>OZ005661.1:63012572-63461072 GCA_963930645.1 Salticus scenicus | reverse complement strand
TATGGAAAATTGATTGCTTTTGGAAAAAACACTTCAGTTTATTCAAAGTTCGATCGGAAGTAGATTTTTAACTGAAGTTGAACAAATATTAGTTTCAAATCATCTGATTAATTCTTTACTTCCATTAGCCGAAGCAACTGAAATTTTAAATTTGTCATTTGGAAATAAATGGAAGCTCAATTCTGGATTTCTTGAGCCTTTGGAGTTAGATTGTAGCACACAACAGTATGTGTTATCTTTTTTACCGTATTTATTCATTTTTATTCAATAAATATATGTGAAACTAAATATCGGCAAGCAATGGCGGCTGTATGGAATTCGAATTAAACCATGTTTATTGTAATTTCACCTTAGCCCACCAGAGGGCGAGCATTTCATTACAATCGCGGATAGCTTCTGAAATTTATTTTAACCTTGTTATTAACACTTTCCAACAAAGTTCAAAAGTGTTTATGACTTTAATATGTCTGTCTGTCCGACCGCTGACTCCAGTAAATATTTATGAAAACCCTAGAAACTAATATATGTTATTCAAGATATATTTATATAGTAGACGAATGTATACTTTATTTAACGAATATTCAGCCCGCAGTTGGTAATGATACTGTCATGAAAGTAGTCGACATTATTGCATATAGAGAGTAGTTCTTAGAGACGTAAGCAGGTTCTAGTCGACGAATGCACTTTATTCACTGAGCCTCTATTGATAATGTTACGAAATCTGTCAGCATTTTTGTGGGTAGGAAGTAATTCTTAAAGACATAAGCAGGTTCCACTCGACGAATGCACTTTGTTTAATGAATATGCAGCCCGCAGATAGTGCCTGTAATTATACTGTCATGAAAGTAGTCGACATTTTGTATAAAGTAATTCTTAAATACATAAACAGGTTCTAGTTGACAAATGCACTTTATTCAATGAGCCCATAATGATACTGTCATGAAAGAAGTCGATATTTTTCCATGCAGAAAGTAATTCTTAAAAGACATAAGAAAATTGCAGTTGATGAATGTACTTTATGTAATGAATATTCAGGAAACAGTAGAATAAAACTTTTTTTTCCCACACAAAAATCAATGATTAATGAATATTCTTGAAACCTAGCTTATATTTTAGAGATATTTATGGTTCTAAATGACTTTTCTGAATGGCTATACGTATGTATGTGGCTATGCCTGTATCTCACATAACTCAAAAACGACTGGTCGTAGGACGTTGAAATTCAGTATAATATAGGTTCCTTATAACATCTAGTTGTGCACCTCCTCCCCTCTTTTTGCTCCTTTTGTGACTTTCCGTTTAGGAGATACTTATGAAAATTATATTTTAAATGACCAAATATACGAAGAATTTCGGCATTATTTACGACCTACCATCAAGCTGTGATGTAGTCCGTTATGATAATGTTATCAAAGTTATCTACATATTTGCGAGTAGAAAGTAATTATTAAAGACATAAGCAGGTTCTAGTAGACGAATGCACTTTATTTAATGCATGTTCAGCCTGTATATAGAGCCCATAATGATATTGTTATAAAAGTGGTTGGCATTATTGAGTGTAGAATTTGCATAAGCAGGTTCTAGTCGATGAATTAACTTTATTTAATAAACATTCAACTGCAAGACAAAGCCCGTAATGATATTGTTTGAAAACTGTCGACATTTTTGCGTGTAGAAAGTATATAAACAGGTTCTAGTCGACGAATGTATACTTTATTTAACGAATATTCAGCCCGCAGATAGTAATGATACTGTCATGAAAGTAGTCGACATTATTGCATATAGAGAGTAGTTCTTAAAGACGTAAGCAGGTTCTAGTCGACGAATGCTCTTTATTCACTGAGCTTCTATTGATAATGTTATGAAATCTGTCGGCATTTTTGTGGGTAGGAAATAATTCTTAAAGACATAAGCAGGTTCTACTCGACGGATGCACTTTGTTTAATGAATATTCAGCCCGAAGATAAAGCTTGTAATGACACTGTTATGAAAGTAATCGACATTTTTGCGTATATACACGCAAAAATGTCGACTACAGAAATAGGTTTCGTTACTGTCATGAAAGTAGTCGATATTTCTGCGTATAGAAAGTAGTTTTTAATGACATAAGCAGGTTCTATTCGACGAATGCACTTTACGTAATGAATACTCAGGAAACAGTAGACTAAAACTCTTATTTTTTCTACAAAAGTATAATTAATGAATATTCTGTAAACTAGTGAACAAAATCACATATGAGTTCTCCGAACCGCTGAAACAGTTATTCTTACTACAGAAATAAAATAAAAGTTGTTACATACATTACAAAGCAGAAATTTCGTTAATTTTTCATATCTTTGATGCAATTTTTTACTTTTTAAAAATACATGTTTAAGGAAAGTATTGTAATCAAGACAACAATTTGACTTTGCGATGTTGGTGTATCCATATGTTCTGAGGTCCCATGAGTTCATTTTTGTTATTTTTAAGATTATGTATTTGTATGTATGTATGTGAGTGAACACGATATCGTCTAAACGCTTTGTTCGAATGAGCTAAAAGTTGGTTTGGTACGATATAAATCACTGTAGCACAAACTGTATACATCTTGGAAATTCTAGTACTTATATATATGGACACAAAGATGAATTCTTTATCACTATAGCCTATGAGCTCAAATTATTTAAAGTGGGATAGCATCTAAATGCCTTATTCGGTTCAGCTGAAAATTTATATACATGTTAAAGATTACCGTCGAATGAACTCTATAGGTTTATTTTGGTAAATCTAGCATTTATAGTTTTTATTTATTTATTTTTTTGCAAGGACACAACAGAAAATTCTGTAACATTATGGCCTATAGTATGTAATTATTTAAAGTGCAATAGCATTTAAATGCCTCATTTGATTGAGTTTTAAATATATAGACGTTTTATGTCTACTATGTCACACAAACTGTACAGATTTTGTTAAATCTAAAACTAATAATACTTTTACAGAAATGCACAAAAGAATTTGTATATATTGCATTATGTTAAGTAATATTCCGTCTGGGAGAAAATAATCAAACATCATTATAAATTTCTCCTTTGGTTATTTAATGACTTCTTTTAATTTATTTTATTTAAACAACAGTGAACTATTTAATGTTCAGAAATCCGAGTGGAGTCACGCGACATTTTTATTATTTCTCTTAAAATTTTTGCATGTTCTTCAAATTGGTTATAAATATATATATATATGTGTGTGTGCGCACTCATATACAATTATGTGCACATTTACATTAATATAGACATTACTTTTGCGAAAAATAAATAAATAAAAAATATTTTTTTTATTTAAAAGTAAAGTTTAGTTTTGCATTTTTTTCTTCTGGAATTTCTATTACCAATGGGCTCTTCCCAGCGTCGTCTGCTCAATCACGTGATAGAGGAAAACGAATAATCGAATTCTGAGAATCGAATTCAATTAAATATTGTTCTTAAGAACAAAAATGTTAATATTTAATATAAAATAAAATAAAAGTAATATTGTGCATTTGTAAACAGTAGAATAATTGTATTTGTAAATTTAATGATTTTTAAAAAACATTTTATGTGTTTATTTATTTTTACCTATAAGAATCGATTTTTGTATATTGTAGTGTAACTGTAACATTAACTGATCTAACAATAAATAATAACTTCTTGTGGAATGTTTACGGATTATAAATTTAAATTTTAAAATGTTTTCATTTAATTTAATTGCATAAAGGTGTTACAACAAGTTAATTAACTTAGTTACTGGTCTAAATGGATTTACGTAGTACGATATTGCACTGTCACTGATTTAAGTACGAAAAATCAGAGTATTTAAACATGGTCTTCATGAACATCAATAACAGGTATATAAACTAAATGATGATTGTAAATGTATACAGCAAACAAAAGATGATGAATAATGATATAAAATGGATTAAAAATGATGATGTATAAAAAATAACACAGATTAAATACGATTGATCAAAAATAAGAATAGAAAATATGTTATTTCAGCAATCGCTCTAGATAAACAAGACTTCGTCTGCTATTTGTTTTTCCTCTATCATGTGACCTCTGACGTCAGGTGGGAAGAGTCCATTAATAAATTGTTTAGAAAATTAAAATAAGAATATAAAATTATCAAATGGTTAAACATAAACATTTGAAATTTCAAATTCTTGGATTTAAAAAAAATGTATATATCGGTATTGCAAATAAAATATTATATGTATAAGGAAAGCGCAGCTGACGTCACGCTCAGGGCAAAACACCCTACTCAGGGCAAAACATTGGTATTTCCACCAATAGAGATTGTCCTTTTCCCACTCGTGAGTGGAAAAGATTGATTAAAAGAGAGTTTGTTTGTAAACATGCCATTTCCTTATAGAAATGAAAGCCATGCTTTAAAAGGACTTATTGACATAAATTGATAAAAACATTCAACCAACATTTATGAGATTTTTTTTTTTTTTTTTTTTTTAATCTAGCATAGAAATGTTAAATAAGATAGTATTTCCATGTTAAGTATAAAGTGACAAATAAAATGTAAATTATTTTTAAGATTATAATAGTCTATGTATTAATTAGTCACGCTGATTGTGAAAACTCTGATACTGAAAATAGTCTCTTTTGAAGGGGTCAGAATATTCTTCACTTTTAAATGTCAACATTATATACACTAAAGATAACTCAACATTGTGTACGAAATCTTTTTCTAGCATCGTCCTTGTCTATTAATTTTGTTTTTAAAAATTCAGGTATAGCATTAAATAACGTTCTTTTTCCATTCTCAATATCCAATATGATAATGTAATAATAATACACAACAGATTTACTTTGTTACATTTGCAAACTGTAATAACTAATCTAATTAGCATTTACATTTAATCAAGTTATTAATTTTTAATAAAATATTTCTATTACAAAATTGCTAATTTCAAAGTTAAAAGTACAATTTATTGCTTTAACAGAATAACGTTATGCATCGAATATGTACAGTTCGATTTATTTGGTCCAGTTTCGTGTGGTTTTTTCCAGTTTTGCCCAGTGTCTCGGACTTTTCACAAAAAAGTGGACAAAATATCAACCCTGAGTGTAATATTACAATTTAAGGTGCAACATAGATGTGCTGTATTTTACCATTTCTAGCGTTTTTAAAAATGTATTTCAAATAACTTTAGAGATAGTTTTATTGGACACAAATTACTGTGTGAGAGGCGGTAACTCCTCTCACCTTTCTTTCGCATAATGTTGCTAATAATTGTTGTTATGATGTTGTTATAATGTTGCATTTATAATTGTTGTATTTTAAAATTTTATTTTGATTATTTAGTGAATTGCCGCGCACATTATCTTTTGAAACTTATTCAATAATATCAGAAGAACCTGCATATTATGTAAAAATTATATTTCCCCCCAAAAAATATAAATACAGGGTGGGCAAAAAATCCGTAAATACTTTAAAAATTCATAAAACCCCCCAAAAGAATAACCGAAATAAAAAACGGTTTGCAGATTTAGCATCGATAAATCACGGGATTTTTTTTTTTTTTTTTTTAAGATAAGGGAAAAAAGAAATAGCTCTAAAAACAGGTGGCATTTCGTACATAAGTAAAAGAAAAGATATGTAAATAACAAAACTAATGTTACTAAATCATTTATTATAGCAATATGTGCACCACAGTTGACAACACATTGCAGGCGTGTCACAAATACAGCAACGGCAGAGTGCAGCATGTCCGGCTGTATACATGACAGCTCTCGACGGATAGCATTTTTCAATTCTGACATACTGGATGGACGGGGTGGATACACCCGGAATTTTAAATATCCCCATAGCCAAACGTATTTATAATCGCCTGTCATATTTGCATATTTCAAACTAAGTTGTTCCTATCAGCGCCATCTGTCGGTTGTTTTTTGAGTTATTATTATTTTTTTTCTTATCTTAAAAAAAAATCCCGTGACCTATCAATGCTAAACCTGTAAACCGTTTTATATTTCGGTTATTATTTTGGATTTTATGAATTTTTAAAGTATTTACGGACTTTTTGCCCACCCTGTATAACACAGAAAAGTGTAGCTGCAGCTATTGTGTAACTTTCTTTTACACATTATAATATATTATGTTGAAGGAAAAGCGAGTGAAACCTAAAACAAATCTGCATAACAGCACTATATATCGACAGATAAATACCCAAACTAATTCAGCATAGATTTTCAAAAATGTTACTTCACATATGAAATTGATGCAGTATTTCAGTTATAACTTTGTTATTGGCTACTTTTCTTTTACAGTCTTCTCATAAATAGAAAAAAAACTGCACCATAGCTAAGTCCTCTTTAAGCCTATATGCACCCAAAATGCATCACCATTGTTTTTCATAATAGCCCTCGAACATATCATATTTGGAATCATTTATACTCTCTAAAAGCTGAGATACAGCCTTTTCATAAGCAGAAAAATCGCAACATAGCAGATGACACTTTATATTCCGATAAGTACCTAAATTCAGTCAAATCGGTTTTAATAGCGGCTTTACATATCGAGTTTGATGTGTTTGTACACGATAGAAGTTGATATATAGTCTTCCCATAAACGGAGAACATTTCAGCGTAACAGTGCCAGTTACCAACCTATCTGCAGTAAATGTTGATAGATACCACTTTACATCACTGTGCAACTAGATAAAAACTTTCATGAAAATTCTATACGTTGCTTCTTATTTTAGAGTTGCCACTAAAATTTTGTTATACATGCACAGAAACACATTCACGATATTTTCTAAATTGGTTAAATCGTGTTCAGGTTATCTGAAAATATTTAAATCCACTGGGAAGCAGAATTATTATTTTTTTTTCGATCTAATACTTTCGTATAAACATAGAATGAAAAATTCATGACACAACTTGAATTGTACTGTACAAGCTATTTTCAAACACAAAACTATTATACTAGAGGTCTTTTGTGTGATCCTGTAACAAAATAAATATATATATATATATTTTTTTTTTTTGTGCAATCTAAAGTTGTTAAACTATGCCTAACAAGTACCAAACTTTGGATAAATACGATAAAATTCAGGAAAATCGCTGCAACTGTTTCGGGTCAAAAGAAAACACGACCTGTCGTCAAGCGAACAAGTGTTGTCCTTTCTTTGCAGCACTCGTGCTACCTTCGTTCACCCGACGAAGGGTCGTGTTTTCTTTCGACCCAAAACAATTGTTGCATTGATAACAGTCTCTCACACAGTTTTTTTAAAAAATATGTCTTCCAGATTTTGAGGACCTAGAGGATTAAGGTAAAAATTTATCAAAATTTCAATATCTAAAACTAGGCCCAAAACATTGCTTTCTCTGACATATGAGGGGTAAGAGAATGTAAAAATCTCTCGATGTAGGTACAAAATAATTTCCTTGAAGTCATTAAAAAGAAATAGCTAAACAGAATAATGTTGCTCATACAATAACTACACAAAGCTTTATTACTACAGAAAATATTGGTTTATTTAATTTCTACAGACAAAAATAGTATAAATGCGTCAATAGGACTGTCACATGCGCAAATAAACACTCTCCTGATCTTTGCAAATTTATTATTTGAATTGATAGTTTGTACCAGTAAATATTTGAATTATACAGCTAAATATATGTATGCTTTATAAAGACGTAGAAAATATGTACTTATAATAAAATTTATCAATGAAGTTATTAATCAAAATAAATTCCTAAATTCTTGGAGGAAAAAAAAGTAAAGTAATAGGGTTCAATTAGATTATAAACTTTCCATGTATAATTATCCGTTACCCATTTAATCTACAACAGTATTTTACCTCCTTAATGACATCTTGAAATACGTTTTTATATTCATTATAAAAGAATAAAACTGAAATATTTTTATATCATTGCTTTTAAAGAATATCATGTAACAGATTGATTGTTTTGTGTAACCCTGTATATCGGCTAAAATCCGCATGGCTACAAAATTATTTTTTACTTTTAACTTTGATGGGAATAATTCTCACAATAGTATCTTTCTAACATTATTTCTAAGGAAAAAATCTGATGTGGGCACCACATGACTTCCTTATACACTTTTAGAAATATACATAATGTTAAAAAACATTGACATTGGACCCGAAACAGTTGGCTAAACATATTTTTAAAAAATGAATTATCACCGTGTTCTGAGCTTTTCTGAAAGTTAGTTAATAACCGACTGCAAGATTTGTACTGGTAACGCTGACGAAGGCAGCAGGGATCCGAAAAAATTGGCTAAAAGTATTAAAAAAAGGCATTTTCACCGTATTCTAACTAATCTGAAAGTTTCAAATGTCTACCTAGTCGGGAAGTTAGTTAAATAAATTTTTTGTTGGACCATATAAACGCTGCCGAAGGCAGCAGGGACCTGAAACAGTTGGCTAAAAGTATTAAAAAGATGCATATTCACCGTGTTCTGAACTTTTCTGAAAGTTTCAAATGTCTAGCTAGTCGGGAAGTTAGTTAAATAAATTTTCTGTTGAACCATGTAAACGCTGCCGAAGGCAGCAGTGACCCGAAACAATTGGCCAAAAATATTTTTTTAAATGCATTGACACCGTGTTCTGAGCTTTTCCGGAAGTTTTAAATGTCTAGCTAGTCGGGAAGTTAGTTAAAAATCGATTCTAAGATTTGAACTGGTAACGCTGCCGAAGGCAGCAGGGCCCCTACACAGTTGGCTAAAAATATTTAAAAAATGCATTGTCAACGTGTTCTGAGCTATTCTAAAAGTTTCAAATGTCTAGTTAGTCGGAAAGTCGGTTAAATTGCAAGATTTGTCTAAACCGTTTTTGAGTTATTACCGTTTTTGATACATTATGGCCAAAACCTATGTATTTTTGTCATTATGAACCTAATTTTCCTGAATATCTCCAAAACGGAAAATCATAGAAAGTCCATAAAGGGAGGTGCACAACTAGATGTTATAACAAACCTATGTACCAATTCGCAACTTTCTACGTCCAACCGTTTTTGAGTTATGCGACATACACACACACACATACAGACGTCACGAAAAATTGTGTAAAATCCCTTATATCTCTAAAACGAGAGCTCGTGTTAAGACGACACTTGCAGGTGTGCAACTAGACATCATGACAGTCGCACGTATAAATTGGCAATATTCAGCGATCATTCGTTTTCGAGCAATGTGAAATACAAAATCCATTTCATAAATCGGGATTACTATACTTCCTTATACTTTGTATAAGGAAGTAAAAACATTAAAATATTTGCTTTTGTTTAGCCCTGTATATCTACTAAAACTTACATACTCATCAGACAGTGCGCTAAAAATGGTCTCATAGCATTGGAAATTTGTAGTGAGCATTTTCCAATTATATACGCTATTGGATCTGAATAACTTTGTGTAGTTATAACCTGTAAACCAACCGATATCGCAATTTTATATTTTTGAGCAGGGAAAGGGTTTTGCGTATTTTAAAATTATAGATTATTTTTCTTATGTTGTGCTTCGTATAAAGATATTTATAGTAAATGCATAAGAAAATAAAAAGAAAGAAAGAAAAACCCTTATATACTATTTATATACCCTTATATCCTACTTGCATCAAAAATCTTTCGTGAGTTCCTGTACAGAAACCAGTTGTGCTACTAATATCATTTTACATTGCAAACATACCATAGTGAATTTTAATAATGTCTATCAATTTCGGCCTAGCCAGAGAGACTGATGAAACAATCATAAACTTTTTAAAATTTTGTTGGGAAATGCTAAAAAGGACACTTTAGTATAGGATACAAAGAATATACTATATACATGTAATCATGGAAATAAAATTTATCATATACATTTTTTTATTTTCCTCAATGGCCGAGATAACGTATTTATAAAGTTTTAGTATCTTGCTTAAAATTGCCTATAATTCTATGTATACTTAATTTGCTTTTTTTTTTTTTTTTTTTTTTTTTCCCTTTTTACTTCCTTATACAAAGTATAAGGAAGTATAGTAATCCCGATTTGCGAAATGGATTTTATATTTCACATTGCTCGAAAACGAATGATCGCTGAATGTTGCCAATTTATACGTGTGACTGTCATGATGTATAGTTGTACACCTGCAAGTGTCGTCTGAACACGAGCTCTCGTTTTAGAGATATAAGCGATTTTACACGATTTTTCGTGACGTCTGTATGTGTGTGTGTGTGTCTGTGTGTGTGTGTGTGTGTATGTCGCATAACTCAAAAACGGTTGGACGTAGAAAGTTGCGAATTGGTACATAGGTTTGTTATAACATCTAGTTGTGCACCTCCCTTTTTGGACTTTGTATGATTTTCCGTTTTGGAGATATTTAGGAAAATTAGGTTCATAATGACAAAAATACATAGGTTTTGGCCATAATGTATCAAAAAACGGTAATAACTCAAAAACGGTTGAACGTAGAAAGTTGCGAATTGGTACATAGGTTTGTTATAACATATAGTTCTGCACCTCCCTTTTTGGACTTTGTATGATTTTCCATTTTGGAGATATTTAGGAAAATTAGGTTCATAATGACCAAAAATACATTGGTTTTGGCCATAATGTATCAAAAAAACGGTAATAATTCAAAAACGGTTTGGACAAATCTTGCAATTTAACTGACTTCCCGACTAGCTAGACATTTGAAACTTTCAGAAAAGCTCAGAACACGTTGACAATGCGTTTTTTTAATATTTTCGGCCAACTGTTTCCGATTCCTGCTGCCTTCGGCAGCGTTACCAGTACAAATCTTGCAATCGATTTTTAACTAACTTCCCGACTAGCTAGACATTTAAAACTTCCAGAAAAGCTCAGAACACGGTGACAATGCATTTTTTAAATATTTTTAGCCAATTGCTTCGTGTCACTGCTGCCTTCAGCAGCGTTTATATGATTCAACAGAAAAATTATTTAACTAACTTCCCGACTAGTTAGAGATATTAAACTTCCGGAATAGTTCAGAAACACGGTGAAAATGCATTTTTTAACACTTTTATCCAATTGTTTCGGATCCGAAGTCCCCCCCCCCCAAAGCCCATCTTTAACATGTCCCCCCAACTTTGACATGAGTCCCCCCCAAGATACAACGTTGACATGAGTCCCCCCCAGGCACAACTTTGACATGAGTCCCCCCCAAAGCGCAACTTTGACATGAGTCCCTTCCCCAAGGCACAACTTTGACATGAGTCCCCCCAAGGCACAACTTTGACATGAGTCCCCCCAAAGCACATGAGTCCCGCTCAAGGTACAACTTTGACATGAGTCCCCCCCCAAGGCACAACTTTGACATGAGTCCCCCCAAGGCGCAACTTTGAAATGAGTCCCCTCAAGGCCCAACTTTGACATGAGTCCCCCCAAGGCCCAACTTTGACATGAGTCCCCCCTCAAGGTACAACTTTGACATGAGTCCCCCCAAGGCACAACTTTGACATGAGTCCCCCCAAGGCACAACTTTTACATGAGTCTCCCCCCCCAAGGCACAACTTTAAAATGAGTCCCCTCAATGTGAAGGTGTTCACATATATTTGGTTAAATTTTAATTGAATTTTTAAATAAAATAAAATCTAATGATAAATTAATGCATTATCGCAATATAAAAATAATTAAATTTCATGTGTGATATTTTATTCACATAATTTGTTTTCAGACATTTGAAGAAAGAATTGTTTTTTTTTTAAGTGTCATTAAAAATTGCGCAATTTTAATTATACATACGACCTACACTATTTATTAACATAAAACATTAACACACATCATTCAGAAATCTAATTTGTATATGTTTTATATCTAAATTATAAATAACATGTTTATCTTTTAAATAGGAAAAGTACTTTATTTTATGCGATAAAAAAAAGAAAATAAAATAATAATAATATCTAACGGAAATTCTGACATTAAACGTAATTATAAAAAAAAAGTGTTCTCAAATAGTCATAAAAAAAAGAAAACTCATTGTCAGAATTTATATTATTTCAACACAGGATGTAATTTATGTTAGATTGCGCAATATTGATGACTGCATTTCTTAACCGTCTCTTTCTCTCGTCTAACGGTAATTTGGCAAAATGTTGGCGATTGAAGGGTTACTACAATTATAAACCGTCATTGCAAATTCAAAAAATTAACATTGTTTTATCCGATAAACAATGAAAATATTTAGCCCTATAATTTGGCTGTTTTTCTAAAATTTGGCTCTTTTTCTTCAGACATCTCAGATCTGTTCTAGTGTAAATATAATTTAACTGTGTTAAAGCATCATATATACTTATTTACTCACATTTTATCATAAATATTTATTTGTTGGTTTATATTCTTATTTGTATGTGTATCTTTTTATTTTTATTAATATGTAGATACATTAATATTAGTATTTACATCTAATTGCTAGCAAATTTTATAACATCAAATATCAGGCCTTGTGTATTAGATGCATCATTTTTAGAAAACAGCGTTGCGCAACTTTTGAGCAAATATTTTTTGCTTTTTTATACATGTCAGCTGATTATGATTATGATTAATTTTTAGTCGACTTGATGAACAATTTGAATTCATTTTTTATTGAGAAGTTATTTATACTTCCTTTACTCGAGTTTTTATGGAATTTGATATGAGCATTTATGATAGCCCTTGTAGCTAGTCTTTATATTGATTTTAAGCTCATTTTAAGAGGCCTCGTTGAACTCATTAGAAGTTTATATTGTCATGACCTTTTTGTAAACAATTTCATGTGCACATTTTTTTTTTATTTCATTATTAATTAAAGAGCTGTCATCAGAGATCATAAATAATAATATTGTGGCTATTTTTTTTTTCATCAGTAATACCATTCTAGAATGTTTACGGACATGATTGAAAGTTATCGAGAATTTTAATCTCGCATTTGTATTTAAAAAAAAAATCAAATCAATTTAACTATGTTGTCACAGCTACTTGTTAAAATAAATGAATAAATAAATATACATAAACACACACTCCCTGTTAACACAATTGTGTTCCTTTGGTCTATGTTTTATGCAGATTGTTTTTATATAATGTGCTGATATTTGACTATAAGTTTAAATTTTCAACACCAAAAATTGTGTTGGGGAAACCACATTTCACATTAATATTATTATGCGAAAGCTATTTTTCAAACATTCACTAATTATTTTTAATAAATATATACAATAAATAAATAAATAATCATATATTGTATTGGTTATTTCACTGTATATACTTAAATGTAAAGTATGTATATTTTCACCTTTTTCAACACACACACATATGCAATCTTCATCCAAAAAAAAAAAAAAAAAAAAAAAAAAAAAAAATCAAATATTGTTATAATCATGAGCATATAAAGGGATATACATTATATATAATATTTATAATTCTGCTCAATTTTAAATGACATTTCATAACACAATAATACACTAATTATACTATTGTTTACATTTTATTCTCTCCATTTTGAAGTATTTTATGATTAATATACGAATACAATTAAACATACACTTCGTTTTTTGTTTGTCAAAATTTAATATACAAATTTTTTTTTGTTATTGTCAAGTTATGTAATGTTTCCGAAGGAAAGCTTGTACACTGTCTCCGAGTGCTCTTCAGTGTATCGGTTTTTTTTAGTGTTTTGCTGTTCATTTTATAAACAATATTTCGGCAGGACCGATTTTTTTTTTAGTTAAGGATGATGAATAGCGGAATATTATTTTTTGTGAAGCATTATATTTTTCTGACAAATGTTTACAATCAATTACTTTTGGAATGTGGTTCAAAATTTCCTTTTGATACATAAATTCGTTTTCATGAAACTTCTTTAAATATAATAATAACAGTAGATTAATTGGGATAATATTAAGACAGGGGTAAATAAATAATATTGAGAACCTTGTCACATTTTTCTATTGAAATTATGCAGAATATTGATAAAAAAAAATTTTTTGAGTTTTGATTTTTATATAATTTTTTTGATTTCCCAATGCATAAAAAAAAAAAAAAAAAGATTTAAAACTCATTTTTACATCATTGTTGACAAAAACTCTTTTTTCTTGAAATTATATAATTATAATACATTTACAACAAATGCATAAATTTGTGTTTTCACATTTAATTTCCTATTTATACACAACTTCGTAAAGATATACACACATATTCATTAAATGGTTTTGTTACATACAGTGCCAGTTTGAAAATTTACTGATGTTTGTTAAACAAAAAAAAAATGATTTAACACAATTTTTAATACACTACTTTTTTTTTGAAGGTGATGGCATGTAAATCTGACAATCTCAGCCTTGCCATATGGTCACTTTCAGTTATGCACGTAGGTGTACTTCACACACACATTTTCAACAAATAATTTTTTAATTCAAATGCAGTATTATTTTAAAACTTGCAACATTGATAACCAATTGCGAAGAGATATTATTACATGACACTTAATTTTTTCTTGATTATGTAATTGTATGGAGTATATAATTCCATAGTGACATAATTTTCTCACACATACATTTTTCTTATTACACAATTTTTACGCTTACATACTATTGTTTTACATTTTATTTTATTGCCAATTCTCACTTCTACATGTTATACAATATTTATTTTTCTATATTTTTATTTTCAAAATATATGAGATGTACACAAACATAAAATAGGAATTTTATATTCTCTATTATAACCATATCATGGAATTGATTCATCTTTTCACAAAATACAATGTTTTCAATTATTTTTTTCTATAAGTATCTACACATATTTACAATTTTATTTATTTGTTTATTTATTTTTTTTTTTTTTGGAAATATGTGCATGTAAATCTAGCTTATGTGCTAGCCGTGCGTTTGGAAATATTTCTTCTATTTACAAGAATTACACACACAAAAAAAAAGGGATAGATAAATAAATGGATAAAGTTAAAGAGTCTATCATACAATTTTTCTCATTAATTATGCAGAATATTAATTATAAATTTTTAATGTTTCATATAATGTTTCAAAAAAAAAAAAAAAAAAAAATATTTTTGCACTTGAACATTTTTATTTCTTTCTATGGTATTTTTCCAATTTGCAAACACTGTGAGTCATTTTTTTTAATGATTCACATGAATGTGTAATTTTTCGAGATACAGATGTTTTCTAACTGTACACATATACACTTATATTTTATTTATTTTATACATACATAATACCACATACACAATTACAAAGAGTTTCACAAATACTTCAATTTTTATTTAATATTATTGTCCATTTTGAAGGTAAATTCCTTATTTAAAAAAAAAAAAAGGAACTATTCAATTTTTATACACTATATACATACACTTTTAAGATAACCTGCATGTAAATCTAGTCATTCTAGTCTTGCAATAGGGTTACTTTTGTTAAATGCACATAATTTTATCCATCGTACACATTATTTCACATGGCTTACCTTGCAGTATTGTATAAAAATAAATAAATAAATATAAAATATATAGGTTCTAATATTTACACATCTTCGTCCAAGACATAAGTGATCTAAACACACACACACACACACACACAAAAAAAAAAAAAAAAAAAAAAAAGTATCGTATCATGCATACTTAACAAGTTTAACATTTTGTATTTCTCAATTATTTAATCATTATTCAATACAAACATCACGAATAATACATACTATTAATAGAATAAAATATAAATATTATTAAAATATTATTAGAATTTGTTCATGTTGACAATTTACACTTTTCAGTTGTGATTCATGTTTTATAAATTATTATATTTGTTAGGGAAAAGGGAATTAGTAGTATATTGATATCTTTCTTCATTTTTTTAAACCACATAATGTTTGAAAAATGAACTTACTTCATTTTTTTTTAGAAATAATTAATTATAATTGAACAAAAAAACTAATTACATTTTCTATTAAAAATTTTCCAGACTTCATACTTGTGTCCTATTACTTTATTGATTGGGCTATTTTTTTTTTCTTTTTCGCAATTCACTTTACACAAACAAAAGACATTTAATTATGTCGTGTTGCAGAATGCTTGCTGTAATCTTATTTACACATAATATATATGCCTCTTCTGCCTCACACCCTAACTCAGTAAGTTATTTTTGGCTGTGGCCTCACAACCCATAATGTCAATTATAATTTGTATACTGATTCACACACACTGGCTCAATTTGTATAAATTTTAGGTCTTCACATATTGGCGTTCTGGTACTTTCTTTATATTCTAAAAAAAAAAATTTCTCATACCAAAATATCTCATCAAAATATTCTTTTATTGAAATTAGTAAATAATAAATAATTTCAGGCAAATTAATAGATTGCATAAACTTGTGAATACTTAAAATATTTTAATTTTGTAATTATTGATTTCCTTTTTCCTTGCCTTCAATTTGTCATACATTTTCAAGAAAAATTTGTTGAGAATACATTGTCATACAGCTGTGAATTATTATAAATCCTGCATTGCATTGCTTATTTTATAATTATAATGTCATGATTTCAATATACATTGTTGCTTCTTATGAAAGATAACTATGTCCAGTACAAACAAGTTCTAATTAATTATTGGTATTATATATATTTGATGTTTAATTTTACATTATTAGCCACCTTGTAATATGAAAAATATTTTTGAAGTAATATTGATTTTATATAGAAAGTTATTTTGAAATTTGTAGTATGTTTTTGTCTTGATGCGAGAGAGAGCGATATTTTTGATTACCTTTCGATTTTTTTTCTTTTTAGGCGAAGGGGAGAAATATGTGAAGGTGTTCACATATATTTGGTTAAATTTTAATTGAATTTTTAAATAAAATAAAATCTAATGATAAATTAATGCATTATCGCAATATAAAAATAATTAAATTTCATGTGTGATATTTTATTCACATAATTTGTTTTCAGACATTTGAAGAAAGAATTGTTTTTTTTTTAAGTGTCATTAAAAATTGCGCAATTTTAATTATACATACGACCTACACTATTTATTAACATAAAACATTAACACACATCATTCAGAAATCTAATTTGTATATGTTTTATATCTAAATTATAAATAACATGTTTATCTTTTAAATAGGAAAAGTACTTTATTTTATGCGATAAAAAAAATAAAATAAAATAATAATAATATCTAACGGAAATTCTGACATTAAACGTAATTATAAAAAAAAAGTGTTCTCAAATAGTCATAAAAAAAAGAAAACTCATTGTCAGAATTTATATTATTTCAACACAGGATGTAATTTATGTTAGATTGCGCAATATTGATGACTGCATTTCTTAACCGTCTCTTTCTCTCGTCTAACGGTAATTTGGCAAAATGTTGGCGATTGAAGGGTTACTACAATTATAAACCGTCATTGCAAATTCAAAAAATTAACATTGTTTTATCCGATAAACAATGAAAATATTTAGCCCTATAATTTGGCTGTTTTTCTAAAATTTGGCTCTTTTTCTTCAGACATCTCAGATCTGTTCTAGTGTAAAGAGCTCAGAACTGCTCGAGATCATAGTATAGTTACGATGTAATTACGTTCGCTCTCTCCCCCATCTTACGCGACAATCTCAACATTTAACCATGGGTTTATATACTTCATTAGTAAACTTTTTACAACGCTCTGTACAAAATTGTTTGAAATATTCCTTGATTTTATTTGGACGAATTATTCAATAAAAGGATCTTGATGACTGCAATTGGACTGATTATTGAAGTATTGCTAACCTGACTTTCTTTACAGAAATCTACATTAGTCAACGATCACGACTATGTGAAGAAATTCATCTTCACACTCAAGGCACAATTTTATTACTTCCTTATACAAAGTATAAGGAAGTATAGTAATCCCGATTTGCGAAATGGATTTTGCATTTCACATTGCTCGAAAACGAATGATCGCTGAATGTTGCCAATTTATACGTGTGACTGTCATGATGTCTAGTTGTACACCTGCAAGTGTCGTCTTAACACGAGCTCTCGTTTTAGAGATATAAGGGACTTTACACGATTTTTCGTGACGTCTGTATGTATGTGTGTCTGTGTGTGTGTGAGTATGTCGCATAACTCAAAAACGGTTGGACGTAGAAAGTTGCGAATTGGTACATATGTTTGTTATAATATCTAGTTGTGTACCTCCCTTTTTGGAATTTGTATGATTTTCCGTTTTGGAGATATTTAGTAAAATTAGGTTCATAATGGCCAAAATGTATCAAAAAACGGTAATAACTCAAAAACGGTTTGGACAAATCTTGCAATTTAACTGACTTCTCGACTAGCTAGAGATTTAAAACTTTCAGAAGAGTTCAGAATGCAATAACAATGCCTTTTTTTAATACTTTTAGTCAACTGTTTCTAATACCTGCTGTCTTCAGCAGCGTTTATGTGATTCAACAGAAAATTTATTTAACTAACTTCTCGACTAGCTAGACATTTGGAACTTTCAGACTAGATCAGAACACGGTGAAAATGCATTTTTTTAATACTTTTAGCCAACTGTTTAGGGTCCCTGCTGTCTTCAGCAGCGTTACCAGTGCAAATCTTGCAATCGATTTTTAACGAACTTTCCGACTAGCTAGACATTTAAAACTTCCGGGAAAATTCAGAACACGGTAAAAATGCATTTTTTAAATATTTTTAGCCAATTGTTTCAGGTCCCTGCTGCCTTCGGCAGCGTTTATATGGTTCAACAGAAAATTTATTTAACTAACTTCCCGACTAGCTAGACATTTGAAACTTTCAGAATAGTTCAGAATACGGTGAAACTGCATTTTAAAAAATATTTTTCGCCAATTGTTTCGGGTCCTTGCTGCCTTCGTCAGCGTTACCAGTACAAATCTTGCATCGGTTTTTAACTAACTTTTAGAAAAGCTCAGAACACGGTGATAATTCATTTTTTAAAATATTTTTAGCCAACTGTTTCGGGTCCAATGTCAATGTTTTTTAACATTATGTATATTTCTAAAAGTGTATAAGGAAGTCATGTGGTGCCCACATCAGATTTTTTTCATTTATACTGTCATTTAGAGATAAATATAAATCTCATGAATTGTTATTATTATTATTAAAACAATACTGCATTTATTTTCAAATAGTATATATAATTGTTTTTATTATTATTATTTAAAGAAATAAATAAAGCAGATTTAAACATTTTACAAATATAATTACTTAAAAAGATGAAATAAAAAGCCATTAAATATCTTACATGTGAAATGTTACATTTCCTCCTTTAATAAAAAATTCCTTGACATTTAATAACCATTTCTTCATATGAAATTTCTTTCAGAATCAAAATAATCCATTTGACTTTTAAAGCGAAATAAAAATTTTAAAAAGAACTTTCAATTTCAAGGAAAAAGGAAAAATATTCGCGTTTGTAATGATCGATAGATGGCGCTCTCTCAACTGCAGTTGTTAGTAAATATTGCCACGTGTAATAATTGCCACGTGTATTTATTATTATGCTTTCTTGTTGTTCTATCCTTGTTTCAGCGTGAAAGCTATCAGTGGTGTGATAATTTCACCTTAGCCCACCAGAGGGCGAGCATTTCATTACAATCGCGGATCGTCTGCCTTATAAAAAGCAAAGTTTAGAGCATGGCGAGAAAATTTCAATATTGGCCGCGAATTTGGAAAATGCCTACTCCTCAGAACCTTGGCGAAAAAACATAATCGGGCTTTGGCGAGCGCGAGTCATGATGATAGACGGTAGGGTTGCTCGCATGTCTGATTACAAGCGGACGTCAGAATTCGTATTAGCAATAACAATAGAAATTTGTTCAATAATTTTAAATAAATTTTAGGTGCTTTTGTCTCCTGAATTAGATACTTTGAAGTATGATTTAAAACATTCATTTTGTAATTGAATAGCTATTTTTATTTTCTAAATAAGTTTCTAAACGTTCATAGCTAATTGGAAACATCCTACATGTAAACAAATTGTCGTGTTTATTATGTCGAGATAAACTTGAAAAGAGATTGACGTATATTTATTTTATATTTTGCCTATGTATGAGTTATTATTTCACATATGCATTTAAGTGAATTAGTAATGGGCTCTTCCCAGCATCGTCTGCTCAATCACGTGATAGAGGAAAACGAATAAACGAATTCTGAGAATCGAATTCAATTAAATATTGTTCTTAAGAACAAAAATTTTAATATTTAATATAAAATAAAATAAAAGTAATATTGTGCATTCGTAAACAGTAGAATAATTGTATTTGTAAATTTAATAATTTTTAAAAAACATTTTATGTGTTTATTTATTTTTACTTATAAGAATCGATTTTTGTATATTGTAGTGTAACTGTAACATTAACTGATCTAGCAATAAATAACAGCTTGTTCTTGTGGAATGTTTACGGATTATAAAATGTTTTCATTTAATTGAATTGCATAAAGGTGTTACAACAAGTTAATTAACTTAGTTACTGGTCTAAATGGATTTACGTAGTACGATATTGCACTGTCACTGATTTAAGTACCAAAAATCAGAGTATTTAAACATGGTCTTCATGAACATCAATAACAGGTATAAACTAAATGATGATTATAAATGTATACAGTAAACGAAAGATGATGAATAATGATATAAAATGGATTAAAAATGATGATGTATAAAAAATAACACAGATTAAATACGATTGATCAAAAATAAGAATAGAAAATATGTTATTTTAGCAATCGCTCTAGCTAAACAAGACTTCGTCTGCTATTTGTTTTTCATCTATCATGTGACCTCTGACGTCAGGTGGGAAGAGCCCATTAATAATGCTGGAATCCAAATGTTTATTTTGTGTGTGTGTGAAGGACTTATTGCAAGGTATGTTCACAACATTCAATGGTTTTATAATTATTAGTTAAATGTCTGTAAGTTGTATAAGTGCCTAGAATTAACATTCCTTTTATTTTTTTTAATTAAAACATAATATTTTGTACATTATTACTATAACATATTGAAGTATTAGTATATGATATTATATCCTGATGACTCATCTTATATCAGGTAATTTGTTTAGACATTTGAAAACAAATTTGACTTAAAATTATGATATAATTGTGATCATTCGCCTTTTAATTGCCGAAACGTCAGTGGAGGCCCTACATTGAGACTCAAAACGGTTTTGGGCTGTGTCTGTCTGTCTGTCTGTCTGTCTGTCTGTCGCGCGATAGCGGCCACACAAATAGCGCTATTGACTTGAAATTTGGTACACATGTTCATGAGCCCTACGAAATCAGCTGTATAGTTTTTGGTATGCATTCCATTTGTAGTTCGTATACAGGGACACGCCAAAGTTTTTCTTATCATTACGGCCTATGGGAGGAATTCGTATGTATCGCGATAGCGGCCGCAAAAATAGCGCTATTGACTTGAAATTTAGTATACATGTTCAGGACCCCCACGAAATCACCTGTATAGTTTTTGGTATGTATTCCATTTGTAGTTCGTATACAGGGACACTCCAAAGTTTTTCTTATCATTACGTACGGCCAATGGGAGGAATTTGTATGTATCGCGGTAGCGGCCGCAAAAATAGCGCAATTGACTTGAAATTTGGTACACATGTTCATGAGCCCCACGAAATCAGCTGTATAGTTTTTGGTATGTATTCCATTTGCAATTCGTATACAGGGACACGCCAGAGTTTTTCTTATCATTACGGCCTAAGGGGGGAATTTGTGTGAATCGCGATAGCGCCCACAAAAATCACGCTATTGACTTGCAATTTGGTACACATATTCATGAGCCCCACGAAATCATCTGTATGTTTTTGGGTGTGTATTCCATTTGTAATTCGTGTACAGGGACACGCCAGAGTTTTTCTTACCATTACGACCTACGGGAGGAATTTGTATGTACCGCGATAGCCACCGCAAAAATCAAGCTATTGACTTCCGATTTTTGACGAAACGTCAGTGGAAGCCCTCTGTTGAGACTCAAAAGGATTTTGGGTGCCGTCTGTCCGTCTGTATGTCTGTCTGTCGTGTGATAGCGGCCAAAAAAATCACGCTATTGACTTGAAATTTGGTACACATGTTCATGAGCCCCACGAAATCAGCTGTATAGATTTTGGTATGTATTCCATTTGCAGTTCGTATACAGGGACACGCCAAAGTTTTTCTTATCATTACGGTCTATGGGAAGAATTTGTATGTACCGCAATAGCGGCCGCAAAAATCCTTCGATTGACTTGCAAATTGTCGCACACTTTCCAGCTTTGCATATAAGTAGCTGTATAATTTTTATAAACTGTGTACAGGGACACGCCAAAATTCTTAACATTACGGCGTATGGGGTGAATTTCGTTTAAACGTATTTTAATACCAATACTTTGCAATCAAGAAAATGAAACTAGCGTACGTGAGTAAGATGCTTAAACTTATGTTGTTTGAAGAAAATATGTGCTTTTAAGATTTCTAATTAATGTACAGGACCTTACAAAAGTGTTCCGACAATGTCACGGTATCATCCAAACGATGTTAAATTTGGAACAATTATTAATTTTAAATGCAAAATAAGCTGAATAGTTTTTACTGGTGTATACAATGTTTATGGTTCGTTTACAGAGACACACAAAAAAATTTCGTAACATTGGAGCCCATGGACAAATTTTTATTTAAGCGCGCACTTTAATGCGTTTATGCTGAATTGAAATTAATAAAATTAACATACATTATAAAGATGCTTAAAATCATGTTTACTCTTAAAAAAGGGTATGTATCGACTAAATAATTAATGGGACCACACAAAATAATTACGAGTATGTACTGTAATCATCCAAATAATGTCAAATTAGTTTGAAAAATTAATGAGTTATAATTAATTAGGTTTATTCTTATTATTGGCGTTTATAATAATTGTGGCTACTTTACCGGGATACATAAAAGAATTTCGTACCATTACGGTCTATAGTCGGTATTTCTTAAGAGTATTTTAACATGGTTACACTACACCCCATCAAATATAATGAAATTTTATTAGAATTTTAAAAGCATTTTTTCCTGTGGAAAATTGTGTTATAGAATTGGTAGTTAACTTAAAGGTTACGCAAAATATTTCCGATATGCTATGTAATTTTTTTTTTTTTTTTTTTTTTTTTTGTATGAAATTTGGTAGTTATTAAATTTGGTAATTATGAATTTCAGGGAAATAATACAAGACCGTCGTTTATTAAGAATATATATTGTTGCGTACTTGGGGGGTTCGTAAGTTGTCCGAGAATGAAAGGCGAAACTTGTAATAATTCAGTGATCTATTCACAGAAAGTTCCAGAAAAATACAGGTCTATAAACCAAGTATCAGCTTCAATTCAACCAGTAAACACAGCTTAATCAATAGCCGTTAACAGCACAACAACAGCACAAACTGTTTAACAATAACACATAAAGCAAGTCTCATTCAAAGAGGCTCAAGGCAAAGCAAACTGACGCAGATCTGAGACTGACTGCCTCGGTGAAAAAAATGCTCCTTTTATACTTTTCTATCGAACCCAGGCTGTTCTGGAAAATTCTCGTATCTCATCAGCCAATGAGATTAGAGCGTCCATATTTGGTATATCCCTAATAAGGAATTTCTCGCCAAGGTCGCCAAAAAATCGCCAAAGAGGGAAACAGTCGCCAAATTTGGCGACAAATCCATTTCTTCCCTTCTTGGAGCTTTTTAATGCGTTTTTAAGGGAAAATTAGGCTATTTTAACACTTAAATGACTAGAAATGCAGAAAATTAGCATTTTATCAACTTACTAAGCCTCGTTGAAAGAATTTATGGAAAAGTAAATACAATTATTTATAATTCCGTATCACTTTATATGATATACAGATAAGTATACAAAGAGAGATAGAGCAGGGGGTTGAGGGAGGCTGCAGCCCCCCCTCAGGAATGTATCTGATTATGATAACAAGTCTATCGAATCAATATATACTGTTATATAATAAGGAATAAATAAAAATGACCTATTGAATAATGTCTGATACAAATAGGACGTTGAGGCTCCTGATCTGCAGATCCACTAGTTAGTATATTAGTTAGATGTTTATTTTGTTAAATATCACCGTTTGAAATGAAATTGGTCGAACTGATGATAACATGTAATTATCATTTCAATCATTTTTATAATGATAATATCGATGAATATATTTATTACACACTACATTTTGAATATTATAGTGAGATATATTTACATAGAATAGATTGCATTATGTAGACTGCTGATTAAGTAGTACACATACATTCTGAGTGAAGTTAATTTGAATTTATAAAAACAAGAATTAATTTTTGTTAATTGCGAATAATAATACAGTTTATGGTATGACTTAGCGTGTTTTTAATAAATCAATAATTTGGCACAATTTTGCTATTATCCTTGGAATTTACAAACCTTTAGGAAAGGAAAGTTTATCAAAGAATGCCATACTCAAAATGGCAGAAAATGAAATTGCATCAAAATACATTTAAAAAAAAATTAAATGCAAAAAATGTATAAAGTACAATTAAAAAAAAAAAAAAAAAAAAAACAGTTGAAAAGCTCAAAATTATAAATAATCACAGTTTAAAGAAGATCGAAGAGAAATGAAGGAACAGTGTTTCTTGGAAAGTTCTCTAGTTATGAAGTTTATCCTATGCCAGCTGGACCATAGCTTCAGTGCACAAAATTGATTTTGTGCCTGTAGACGTGGGCTTGCTAGCGATTTTTATTAATATCGACATCAGATAGAAGAAGAAAGAGGAGGATAAGCTTATTGAAGACACGGTTCCTTGTGACATGCTGTAAATAAATCTAAAAATAGATCAGCATTGACATTTGACTTTCTTGTATCCTTTTCAGTTGTTTGCCATTCGAACTTTTGTATGTTTTTTTAATTTTATGGTTTTTGTTTATAAAAATTTTGTTATAGTTCATTTATTTTATTTATTATTATTTTTTTTTATTTGTAGATAGGGTAAGTGCACCAGTGATTGACACTTTTAGAGCAATCTCTGATGTTTTTAATGTTCTAGTCATCAGAAAATATTTTCAGAAATCTTAAGTTAGTACATATGGCATGAAAGACATTCAGAACCACATATATGTTAAAATATATACATTTTATAACAATTATTTTTTTTATGAATTTTTATTTGACACCCACTCAATGTTCCAGTAATTGACACTGCCAGTTTTTCATTTTATCAGTAATTGGACCCCTATGTTTCATTGTTTGACACTGCTAGTTATTCATTTTATCAGTTATTAGCACCCTATGCTCCAGTGTTTGACATAAAATGTTAAAATTCTTATGCGTAAAATATGATTTTATTATTTTTCTTATTTATTAATTATTTCGGGATAGATGTCAATTAGTGGAGCTGTGGAGCATGCCAATCACTGGAGCACCTACCCTATAGCTTTATCTGACGAATTTGAAATAAGCAATTTCAGTGTATAAATCTATAGTTCCAAAAAATTGCACATTATCCTTAAATATTAAAATATGTATTTATATAGTTACTGTTTAAAAAAGACTGAAGAAGAAAAGAAAGAGCAGTTTTCCTCAGAAAGTTCTCCATTTGTGAAGTTTTTGCATCCTACGCCAGCTGGAACATATCTATAGTGCACAAAATTGTTTTCGTGCCTGTAGATGTGGGCTTGCTAGCTCATTTCATTAAAACTGATGTCAGATGGAAGAAAAGGGAGGAAAAGCTTATTGAAGAAAGAAAGTTCATCATGACATGCCGTAAATAAATCTTTTCTTAAAATAGGTAAACACTTATTTAATTTTCTTGCATTCTTTTGAATTGTTCGCCATTTGAACTTTTGTATGTTTTTTAATTTTATGGTGTTATTTATTTTGCTATTACTTAATTTTTATGGTAATATTCAATTGTTTCATTCAAATCGAACATAGTTTGATCAATTAGCAACAATTCAGCTTTAGTCCAAAGAAAAAACACATTTTTCATTAATTGGCAACTTTTCGCTTACACTCCCTGTCTCAGAATTTTACATAGTACATATAAATTTAATAAGATAAAATTTTTAAAAATGCTCCATGCAAAATAATTTTTAATTCTTCTGCTGAGATCTTAATCATGAGAGACTTGGAGATTTAATCACCACACACCCAAAATTTTACAAATTTCATGAAAATTTAAGTTATACTTCATTTTTAACAAATTGTTTTTGAAGACTTAGCCTCATCTAGTAAATTTAAAAATTACAATTTAAGTATAAGTTTATTATTACGGCCAAGAGAGAAAGAAAAAAAAAGCATAGCATCCTAAAATGTTTAAAAAGTGAAATATTTGTGGCTGCAGCTATGGGTCTGCTAGCATATTTCACAAATATCATGAAACGGAAGAAAACAGAAGAGAATATAAGAAAGAACTGGCGTTTTAAAGTAATAAGTACACAACTTTGAATAAACACCATAAAATGCTATAAATTCACAATAATTGTTTTGGATTGAAAGAATACATGACCCTTCATCAGGCGAACAAAGGAAGCACGAGTGCTGCAAGCAAAGTGGCAACACACGCTGCCGCTTTGGTATCAGCATTTGTGGTTACCGACAGTGACACGATCTAATTAAAGAGACAGAAGAAAACATCCACTACCGATGGCATGGCATGGACGACGAGGAAGTAAGCTGATGAAGGAGGAAACCCCCTCACAAAAGCAGCTATTCAGACTTCCATAAAGCTGTAATGTAAGGTTTTATTCTTTACAAAAATTTTCAGCAAATCGCTAAAATTGATGCCAAGATCAACATTTGCGTCGGCTACAAACTTGGCAGCCTGACGAGATTAGTAATCGAATTTGGTGACAAATATTGCTTCAGGAGAGCCAGAATTTGTAAACCTTTTCTCAATTTTAACAGAATTATTTGTTTTGGTAAAATGTATCATTTCTCACCACTAATTTTTGCCTACAAGAATAAAAGTAGGCAATTTATACTGAAATGATTTTCATTGAACACTAAGCTGTGTTTAATATTTAAACTTAAAAACTTGTTCACATACCATAAAATTAATAAAACCACTACCAGTTTCAAAAGGACATGGTCTTTCTTTTTCAGGTGCAAAGCACTTGCTCCACTACCTTGGAGAAAAAAGCAAGACTGGTGGTTTTTGTACCTGAAGAAGAAAGGCCATGTCTTTTCGAAACTGGTAATGCTTTCATAATTTTATGGTGTATGAAAAAGTTTTTTTAATAAAACCACTGGCCTGAAAACTTCAGTTTCGAACACCAAGAAGGTAGAGACCAAGCTGGGGCGCCCCAAGCGAAACTAGTCTACGAAAGAAGAACATGAAGAAAGTAAAAGGTTGTATTTTTAAATTTTTCTAAATTTAAATATTCATTGTACACCAGTTTTTTTTTATTTTTGTACTAAGCTGAGTATTTGCCAATGGTATTTTCTGTAATAAGCCATAGAAAATTCCTGAAAAATTTACAATTGGCGGTATATATGATTTTATCATCAGGACTGGTTGGAGTAGCTTTTTTTTTTTTTTTTTTTTTGCTTGTTTTCAGGAATGTTCATGGACTAGAACCTGCCTGTTTAGTTACAAATCAATTACCTCACACAAAAATATCAATGTTTCCATAACCATATGTATATTCCAATAGATGTATAAGGAAGTCGTGGTGTCCACGTCAGATTCTTTTTTTTAATGCTAGCTAAGCAAGCATACATGTATGGTACCGTGACCACTGCTATACAGATTTTCATGCAAAATGTGTAAGTTGTATTCAGTGATGTTTTTTTCTCTTTTGGTTTTAATGGTTGCAAAGTGAGTTCACATGCATGGAAGTGATCGCTACTATACAGATTTCTATGCATAGTGAAATAGCTCAATTTTAAATATTTGTTTTTTTAATCTTAAAAATAGGCTCCCATATTAAGGAAGTATTAATAAAAAATATGTGCAACTGTATAAAAATATAGCTATAATTTAATAATATGTATGTACGTGTAACATCGTTAAGGAAATTAATTCGTCATTTAATAAAGATTTTCTTTTTAAAGTTTAAATTATTAAAATAAATATGGCTGCAATATTGACAAGTAAGTTATACTAGGGTGCCTTGATAGAAAGAATGACAACATACGAAGGACTGTCATTGGCCAAAATTTCTATTTTACCAAATCTATGGGGGAAAAAAATTATCAGGTGTACTTTGAAAATTAAGTGAATGACAGTAAATTTTACTCTTTAATTTTTTTTTTTTTTAATAGGAAAATGTATTATTAGAAAATGTAAACACCATAAAAGCAAACACTCGCAACAATTGTTTCAGGTAAAAAAAAAAAAAAAACCTTCATCAGGCAAAAAGAGTACACACGAGTGCTGTAAAAGAAGCAACAACACACTGTTGCAGGTTGCACTGTGTTGCCGCTTTGTTACAGCACTCGTGCCTACTTTATTCACTTGACGAAGGGCTAAGTTTTTTTTTGACCTGAAACAACTGTTGGAAGTTCTTGCTTCTATGGTGTTTATTCAAAGTTTTGTAATTATTACTTTTAAACGCCAGTTCTTTGATGCTCTTTTATAATGTACTAGCAGGCTTTGCCTGCTTCGCTGGTCATTATATTGAAATGAATTTTCAAAACGCTATACCATTAATAATTTTAAAAAATCATTGAAATCAGTCAAAATCTAAGTTAAAGTTCTCGCTACCTTCGGTAAAGATTTTTCCACTTGCCACACTTCACAAAATCCCTTTATAGTACATGTTGCATACATATACCTAACCAACACATTAAAAATCAGGATCCTGACATTATTTGAAGCAGCACTATATTTTAAAACGTGTTTTTACCCCCTCCCCGCTCTTAAATGGAAGAAGGAGGAGGGAATTTTGCTAAATAATTTTATATTATGAGTTCGATATATATAACTGATCCACACATCAAAAATCTCCTTCTTAAGATAATTTACTGCAGAGTTTACCCCCACCCCTAAGGGGCGGTAGTGTGGAATTTCACAAAATCACTTTGTAGTGTGTGTGGAATATGCATAAGCAGTCCACACATCAAAAATTGCCATTCTAAGATTATTTGGAACAGAGTTATGTATGCAAACATGTTTTTTAATCTCCCCCCCCCAATCCTCAAGAGGGGAGATGGCACGGAATTTCAAATAATCCCTTTGTAGTTTGTGTGTATTGAATACACATAACCAATCGACATATCAAAAAATCACTTTCATGAGATAATTTCATAGCTGCTGTTTTTATCTTTTAAATCAAAATTCACATTAGTATTTTTGAATGGAATATGTTATATATATTTTCGACGATTAGTATTACTAAAATCAGCTATAAAATTTTTCCAGTTTAAGTCCCCGCCAAAAACAGTAGACTTGGTATCTATGTAATTTGGAGCAGTTACACTTTAAAAGGTGCTTTTGCCCCCTACTCAACACCCTTAAAGGTAGGAAAGGAGAAATTTCACAAAATACCTTCATAGTGCGCGTTGGAAACTCATAACCAGCCAGCACATAAAAAATCACCTAAGATAGTTCGGAGCAGATTTGTACTTGGAAACATGTTTTCTCCTCTCCAACCCCCAAGGGGGAAAATGTGGAATTAGTATATGTCTTGAGAAAGCATAACCAATCGACATGTTAAAAAATCACTATCCTGAGATAATTTGGAGCGGAGTTACTCTTATAAACATATTTTTGCCTATCCGCCTGCAAAGGAGGGAGGAAGAAATTGCGTAAAAATACCTTTACAGTGCGTGTTGGGAAGGCATAAACAACCGACACATAAAATTAATCTTGCTGAGATAAATTGAAGGAAAGTTATGCTTGGAAATAGGTTTATTGCCCCCCCCCCAATTGGGAACTTTCACAAAATCCCGTTACAATAGGTGTCAGGCATACATAAATAAGCCACACACTAAAATTTGTGATTCTATATATTTCCCCGGACAAATTTAGTGCTAAAAGGGGGACTTGAATTTGCCCACTCGTAACTCCTCCCCAAAATCGAAAATTGCAGAAAACCAATAATGATTTTTTGGAAATATTCTCAAGTTGACTCTTAGTGGTTTTCTATATCTTTGTGCTATTATTGGTAGAGTTTAACCCTCGCTTTCCCAAGATGGGATTTGACCCCATTTTGAAGTGAAATTTAGTTAAGCCCGCCTCATTCAAGAAGTGTGCTAATTCGTCAGAGATAACAAACATAACCAGTGGAATGTTGCAACTTCTAAATTGTACAAAAAGGTACTATGCTGGTGATTTTCGCCAAACATGCCAAGCGGCACCTGAAAGCGATTTTTCTGCAGTAACGCCTTGATGTTGTGAAACCGAGGCTTAATTAAAAAATGCTTATTTTCTAAATTTGCCTCCAAAAATCATTTTTACCCCCTTAAAAATCCAGAATTCCAAAATTGCAGAAAATAATTTTTTTTTTTTTTTTTTTTTTGTACTCAAGTATAGTTTCTCCCTCTGAAATTTTTTCACCGTGAAGCAATTTGGAGCAGAGTTATGTTTATAAAAATGTTTTTGCTCTCTGATTTTGCAAAATCCCATCCTAGTGGTCATCAAGGTCCTAAAACCAATGTGCTCACCAAAATTTTCATCTGTATCTCCCATAGAATCGCCACGACTGTGTTGAGTCAGTAATCAGTGAGTTTACTCTTTTACATATATAGATTATTTATTGTTACAATAAGTTATTTTGGTGGATACATCTCAAATACTTATATCAACATTTTTATTAGAGTATATCAGGTATACTTCGAAAATTAAGTGGATATCCTTAATTACTGTAAATTTTACTTTTTAATTTCATGTTTTCAGATAGCAAAATGTAGCCTTTAGAAGTTATTTTGAAGAATCCATCTAAATTATCACAGATATCAATGTTTTTCTTACAGTGAATTATGATTAAGCTTTTAATGAATAACATATATTTCTAAATTAAATATATTTTTATATTTCTTTTATTTTGTAACATTTTCATTAAAAATATTCATTTCATCATTATCATGCGATTATCAGGGGGAAAATACTATGCGCATAAAATGATGAGCAACTAGTGAGTAATGTCAATTTCTAGTGCCAATCTTTGTAATGACAACACCATATGTGCTAAGAAAATGGCTGTGATACTATTTAATCACTTGTATATTAACTATATCAAAGTATCCTAAATTATATGACTAGTTGGCACAGTCTACTGCATCAACATAACTAAAAATTTCTCAATAATAAAAATTTAATTTTCAAATATCTTTTTTTTTTTTTTTTTTTGTCTCCATTCAAGTTGTAACAATATAAAAAGCTACAAAAAAGGCCTCTGAATGGAGAATTGTTTGCATGAATATTTAAAAATGAAAGGTTATATCTATATATAAAAAATATTAAGATTATACAAATACTTTTAAAGGTTTGGGCATAGTTCATTTTTACTAAAGCAAGATTATTACTGAAATAAATTTAGTTAAAAATCATTTACATAAAAATAATTAGAAATTTCATTCAAAGGAAGAGATTATAATACATGCAATTAATTATATTATCAATGTACCTGCACAATCTATACCTGCACAAACATTTGAATTAGTTCAATTTTTAGAAAATGAGCCTTATTTATTTATTAATCTAAATAAGTAAATAGAAGAAAATCAATGTGTTGCTATTTTAAAAATTAATCGAGCTTAATAAATAAAACTGTGCATGCTATACTTAATTTCAGAGTTATGCAAAGAAAAAAAAATCTGCATTAATCAAAATTAACATCATTACCTAACAAACATTTTACTTAATTACTTATGTTTGTAATTACTCAGTAATTACTGAAGTACATCATTACTTTACCAAGGATTAATTTTTTTTTCCCTTAACGAAAACGAGACAGAAAGAAAGAATACTTCAGAAGAAATATGTAAAAGTATAAATTAATTTATTTGAATAAAAATAATTTATATTGAATAAAGAAAATTATTGAATGATAAAGTTAATAAATTGTGGAGAAATTTATAATGATACGTTTACATATTGGTAAAAAAAGTTATCTGTAATAAATTTGTATTTTTATTTAGCACATTTTAAACATAAAAGAAAAAAAATGTCTTCTGTAAAATAATCGCCTTTCATTCAATTAAATGTGAAGAAAATTATTTTTTTTTATAAAACAAAATGTTTTATTTTTATACCACGATAAGAACGCAAGTACGGTGGATGTGAATCGATGATTCATTCATTCTTGATTCATTCTGACAGGTTTGATTCAATCAAAGATTAGTTTCCACATTTCATATTTATCGTCACAAAATGCCGTTTCGCGCCAAGCATCTGTCGCCAAGGTTCTGAGGAGTAGGCATTTTCCAAATTCGCATATTGGCCACTTTGGCTTCCTGTAGATCAACAATCACATGGCCTTTTTATGAGTTATCTTTGCACTCAAAAAGGTTGTCATTGTCCCGTCCACTCTTATAATAGGTCTATGCTTATGCTCCTTCTTCCTTTATTATTATTCTATGATAAGTATTTAGAAATGATTTCATTTAAATTTTCCTTATTTAAAAAATAGCTTTATATTTTGTAAATGGAAGAACGAATACATGGATTGCATATTAAATGCAATGAACAAATATTTTAACTGAATAATGCTGGATATTTACTTTATTCAGTTGTCTTTTATGTGTTTTAATTTACTAATTCGCATATTAAACTTATTTTTGACAAAATTCAAAATTTGTAATGATTTTTATTTATTTGCTTATTATCGTATTTATTTTTAAATAAAATTACAGTCGTAGCGTTGGTTTACAATTTTTTTGCAATGAAAACAAAAGATATTGCAACTTAATGTAAAGTTTTGCAGAAAGAAAAAAAAGTTATCAATTTTTCCAAGCTCATTTATTAAATTAACAAAGTATGATAGTGTTGAAATGTCCACCTTCTAAAATTTAACTTTTAGGCTTAAGACTACTGCATAACAGGCTGAATCATTCGCCGCCATTTGTACGTCAAGTCCGTCATTGCTAAAACTAAGACTATTGTATATGACTATTATATGAGATTATATAAGATTATTATATAATAATTTTAGGTTTGGCAGTGACGAACTACCATATAAGATTATTATATGAGACTATATAATACTATTATATAGTCATCTTAAGTTAAGCAATGACGGACTTGACGTACAAATGGCGGCGAATGATTCAGCCTGTTATATAGTAGTCTTATAGGCTTTAATAAGCATAAAATTTATATATAGCATTCACTTCAACAATCTACACTATTGCTCATGTTATGTTATATTTCACATAGCTGTTTGCATGGCAAATGAAAAAGCTGAATTTGCAACTTAAATTAAAATTTTATCTTTTTTAATGATTCAAATAAGACAGGTTATATAAATATCTATGAAAAAATTTCTGCATGGTAGGAATAAATATTATGCATACATAAATTCTATGTTTGCATGAAAAAAAAAAAAAAAAAAACTGAATACTATCACCTTGCTATACATAATTTCAAAATGTATAAAATTTCATATCGGAGCAATCACTATTACACACGTATCAGTAGCGTCTCATGAATGACATTTTGGATATGCTCCACTCGGGTAGTTAGAAACAGTACATTAAAATGGGTATTTAATCATTTTTTTGCTTATTTCGAGAAACAATGCAGATATGACGACATTTCAGCGACTTTAAATTGAATGAAAATCTGCCGTTTGACAGAGGATAATTAATTGTTTTAGGTGGCTTTTATTTTTGCTTTTGTTTCTTTTTTGAAACCGTCATCTTAGTATCTGTAAATAAGATTAATTCTAGATTTTAGTGTTTTAAATGTTTTTTTCAGGTTTAAAACTCAATTGTTTCAGTGTATTTTATATGTTTTTTAATTATTTTAGAAAGAAAAAAAAAGGGGGGGAAGGGAGGCATGATAGTCATTGCTACAGTATAGATTTTTCATGCATTTTCTGCACTTCATATTATATGTAAGATTTTTTAAATCATGATTTAGGTGCATTCAGTGATTATTGCTATTACTAGCGAGCTTCGCCCGCTAGCAGGTCAGTATTTTCAACTGAAATACTAAGCTGCGCGCACGTATTCCTTCACCATCCTTATGATTTCTCAAAATTCTATGTTATTATTCATATTCTTTCATTCTTAAAAAAAGGAATTAAAAAAGAAATAATTTAGAATTGGGTAAAAACACACTGGGTCCCTACTGCCTTCGGCAGCGCAGACCCATGTGCGCTGTATGCACGCGTGTGAAGATATACGTGCGTTGCGTGCACATATACCTTCTTAAGTGAAACTTTTATTCTTAAGAAAAGAAAATTTTAAAAATCCTTTATCATCGGGTAAAAAGTCGGACCGGTTCCCCACTGCCTTTGACATCGCAGTCCCGTGTGTGCTGCGTGTGCACAGGTTAGTGGATACGTGCACTGTGCGCGCCTATTCCTTCCCCACCCTTCCAGCCCCTCCTAATTAACCTACATATAACAATTTTGAACTGTCTAACTCAATTAGCTGAGATGCAAAAGAAAACCTAATCAGGAAACCTCAAAATGTGTAAATGGGGTGAAATCTCGAATTCCACTTTCGATAATATAAAAGTACTTTAAAATATCTTTCCAATGCTGTATTAAAAAAAAAAAATAATCATAATTAGAATCTGAAATATTGAAATTTTAAAATATTACAGCGCCATCTGGCGGTAGGAATTTCTGTAATCTACTGTTCAATTCCAAATAAACAAAGCTTTCAAATGATGTATTACTTACGAAATTATTTTAATTAGTAGCTGAGATACAAAAGAAAACCGATTCAGGAGACCTCAAAACGTGTAAAACAGGTGAAATCTCGAATTCCACTTTCGATAATATAAAAGTATTTTAAAATATGTTTCGAATGACATATTAAAAAAAAAATGTAATCATGATTAGAATTTGAAATATTGAAATTTTAAAATATTACAGCACCATCTGGTGGAGGATATTTCTGTAATGTACTGTTCGATTCCAAGTCAACAAAGCTTTCAAATGATGTTACTTATGAAATTATTTTAAGTAGTAGTTGAGATACAAAAGGAAACCTAATCAGGAGACCTCAAAACGTGTAAATGGGGTGAAATCTCGAATTCCACATTCTATAATATAAAAGTACTTTAAAATATCTTTCGAATGATGTATCAAAAAAAAAATATTAATCATGATTAGAATCTGAAATATTGAAATTTTTAAATATTACAACGTCATCTGGCGGTAGACATTTCTGTGATCTGCTGTTCAATTCCAAATTAACAAAGCTTTCAAATGATTTATTATGAAATTATTTTAATTAGTAGCTGAGATACAAAAGAAAACCTAATCAGGAAACCTCAAAACGTGTGAATGGGGTGAAATCTCGATTTCCACTTTTGATAATATAAAAGTACTTTAAAATATCTTTCGAATGATGTATTAAAACAAATTTAATCATAATTAGAATCTGAAATATTGAAATTTTAAAATATTACAGTGCCATCTGGCAGTAGAAATTTCTGTAATCTACTGTTCGATTCCAAATGAACAAAGCTTTCAAATGATGTATTACTTATGAAATTATTTTAATTAGTAGCTGCGATACAAAAGAAAACCTAACCAGGACACCTTAAAACATGTAAATCACGTGAAATCTCAAATTCCATTACATATGGTAGTCGATTAATTTAAGGCGACAGAGATTTGTGGCGTCTACTCTTGAAATTCAATTCAAATAAGTTTTTAAATGACCTATTACTTTTGAAATTATGCGAATTAGAAGCTGAGATACAAAAATGATAAAACGATTTATGTCTGACTTTTTCGTGGTTTTCTCCAAAACTTACGTAATTCTGGGCTAAATACTGTTAAAAATCCATAGTATGAAATGTGAACGGAGTATCAGAATTCGAAACACTGCAAAATATACAGGGCCCGACTATGCTTTTTGAAGACCCGGGGCACTGATGGTATTTGGAGGCCCCTTTACCCTGCTCTAAAGAGCTCGCCAGAAAGACCCATTCTCAAAAACAAAAATAAATAAAAAAGTGCTTTTTTAAAATTATACCTTCTGTTTACTCATCTTTTTTTTTAGCAACCTATAAAAAAATCATTAGTTTTATGTTCAAGACAAATGAAAAACTGAAGCACATTGATCAGCCAACGTTTAGGAAATTAGTCACAAAATTTGATAATTGTTTAAGCTCTCTAAGAAAAAAAATAATCAATTTTCGTTTTTAATAGACTTATAATGAAAAAATTTGTTCTATTACTTCTCATTTTTTGAAAATGAGGCCCCCTAAATTTGGAGGCCCTGGGCCAGTGCCCCGTGTGCCCATGCCTTAATCTGGCTCTGAAAATATAAAAGAATAAAAGCATTCTGGATTTTTCGTCATTTTCTCTGAAACAACCGTTCCTTTTATACATTTTTGCCTCCTCCCCCCCCTACCTTTCTGTCCCTTCTAATAATTTTACACTTGAAAATATCTGCAATCGATTTATCTTGCCTTAAAACCTAATATGTAATACCAATTTCAAACGCTGTAACTCATTTTTCTTTTTTTGCCCCTTCCCAATAATTCTACACTTTCAAAAATATTCACAATTGAATTATCGGGCGTTAAAACCAAATATTATGAAAATTCAACAGCATATCTCAATTTAAAATACTGCAAAATATAAAACAAAACTTAATCGTACATTGTGTTTTGGTCACATGAGTCGTGATGAATATAATTCCTAATAAAAATGTAATTTTTTCGTTTATTCACACATTTTCAAGAAAATTGAACAGTAGCTTTATAATATGCTGTCTAGGTCGAATATTAATTCAAATGTAACGTGAATAAAAATTTGAAAATGGCAATTCCCCCCCCCCCCCCACTATAAAACACGTGACATCTTAATCGGTTACAATCATTTCCTTTTTCATCTCAGACAGTAGTATGACATTTGAAATGATGTTGTCACAAAAAATTCATACTTTAGTTAATTTTAAAAATTGTTGTACCGATAAGCTGCTTGCACTCTTGGATTCAGAAAAATTGCCCCTTTCATTTGATACTATATTTTTAACGATCAGACTAATATTTCTAATTATTTCCCACTTTTTCTTTTGATTAGACATGAGTTGACATTTTAATTAATATCTCAACAACTAATTAAAATTTTTAAATTCTGTTTTCAGGAGGACCTTGGAAAGGCTCCAGAGCATCCGTATGTCAATTCTTGTACTTCTGCGTTCAATAGGGGCTGAACGTATAGAAGAACAGGCAGGCAGACAAACCTTTCCTTTTATTATTATAGATTATCGCAGATCGATGGTTCAACCATTCGTTTTAAAGGTATTGGCGAGCTCTTTTGAAAGATACCCATCATGAAAATTCAGGAGTCATGAAAATTATCATCATGAAAAATCCCATCATGAAAATTCAGTCCCCTCAGGAGGGGACTTCTCCCCGCTCCTACATACACAAAAATTTTTTCCCAGTTGAATATCTCAATAACAAAAATATATATATTCGTTTCATTTGGTTTAGTGCAGTCTATAGATGTTAAACTCTACTTACCTGCAATTTCCTCCATAGACGTAATGTATTTGAATACTTTTGAGTGTCCCTGTACATGAACCATTTGCTTCATCTCAAGAAAAAGCTTACTGCAGCATCCGTATATGATACACATTTAGAATACCGAGTTTGGAATTTCTGCTACTATTTGTTCTTGAGATATGCTGATAACAGACACACAGACCATTCGCTAAAAACATGATTTTCGTATTCAGGGCACCTCAGAACATGTAAATATAACAAAAACTCACGTTCGAAAATTTGACCCTAAAACAATACTTTCTCGACCCTATTGTAAGAGAAAGTAAAAATATGTTAAAATACTCACTTTTAACCTTTTATGAAAAATAGCTTTAGAAATAATAATAATAATGTAGTACACACATATGCGTATATATATATTTTTTCTTTATTAAAGGTTTTACCGAATATTTAAAAGTCTGTATCTTTTATTTAGTATTTTTGTTTGGATGTAGCATTAGGTTTGTACTGAGGAGAAATTCTTCACAATCGATAACAAAACAAAATCATGAATATATATATATACATTTTTTTTCCTTTGACAATTACATTCTTATGTAATTGCAATACATGACACACCTGTTAAATATATATAGTCTATATACACACATGAATTTTAAATTGACATAACTAATACACAGAGTAAGTTATATTTTAAATATGCAAAGCAAAAATAAAAGAATAATTCAGAACATGTGAGCCAACTTTTATAATTACATAATTTTATAAAAATGCAGAATGCATAACTTTATTTACTTTCATTTTCATCAACATCGAATTCTAAACATGTGGTGTTTCCCCCACTTCATATCATTATTTTTTTGTCATTATAAAATTATACCCAGGGCCGGCGCCAGGGGTGAGGCAACTGAGGCGGCCGCCTCAGGCGCAATGATGCAAGGGGCGGCATTTGGCACATTTACATTGAACATAGAATTCATTACGAGAAGAAAAAAAAACTCTTTCGTGATTTATATAGATTATGAAACATTTTCTAACTGCATGTACTTACTATTATACACTTTAACCTTTAAATTTAACTCATTGCAATCTATTGTCTACTGCTAAGCCTCAAAATGTCGAATATTCGTGGTCAAGGTTACGATAACGGTGCTAATATGAAGGGTCTCATTCAAGTATGCAAAAAAGAATTTTAGAGAAAAACTCTAAAGCTTTTTATGTACCTTGTTCATGTCATTCACTGAATTAGATTATTAACGATGCTGCTAAAAAATCCGGTGAATTATGCAACTTTTTTTACTTATTCAAGAGCTCTTTGTTTTCTTTTCGACATCTACGTCCAGATGGTCAGTGTTAAAAAAACACATAACTTTTTAAACTTTAAATTAGTATTAGTACGACTCGATCGGAAAGCCGGATTGAGACTGTAATACCGCTTAGGAATGATTTGCCCGAAATATATCACGCATTAGTCGAAATTTCTCTGGATAAGTCAAAAGACAGTGGGACAGTCTGTAAAAATAAATCACTGGCTTATAAAATAGCAACATTTAAATTCATTTGTAGTGTTGTACTTTGGAATGAAATTTTGACCAATATAAATATTGCTTCAAAACATTTAGAAAATCCGGAAATGGTCATACCGGAATCTATTAAGGTTTTAGAAAGTTAAAATCATTTTTAAAAGATTTTCGTGACAATGGCTTCTAGCAGATTATGACTTCCGCAAAACAAATTGAAGATGAAATGGAAACTAGTTGGCATAGGTGGACTCTGCTCAGTTCCCCATCATATTTATGTTCTCATAAATTTCTAGACCGAGACATATTATAACTATGTTAAAAGAAATGAATTTGACCAAAGCTTGATACAGTAACAGAATGAAATCCCCGCCTAATAGGCTATCCAGCGTTCACTTCGATTAATCTTATTCTAATCTATGAATTTGTTTTATCTGGGTCAATTCCGTTGTTTAGTTTCCATGCTACTATTTCCAATGCAATAATCCTCAAAGTTCAGATTTACATGAAAAATTTACAATTTCGCTATGTTGATAAAATCGTAAATTACGAAATTTTCCTATTAGAATATTTGTATTCAATCATGTTCAAACAAATATAATAAATGTAATTTTGAAGTTGTCTAATTCATGATCCTCAGAATGGAAATTTATGCTCTATTTTGCCTTATTCTGACATGTTAAGTAAATCGTAAATTCCAAATAACTTACGAATTTTTTAAATTGGAAAAATCATAGTCTATGATATTCATGCCAGTATCCTAAATAATATTTCGAAAGTGGTTTGACATCTTTACGATGAAAATAACCCTCAAGATTGACGTTTATATGAAATTTTGCTCTATTCTGCCATGTTAAGAAATTCGTAAATTTACAATAACTTGCGAAAATTTCAAAGTAGCATATTTATAGTTACTGATGTTCATTCCGGAATCAAAACTGATATTTTAAAATTGGTCTGACATTTTTATAGTAAAACGTTTCCATTTAATGCACGTTTAAGTGAATTTTTGTCCTATTCTCCCATGTTAAGAAAATCGTGAATTTCTAATAACGTACGAAGTTCTTTAATTCGTATGTTACAAATGAATAGGGTTCTTGCCAGTATCGAAAGTAATATTTTAAAACTGATCTGAACTCACTGTGATCATTTGTTCGTGAGATATCGTGTAAACAGACTTACAAACTAACGGACTAACACATTAACAGACATCCTACAGACAGACACCATACATATTTTGTCATTTTCAGATTCTCACACCTGAAAACGTATAAAAAAGTCAAAAACAGAGGTCGAAATTTTTCACGATTACCTATGTTCCCCATACCTCTAGTATGATGGGGAACTAATAAGTAATGATTTTGAGCCATCGTGTTCAGTAAGAATTAGATGCAAAAGTAAACTATTTGCTTATGAAGGAATCGACATTCGTATCGAAGACCCATCAAAAAAAATTGAAATTGAGGTGTTTAATTATCTTGTCGATATATGCCAAAATTCAGTTACCGTAAGGTTTAAACAATTAAACGACCTTAGCAATGTTTTTCAATTTTTGTATAATATCCCTTCCTTATCTGAAGTAAACTCAAGCACTATCTTTAACTAATAATAACTGAAGACTTGGCGTTGGAATATTAAAACCCGAATAAACTACTACGTCAGAAACGCCAAAAGAAAAATATTTGCGATGGATACAGCTGTTTCGGTAGCCTTAAGCGTATAGTCTTCAGTGCAAAAAGAATCTTTTTGCACTGAAGATGGCACACTTAAGGCAACCGAAACAGCTGTATGCATCGCAAATATTTTGCTTTTGTAGTTTATTCATGTTTTAATACTACCTTTAACTACTGCAATGTCTTGAATTTAACCGATGATATGGAGTTAAATAATTTATTTAACGAAGTGTTAATTTTTAGGAATACCGTAAAAAAGGGAGTGAAAGCTGATGATATTTTAAATCATATGCATAAGAATAACTTAGTTGAAGTGTTTCCAAATATCTATATCTGTTTAAGCATTCTTTTAACTTTGCCAATAACAGTTATGCTAGTAGTGAACGCTCGTTTTCAAAATTAAAAATTATAATAAACTACTTAAGATCTACAATGGCTCAAGAGCGCCTTTCAAATTTAGCAATACTGGCAATTGAGAATGAAATTGCTTCTGATATTGATTATAATGATATAATTAATGATTTTGCAAAATTAAAGGCAATGCGTGTTAAATTTTAAAAGAAATTATTTAATTCTTGTCATATTAAATTTTTGTAAATATTATTATTAATGAATACGTATGTTTAATCATATGTATATTTCACTATAAATGAACGCGAAATTTTAAAATACTATTATATTTATTACATAAATTTATAAAAATTTCTAAAAACATGTTGGCTTGTTTAAATTTTTTGCTAACTTGTTTTGGATAAGTTCTTGTAAATAATAAAAATACGTAAATGATAGCCTTTTTCATCATTTCAAACGGATATGTGGAAATTCTGGAAAGTTTTACCCTATTCTTTCCTTCATTATATAATGTAAGTTTATTTACTAGCGCTTCAATGTCAAGCTCGATCCGTACGAAGTGGATCATTCTATTTAATTTGCAGGTAAATTCGGTAGACAGAGGGATGGGAACCTTTACGATTGCGCGCGCGCGGTGTGAGTGTTTAGTGTTTACGATTTATTTTGATTTTGCTCTTAATCCAAATCCGTGGTTGTTGCTTGATTATTTCTTGACAATTTTAAGTTCATCTTGACTCCTGTCAAAGATTTGATTAACGAGATATTTTTTTTTTTTTTTTTTTTCATTTATCACATTACTTAAAATATTTAATTCGCTGTTGTGTATGTTTAAAGACAAAGGAATCTTCAATACTCAAATGATGGAATTATTTTCTATTTTTGTGTTTACAATATGCGGTCAGAGGTGCCACATTTTTCAATGTTTCCAGAAAATACTTATGGATGTAATTGAAGTGTAAGATGGCCTCTCTATTTTATATTTCTCAAACTTTTAGCCAGTTGGTGTAACGTTAATAGCAAAAAGTTTGATTTATTTTATTTTTTTGCTTTAATGTGCACTTGCAGGCTAAACAATCTTCCAAGATGCAATCATTTCAGGTGAGTCAAATCTATTTATCTCTATTTTTTAAAAATCAACCTCTTTATTATTATTTTTATTCATATATTTTGAATAATGTAATTGTAAAGGCAGGAATCCAGTTAAGAAAAAAGTTGCAAATTATTATTAATAATTTTGTTCAAATTTAATTTATTTTAACCTGTAATGTTTCTCAGTTATGTTGCAACAGCTTTTATTTTTCATTCTGTATTATGTATTTTTAAATTATTCCATTTAATACATATGGATATTATTATCTATTAATAAAAGTATTTTATATCTAAATTATGTATTTACGTTTTCTGTTGTACTTGGTATTGAAGTTTCATTTCAATGACACTGTCATAAATATATATATATATATGTAAAATAATAATTCTTGTCATAATATTGGTGTGGAGCTCTGCATAATTAAAAAAAAAAAAAAAAAAAAGCTCTGGGGCTAGTGTTGTCGGATGATCGAAAGTAAATTTCTCCAAACAGTTCTCAAATTTCCTCAAGTCAAGGTGATATATATATATATATATATATATATATACATTTTTTTTCCCAAAAGAAATTCAAACTGATTTTTTTTTTTTTTTCTCCCTCTTTGTTAGTTTGATCATCAAAGGAACAAGTAATTCAAGGTTTAGGTACGTCTATTTCTGGGTAGTTTTCAGAAAAGAAAGGCGACTTTTGTAACATCTATATTGAGTAAACAATAAATTTAATATAATTATGATTATTTTATTATTATCATTTTTTTGGAAGTATCTATGTTGCAACATGAAGGTTAAAATCTCAGTTCTTGACATTTTAAAATTCTACTATCTAAATCAGATTGACAATATTTTTTATGAAATTGTGGTTATTGGTGTTTTTGAATACGCTTACAAAGATGTATAATTAAAAATTTTCACTGCACACATCACACACTCAACTGCATTTTTACTTTCCGAACACTATAGTGAGGAAAGTATTGTAATCATGTCAAAAATCCGAACTCGAGATTTTGATGTTTCTATACGTTTCGAGGTCCCCTGAGTCTGTTTTCACTATTTTGACGATGATGTATGTATGTGTGTGTGTGTATGTATGTGAGTGAACACGCTAGCGTCTAAACGCTTTGTTCGAATAAGCTGAAAGTTGGTGCGTATATTGTAAGTCACCATAGTACGAACCCTATAGATTTTGGTGAATCTAGCACTTATAGTTTTTTTACAGGGACACAAAGAAAAATTCTTTATCATTATGGTCTATGGGACCAAAATGTTAAAAGTGCATTAGCATCTAAACGCCTAATTCAATTGAGCAAAAAATTTATACACATATTACTCAATCTGTATAGAGTTTGGAGGATCTGGCACTTACAGTTTTTTTACAGGGGCACAAAGAAAAATTCTTTATCATTATGGCCTATGGGGCTAAATTTTTAAAAGTACGATAGCGTCTAAACGCTTATTTAATCTGAACAAAAAAATTGTACACGTGTTATAGTTCACCGTTGCACGAACTGTATAGATTTGGTGGATTTAGCACTTACAGTTCTTTTACAGGGACACAAAGAAAATTCTTTATCATTATGGCCTATGGGACCCAATTTTTAAAAGTGCGATAGCATCTAAATGCCTTATTCAATTGAGCTGAAAATTTATATGAATATTATAAATCACTGTTGCACTAACTATAAGCATTTTGGTGAATCTAGCATTTATAGATTTTTACAGGGACACAACGAAATATTCTTTATCATTAGGATCTATGGGCTCAAAGTTCAGTAGCATTAAATAAAACATCGTGTAATATATGGAGAAAACAACTCAAACACTCTGTTATGGTTTTTCTCTTTTATTTGTTTAACAACTCCTCTTTCTTTACTTTATCTACAAAGCTGTTAATTACTCAATGTTCGGAAAGTCGAGTGGAGTCACTCCAGATTTTTTTCTTTAATTGTGACGGGAGAGTAAACATTTTTTAAGTTTTCCTGGATTTCTTTGTACAAGGAAATCAACTTGCACTGCAAAATATAAACTATAGTTCAAATTTCTTCAAAACATGCTTTTAATCATCTATATACTTATAGTTGCAACTTTTGAAAAAGAAAAGGATTGAAAAGTGAGAATTGATTAAATAAAAATTACAAGAAAATACAGTTCTCACTCGCTTTTTTTTTTTTTTTTTTTTTTTTTTTTTAATGCCCTGTCTGTCAAAAGAAAGGAACAATTTGTACTTGTTTATGTTGATATAGAATGTTTTACCTTCATTGCATGTATTGTAGCTAATGTTAATTTAAAAAACAAAAACTGCATTATATTTTTAATCATACAGTGCATTGTTTTCATTCAATGCTCCATATGATGAAAATTATATTTTAAGTGCAATTATATTAAAAGTAATTATGCAGTAAACTGATTTTATTCCAGTAAATAATTAAATAATCTTAAAGCATTACATTAAAACTTGTTTTGAGGTACATCATCTTTTCACTAATTAAAACTAAGTTCTACATTACCCTCCTTTTCTTGCAATAAGTATAATTTAATGTAAGGTTTATTCACTTTTTTTTTTCTTTTAAACATGAATGTAAAACAAAATAAAGTCATTTTCGTTTATTAATAAGTATATATATTATCTTATACTTGCTATTTAGTAATATTTGGAAAAGCTTTCATAAATATTGCTGTTAAAATTTACCAAGTACATGAGGAATTTGTCAATTTTTACCTGAATTCAGATTCTCGTAGATATATAAGAGAAGGGGGTGGGGGAGAAAATGAAGAAACTATTTTCGTGCACATGTTAAGAGGGAAAAAAAAAAAACTGAGTCCGAAATTGAAATTTATCGTAATTCTACTGAACCTAACCTGAATCCCTTCTCCGACCGTCCTATTAGCTCAGTGCATTTGCATTTATCTCCAAAAATAAGTAATAATAATAAATAGAAAAAAAATAATAATAAAATAAAAAAAAACGAAGTCCGAAATCTCAATCTATCGAATTCGTATCTCCCCTTCTGCTTCCTATCCCTCCGTTTACGGTCTGTCTTACCTGCAAATTAAATAGAATGATCCACTTCGTACGGATCGAGCTTAACATTGAAGCGCTAGTAGTTTATTTTCTGGAATTTAAATATGAAAATGAAAGAATCCAATCAATAAAGTGGTGGCAATTCCATAGAAGTTACTTCTTACTATCATTGTTTCTGTCTAATTATATTTGTGTGTATTATTTAATTATAATAAACTTTTTTATTGATTTTATAATTTGAATCTTTTATACAGCGTAAATGGATACTACTTTCCTTCACGTGTTTTGCTGAAAAACACTTATTTTTCATATTTCAAAATTTTCAATCTGAAAATTAGCATATAATGATATTTATGGCATTACAATATTGAACTTTGTAAAGAAAAGCATGTAATTTAAATTTTCCAAAAAATATTTTATTGTTTTATGGTAGACTTTTTGTTTTTGTAAGTATTATTAACAGTGTAACTATAATTATACATTAGTGAACTATTATACTACAGTGCATACTGTTTGACAATATATACTACTGGCCATTAAAATTGCTACACCAAGAAGGAATAATAACAACGGAATGAAATTTGTTGGACACATGCATTATAGTAGAAAGAACAATTGATTAAAATTTCAGGAAATTTGGAGTAATACGTACTGAGAAAACAGTACATAAAGCAGCGACCTCTGTGAGCAATAACAGCACATATCTGTCTAAGCATTGAATCGAACAGCGATTGGATGACATGTAAGGGTAGAGCACTTCATGAAGTTTTAACATGATGCCACAATTCATCGATCGAAGTTACTGGTGAGTGGTGGGGAGGCAGTCGCTTTTCAACGATTAAACAGTCATTTTCGTTGGTGCGAGATCAGGAGAACGCGCTGGCCAGAGCAACAGTCGAACACATTCTGTATCAAAGAACGTCCGGACAATACAAACAACTTGCGGTCGGGCATTATCTTGCTTACATTTTGCGCTACGGAAGCCTCGAATACAGTGCAGAGGGGCGGGCCTTAACTCATCAGAAATTTAATGGCCGCTGTTCAGAGTGCCAGGAATACGAACAGGAAGTAATCGAGACGTGTATCCAATGGGAACCCATAACATCATTGCGAATGATGGACAGTATGATGATGTCGAATCCCAGCTGGCAATGTGCATTATTCATAATGCCGTTAAATACGGATAAGGCAATCTTGATGTTGTAAACAGGATTGTGATTTGTCTGAAAATTGACTTCACGCCATTCCTGCGTCCAGGTTCATCGTTGATCACACATTAATGGCGCCCATATCAGTGATGCAGTTTTGAGGGTAATCAGAATTTTGGTAGCCGCATACTGAGTCATCACCTGGATTGATGGTATGTGGTACCATTGGATACACGCCCCAGTCACCTCTTGTTTTCATTCCCGCCACTCTGAATACCAGCCATTACATTTCTGACGAGTTAAGGCCTATCGCTCTTCCCTATGTTCAAGGCCTCCGAAGCGCAACATTTAACAGGACAATGCACGACCGCTAGTTGTCCATATTCTCTGGACCTTCATTCATGCCAAATGTGTTCGACTGTTGCTCTGGTCAGCGCGTTCTCCTGATCTCGCACCAATGAAAATGACTGTTTAATCGTTGAAAAGCGACTGGCCCCCACTACTCACTAGTAACTTCGATCGATGAATTGTGGCATCGTGTTAAAAATTCATGAAGTGCTCTACCCTTACATGTCATCCAATCGCTGTTCAATTCAATGCCTAGGCAGATATGTGCTGTTATTGCTCACAGAGGTCGCTGCTTTATGTACTGTTTTCTCAGTACATATTACTCCAAATTTCCTGAAACTTTAATCAATTGTTCTTCCTACTATAATGTATGTGTCCAACAAATTTCATCCCGTTATTATTATTCCTTCTTGGTGTAGCAATTTTAATGACCAGTAGTGTAATTATTTTCTAAAAATTAGCAATATTTTTTCCCCCCAAAGAATGCTTATTAAATATAGATTGTATTCTATCTAACAAATGAAAATACAATCGCATTTTTAAGTACTGTTTGTGGCAATAGAACGATTTTGATCAAGCAAATGAAAGAGAAATTAGATACTGAATTATTTATTTCACTGTTCATGTTTGTGTTCTTGTAAATATTAAGCATAAGAAAAAAAAAATTCACGTGTAAAATTTCAAATATTTCTCTTCATATCATAGCAAAAATTTCATACGTAGTTTGTTTATGCACATTTATTATCTTTTTCTGGTTTTAAAATATGAATGCTTGCTAATGTTAAGTTTGATATTGTAAAAAATGATTTTGTCAAAGAAAATCAAGGCAAAATAAATAAAGTTTTATTTCATTCTTTATACTAGTCGATATTCGCAGTTCGCACGCCGAGCAGTTGACATTTTCAAATTAACCTATTTTAAAATTTGTCATATTCACTAAATGTAAAACAAAACGACTATTTGAAATTTAACTTGCGCAAAAATTCATCAATATCATTGTTAGTTCATTTGACTGAGGGTAAAATGCTTTTTTTTTTTTTTTTTTTTTTTTTTTTTTAAAGTTTACCTGAATCCGATGCCGATAACAGAGAAAACAACCATAATTGTTTTCGATTGTAATTTATTATAATTTACATTGTGGCCAAGAAAGAAAATCGCCTATTGGCAGTTCTTACATTGAATTACACCAGTCCTTCAAATTAGCATTTAGATTTTATAGTATCAGACATTCAATACGAGGAAGTCTGTGTGAAAAATATTGTTCAATAAAACACACAGTAGCATCAATATACTACAAAAGAAAAAAAAAAAAAATTGTTGTTGTTAAATCATCCTTCCATTATTCTATTCATTCCTCCAAACCAAGAATAAATATTTATTTTATTAATTAAATAAATTTTCTGAACAATTTCTCAAAAACAAGGATAAAACCTTTTTTTTCTTTACTTTAATTTAATGTTTAGCAGTGGCATCAGTTTCGAGCGTTACTTTCGAGAAACTTTGGCTTTTATTATTAAAAGGTTATCAAAAAAGTTTTATTTATGTCTACTACAAGATTTTAAAAAGCTGTATAACTTGCTTTTTTATAATAGTGTGTGATAATTATATATAATTATCACTAATATTAATGTTATATATTATTATTTATAATTAATGCCTTTTAAAATCTTTGGTTTTTTATCAGGTTTAAGTTTTTTATTTATTTATTTATTTTTACATTTATCTTATCCATGCAATAAATGACTTTCACCAAAGGTTAAGTCATTGAGATTTTCTTTTTAAAAATAAATAATCTGATTTGTCGCTCACACAACTTTCGTTATCCTTCATTTCAATGCTATAAAGATAAATCGCAGGTAAAGCAGTTCCATCAATTACATTTAATGGAACGTGTAGGTATTTTGAGTAATCCTGCATATTTTCTATAAAGTATATTACGTCATATTGTATACTTAAAACTAGTCCTATATGAAAAACACATCCAGCAATTTCAATGTATAGACTAAAATATCCTGTATATTTTAATATTCTTAATAATATACTTGGATAGCCCTGCAAACGAATGTTTAATGATTTCCATACCACAATACACAAAACATGTTTTTATGCATATATATATATATATATATATATATATATATATATATATATATAAGTTCATTTCATTTTCTGTAGGGCAGGCTATGATACCCTGGACACCAGAAGTTTCCCCCATACCCCATATAGACATAATATATTTAAATTCTCTTGGGTGGCCTTGTACACTAACCATTTGCTTGATCACAATAAAAAGTTTAGTGTAGCATAAGGTGACCATATTTTGAAACAGTAATTTGGGTACAAATTACCATTTGTCCCCAAATTGAAGTAAATTTCGAGGACACTGAAAGCTCTATTTGGGGACTTTTTCGAGGACATAACAGACCAATACCTATATGCATTATTAATAAAAAGAACTCTCATTTATACATTACAAAATGCTTTGAAACACTTTTTTCTATGAAAAATTGCTGAGACTAAGTTTTGCTTATGCTAATTAAACTACACCAGCATTATTAAAATAATCAAGTCTGTAGAACCCATTTACACTTTATTGTGGTGATAGGAGAGAACACAAAATAACAGCATTTCATTTTAATCTTCAGAATCCCTACTCCCAGAAATGCAGAAATTATTATTCCCGATTATAAAACTAAAACAAAATAATTTCTTTTTCTCTCCTATCAATGTATCAATGCAATTTGTGTTGGTCATATAACTGTCATTTTTGTCAAAATTTCATTAAGCAAATTTTAACTTTCACTTCACATAAATCGGGCAAGATAGAATTTATATACTGATTTAGTAGTGCATGATTCCTTCTCCGCTCATGAAGTATGAGGGTCTTTATTTCAAAGTTTCGTTGATTTCCAAGACAGCAATTTTGATTGGATTGGAATGGATAGGTTTTACGCCTCACTAGTGCTGTGCAATGGGTAATTAACGACGGCCTGGGACTCACCTCTAGATGTGGTCGGGAGACTTACCACCACAATTTTGATGCTCCACCGAATGGACTGCGATTTTGAAAGAAATACATAAAAATATTTAAATTTGGGGACATTTAGTGTCTCCAAGTAGTCAAACAATTTTTGGGGACAAAAAGTAAAAAAGGTCAAAATTCGAGAACAGTCCTTGAATTTCGAGGACGTATGGTCACCTTAGTGTAGCATCACTACATGATACAGATTTAGAATATCGAATGCGGACTTTCTGCTACTATTTTTTCTTGAGATATGCTAATAAGACACATAGACAAGCAGACAAACACAGACACACACAGATCAACCACTAAAAACATGATTTTCTGATTCTGGACACCTCAAAACGTGTAAATATAACAAAAACTCAATTTCGAAAATTTCACCCCAAATCAAAACATTCTCTACCGTATATATGGGTAAGAGAAAGTTATTGTAGTTAGCATGTTGATTTTCTTATGCTAATAAACATTTGAGTGGTGATGACGTCATATGGGCGGCAGATTAATGTTTGCCTCAGGCGGCAAAATATCTAGTGCCGGCCCTGATTATACCATGTTTATTTCCAGTTCTTGAGAAAAAGAAATCATTTTGTTTTTGTTTATGTGGCTTTATTCAAAATGATATTTTAAATATCAATGTATCTTTAATTCATTTTCATTGTTCTCAAAATCAATGAAATTCTTGTTCTTTTTTTCAAACCCAAACTTTCCAGATTGTTCCATTCCTTCTAGAAACTTTCTTTATTAAAAAAAAAAAAAAAAAAAAGAAAAGAAAAAAAAAAAGAAAGAATGTAAAGCAATATTATAAAATAATAAAAAATGTATCTTTAAATTTCAGCCAATTATATTCAGTGTCACCCATCATACGTCATTTCCATTATTTGAAAGCGAACGGTTCTTTTTTAACTTTAGCCAATGAGAAAACTAAAATATAGATAATATGTCACTTCCTGTTTCAGTTTAATCAGTCACTGTCCTTTATTTTTGGCTAATTATCAGCCTTCTTTTGTTTAAAACTTTCATAAGTTAAATCTTTAAGATGCCTGGTTGGCTACATTTAGCTTTTTTTAATTCTGCCATTTGGCGCGGCATTAAACCATCCGGCATTAAACTTTTATCTAGAATCACAAGCTGTAAATAAAACTAATAATTTAAAAACACTACGGACCGAATTTGAGAATTTTTTTTCAATTAAGGGTAACAAAAATATCCTTCTACAAAACTTTGAAAATATTAAACCTGAACATGACGAATCCGTGCGTAACTTTGCTTACAGGTTGAACAAACAGATAAAGCTGGCATATCCAAACGTCGACGATTCAGTTTTACAAGCAGTAAAATTCAATTTATTTGTCAAAGCGTTACCAAAAAAACTTAAACTAAAAATCTTAGAGGAAAATATCACAAATTATGATGTCGCGCTAAATCGCGCGGAACAACTTCAGGACCTATACGATGCTTTTGCGTCTCCTGTCAAACAGTATGAACAAATGCCAATGTTTCACATTCATAAACAAAGTGAAATTGATAAGGATAATACAAACGATGACATTCCAGGAAGAGTTAGTCTGCAAAAAAAATATGCTGGTAATAAATTTGCATATAAAAAAAATTGGTATAACAGAAGTAATTTTCACAAATTTCAGGATAAGTATAAACAAAGGAAATTTTCATCACAAAGATTTCATCAGAGAGGCAGACCAAACACATTTACTAGCCAACATTGTGCATTTTGCGGACGTTTTAATCACCTTCTAAAAAATTGTTTTGAATTTAAGAATTTTTGCCGGAATATGCATACACAAAGTGATGAAAACAAATTAGTAAGTAATGAGGCATTACAGCCAAGTAGTCATTCTTGTCAGCATCCTAATTTAAACTAAATATGGAGGCAGACATATCTGGCACTCTGCACTCCAATTCTTCTTTGCCAGAAATTAAATCCAACCATAATTCTCAACATAATGAAACTACTCAAGTCACAGAAATTGCACAGACTCAAAATAATTCAAATACAGAAATCAAAGAAATCAAAACTTTTGAAACCGACAGTTGCAATAAAACAACTGAATTAGATAGACATGTTATTTATAGTTCATTTCAAAATAATGAATTCCTGCCATGTATAAACATTAATATGCAAGGTCAGAATTTAACTTCATTTATCGATACTGGCTCATCTGTCTGTTTAATTGATCAAGAGTGTTTTAATGCCATAAAATCTAATATTACACATAAGTTTTTGGGTCGACAGGTGACTCTTTCAACTATTAATTCACAAATAAAGTTTGCAGGGTGTGTAAGGGTATGCTTCAGGGTGGAAATTTTTTTTTTCATCATAATTTCTTTATCACCAATATTGATAATAACAAGTTTCAAATCATATTGGGCTATGACTTCATTAATAAAAATGGAATATCAATTATACCTTCTTTTAAATCTGTATTAATCAAGGATATCCATATTCCATTTGTCACATTTGACAAAAATAATGAAAATGATGGTTGTTCACTAAATAATATAATACACCATAATACTTTGTTTGTAGAAAATAATCCCAATGTTGAATATATGGAATCTGACAGATTAAGTGTGCATCAAAAATTTAATACAAAAGATGTGACTTGTTGTAATCATAGTAATGAAAAGTGGTATTCTCAAAATTACTCGTATAATAAAAATTATACAAACAATCATATCATTGATAATTATGTAAATTCATACCAAATGTATGATAACTCAACCAATGACTCTGGGAATCAAATTATGAATCATAGTGAACATAGCAAGAAACATAATCAAAGTATTCATAAAAGTGTACAAACTAACAATATTTATACAACACGGAAAGTCATCCTACCTCCGAATGCATGCACTTATGTTCAAGTCAAATACAATTCTAACCCCCAAGAATATTTCCTATTTTCTCCAACATTTAATCATAAAGAAATTACTGTACATAAATCTATACATTCTCTGTCTCACATAAAAAATAATGTTTTTCTTATTCCAATTTTTAATACATCACAACAAACTGTTCATATCAGAAAAAATACCCTTTTGGGATATTATACAAATGTAGAACTTGGGGATATTGAGGAATATAATTTTCAACAGGATGAGAATGAATATTTTTGCAATTTAATACAACCTTCTAGAGATATTGTTGAACAAAGAGAAAAGGATTTTAATGAAAATGACTTTAAGTTAGAACATTTGAATGATTTAGAAAGGAAAGAAATGTTACAATTGCTTAAGTAAAAAGCCCAGGTGTTTTCAAAATCTTTAAAAACTCTTGGTCACACAGACTTGATAAGACCAGAAATAAATATGATAAATGCACATCCCATTAAAGCCCTTCCTTTTCCCATACCCCAAGCCTTAGAACAAGAAGCCCTTGATCAATTACAAGAAATGATTGATGCTAATATTATAAAAAGATCAGATTCGACATGGGCTTGCCCCATGTTTCTGGTCAAGAAAAAACAAACAGACCCTAAAAAACCTATCAAGTACAGATTGGCTTTGGACCTACGTCTGTTAAATGCTATTGTTATACCATCAAATTACCCACTGCCAAAGATACAGAATCTACTAGTTAACCTTTCAAAATTTAAATATTTTTCAACACTGGATTTACCATCTGCATATTGGCAGATAGATTTACCCAAACAGATGCAAGATAAACTGTCATTTACTACACCATTTGGTGTATTTACCTTTTTAAGACTCGTCTTTGGCTTACGCACAGCAAGTTCATGTTTTCAACACTTGATTGATACCATAATACAGATTTCTCAGGTTGAATGTTATGCTTATCAAGATGACATTGTGGTAGGGGCAAACTCATTTCAAGAAATGAAAGCAAAAATTACTAAGCTTTTAGAAACCTTAATTGAAAATAACATAACATTGTCACCAGAAAAATGCACATTTATGCAAACTAACATAAACTTTTTGGGTTTTAAGATTGACAATCACAAAATTTTACCCATTTCAAGTAATATAGAAAAAATAGTCTCCTTTTCACGCCCAAAAACTAAAAAGCAAGTAAAATCATTTATTGGAACATGTTCATTTTATAGGAATTTAATTGAATCATTTGCAGAATTGGCTTCACCCCTAATTGATCTTACCAAACCATAAACAAAATTTGCATGGACAGATATTCCTGAAAATGCATTCCAGAAACTACAACAATGTTTCTTCAAGAAACCTATACTAAACTTACCTAATTGGGAGAAAGAATTTTACGTTAACACTGATGCATCAAAAAATGCAATCTCTGCAGTATTGATGCAGAAGTTTGATGAGGAATTGTTACCCATTTCATATTACTCAAAAACGTTAACTGATGCAGAAAAACGTTATCCTGCCATAAAATTAGAATTATATGCAATATATAAAGGACTTAATGCTTTTAAATATTATATCTTTGGAAGACATTTCTTCATATTAAGTGATGCAAAACCTTTAGATAGATATGCAAAATCATCATCACCTGCAGATATAACCACACGTTGGTTATTAGAAATATCGGAATTTTCCTTTACATTTACACACATTGCAGGAAAAGATAATGTGCTTGCCGATTACTTAAGCAGAACTACGAATCCAACAACAGATAACCTAAACAATAACCCAGATATCATTTTTTCACAAGAAATAATCCCAATTACTGATCAGCAAACTAATTTACATAATGAAATAGAATTACAAATGCAAAATTTAAAAGAAAATGAAAATAAAAAGGAAAATTTATTTTGTTTGACACAGAATCCTGTCACTGATACTAATTTGGAAATATCTGAAAATACTATTTTCAATGAACAACAGAAAGATACTGAGTTTAAAAAAAATTTCCAAGACATCCAACAAAATAAAATAAACAAACGTAATAAATGCTATTATATAAATCCTCAAAATAATTTATTATGTTATAATAATTTTTTTACTCCAGAAAATATTGACTTACATAGGGTAGTTTTACCCGAGTCTTTAAGAGAGAAAGCAATTCGAATTGCTCATATATCCCACCCTGGTATTAAAAAAACTTTTGAAAATTTGAGAAAAAGGTATACGTGGAAAACAATAACTGCAGATGTACATAATTATGTGCTGTCTTGTGAAACATGTCTGTTGAATAAAAACCACAAACATAACATAGCACCTTTTATGGCAGCTCCTGCACCTACTGAACCTAATCAAAAAATTTCAATGGATATTCTGGGTCCTTTAAAGAATCATACCTACATCCTCACAGCTCTTGACCATTTCTCAAGACACTTGGAATTATATAAATTACATAACATAACTGCTCCAGCTGTTACAAATGCTTTAATACAATACATTGCAACTCATGGTAGACCTGAAATTATCCTTACTGATCAAGGATCACAATTTACGAGCAATATGTTTGATGCTTTCAATAAACTTTTGGGCATATATTTAAAACATACAACAATAGCCCACCCTCAGGCAAATGGATGTTCAGAACGTGTCAATACTCAAATAAAATCCTCATTAAATGCCATGGCTTCCCATGGTTTTGATTTAGCAACAGCTGCAAAAATTCATCAGAGTATTTATAATAATACAATCCATTCTGCAACAAAATGTACGCCTAATTTGCTACACTTTGGTCGAGAAATTAATGATGTATATTTAAACTATAAAGGTCACCCACAGTGGAAAATTTTAGACTCAGCATATGACATCCATAAATTAATTGAAGTACTTGATAAAACATACTACCAAGCATATATGAATAACGAAGAAAATCGACAAAAAGTTTATGAAAGATCAAGACAAAAGAATAAGTTTTCACCAATCAAAGTTAATGATCATGTATACATAAAATTTTCTAATGTTTTTGAAAAAAAATTACAAGGGCCTTTTCGTGTTGTAAAAGTGATTTCACCTGTGATTCTCCAAATCCAATCTATCAAAGATCAAAATCGTTCTCCAATGTTAATTCACACCAATAGAGTTATAAAAATACAGAAAAGAAAAGACAATTTAAAGTATGGTTCAGGGAATATGCAAGCTCCATTAAACAATAATGACTCTAATACACCAATCCAGGAACTGGTCTCTCTTAGCCCTAATTTGCAGGATAGAAATAGACAGTGCCACAATGATGACAGTTCATCGTATACCCTCAGACCACGAGATAAAATTCAGAAAAATGCTGATACTCAATATCATTATTATTAATATTTTTTTTTCCTTTTTCATTAGAGGCTGAGTTCGTCTACATGCCTTGGAGCGCTGCAGGTGCACAGGCAGTGTTTCACTGTTAATCATCCTTTTAATTATAATTTTTTTTTTTCCTCTACTTTCTGCTGGTCAGAAAAATTTGAGGTATGTGTTATTATTTTATGATTTTTGTAGACAGACACACCTTCTAACTAACATGTGGTAAGGGGAATAAAAGTCTAATTCATAATAGATTTACAGATTAATTGTTGTTTACATTGTTTTGGGTTTTTATGTAATTATTTTCTGATAATTTCAATTTATTTGTCACCTATCAATACATAAAATTTCATCAATTACATCTGTTGTGAATTGAGAATCCTTATACTTTTTTTGTATACAAAAATAAGATTTTTTTTTGGGGTAGATATAAAGTAATATTTTTTTTTCTGATGTATAAGACAATCATTTTGCACTATTGTATGTCATCATTTTTCATAATACAATACAATATCCATATTAAGAAAAATTAATGTTATTATCATTTCATATCTGTGACCGTCTATCAAATGCAAGTCCTTTTTGTCAAAAAAAAAAAAAAAAAAAAAAAAAAAAAGGGGGGGAGGGGGGGGGGGGCAAAGAAAATAATGTGTCACCCATTGACAGATTTTACACTTCCTTATTATACTGATTTCCCTTTAAGGTTAAGCCATTATTATTGTTATGAAGGGTGATAAAAAGGAAGAAAAAATATAGAGTGATAATCTTGTTACTATGGAAGTAATGAAACTTCTTAAAAGATTATATATATTAAAATTTGTGTAAACATATACTTGTGATGTTTTCTGAATTGTTTTCGATCTGTTCTGATGGTACATATTTTTTTTTTATCTCAGCATAATATTTATTTTAAACTAATTGAAATAAAGGAAAAAAGGAAAACGTCTGATTGTTATGCAGGCATGTTATACATTCATTTGAACAATGTTTTTCAATTATGTATGTTATGTATCTGTGGATTTATATAAGCTTCTTAGATACATTTTCAAAGAAATATCACGTTTATGTCATTGCATTTACTTACAGTTTACATTTAATTTAGAGACACATATGTATTTTTTTTTTTTCACAAAAATTAATCAACAAATATTAGAAAATACTTGATTGTGTGGTTCTGTCGGAGAGCAAAAATTTTCAGTGTATTTCACAGCTCAATAAAATTACTGGAATTTTTTCTGAAATAAAAAATAAAATAAATAAATAGAAGAATAATTAGTTTTTTTTTATGGTGGTATTAGATATATGTAAGTGGATTTTAAAACAATGCCACTGGAGATTTTACCAATGTATATATGTATTTTTCTTTTATCAATGAGTACTCTATTAATGTAATACTGAGTATTATTGGTCATCATTAAATTCTGTTTATGGTTATTGTTACCTTTTCTGTGTATTATGATTGACACAGTTTTCCTTTTTTACCGTACTATAATATTATAACACATTATACCTTTTGTGAATATTTTGTGTAATACAATATATTCTTGCACATATATGGTTATATCTTATTCCCAATTGTGTTATGGTAAAAATATAGAATATCAAATTGGTTTATCTGTTTAAAAAAAAAAAAAAAAAAATATGTATGAATATTAAAGGGCATGCCTAATCAAAATGGTATTATGAGATCTCATGATATTTTGTATATGTGTATACAAAGATGATTCTATAAATAATTACATGATCATGTGTTTTGTTAAATAAGTGTTAATTTTTTTTTTCTTTTCTCGGTTTTACTGGCCAGATATTGTTTTGAATGTTATAATTTTACTGGTATATGATACAATTATTTGTATTATTGTATGTGTGTGTTAAAATGTAAAATATATAGAACTGTAAATTAAATTACTTCATCTGACAAAATGCTGATGATAATGATTAAAAAAGAAAAAAAAAAGGATATCTGTGCATAACTTGACTTCATGCTATGGTATATGATTATATGATTCATATTACTGATTTCAAGTGTATATAATTATTGTTTGATATATTTTTTTTTTCTCACAATAATTGAAATAACAAGATATTTCTTTTGTGAAAGGGAATTGTTTAAATATAGAGAACAGAATTTACATTCGTAATGATTTCAAATTAATATTGTTTATTATTTAAATCTTGAGATATTTGTTCCTCTTGTGAATGTATGGATGGTTTTTGAGGTATTTATTTATTCTCATTTTTTTATTCCTAGTGGCTGTATATTGACAAGATCATTTTCAATATAGTATATTTTATTTGAAAGTGTCTTTTATAGATGAATATTTTTTTTCTCCTGATAAAATGACAACATGTCTTTATATATTTCTTGGTGTATTACATATAACATGATCATCCAATATGTATGTCAAATTGATATTTTTGCATTGTGTATAAGTATTTCAAATTGCATCCTGTTATGAACATCCCTATTGCTTGTCCTAATTGAATATAACAATGATAAGTAAATGTAAATAAAAAAAAAAAAAATTCTCTGTTGTGTAAAATATTACACCTTTTACGTTCAATTTTTTTTTTCCTGGCTGTCGGGTATTATGTGGTGTTTCCCCCACTTCATATCATTATTTTTTTGTCATTATAAAAATATACCGTGTTTATTTCCAGTTCTTGAGAAAAAGAAATCATTTTGTTTTTGTTTATGTGGCTTTATTCAAAATGATATTTTAAATATCAATGTATCTTTAATTCATTTTCATTGTTCTCAAAATTAATGAAATTCTTGTTCTTTTTTTCAAACCCAAACTTTCCAGATTGTTCCATTACTTCTAGAAACTTTCTTTATTAAAAAAAAAAAAAAAAAAAAGAAAGAAAGAAAAGCAATATTATAAAATAATAAAAAATGTATCTTTAAATTTCAGCCAATTATATTCAGTGTCACCCATCATACGTCATTTCCATTATTTGAAAGCGAACGGTTCTTTTTTAACTTTAGCCAATGAGAAAACTAAAATATAGATAATATGTCACTTCCTGTTTCAGTTTAATCAGTCACTGTCCTTTATTTTTGGCTAATTATCAGCCTTCTTTTGTTTAAAACTTTCATAAGTTAAATCTTTAAGATGCCTGGTTGGCTACATTTAGCTTTTTTTAATTCTGCCATTTGGCGCGTTTGTTTTCTCCGGCAACCCTGTTCGGCGTTGGTAAAAAATTAGGGGATTCCCGGAAGCGGATCCCTCTCTCTTCTTGTTCGGGTCGGCATGTAACGTATATACTTCAGAAGAATAAGTTCTGAAAAATGAGACATCTAGAAGAAATGGAAATGGTACGTAAAAAAAGATTTCTTTTGTATTAGCTCAATAATGCATATCATTTTCAATTTTAATAATGCGATTGAAATATCATATGAATGGACAATCTTTTGTAAGAGATAGTTTGCATTTGTCTTGATCTCTTCTATTTGATGTCCAGAAGTAAATAAAATCAACTAAATATTTCGAAACCGAAAGTGCCTGGTGTATTAATTTATTGGTTTGTTGTTGTTATATGATTTACGATACGGACGATACGGCCTAATATAACTTTTCAACCAAATTATTTCTCTAAATAAAAAAAATAAAAACAACTATATATTTATAAGAACAAAAAATATAACAAAACATTCTTCTTTTAAATGCCAGGAAGTAGTCATCTTAGATGCATGGTAATAAAACATTACATGCCTTCCAAAATTATACTAGCTAGCATGAATGTCCAAGTTGAATAACGCTACTTCCACGTATGAAAGTTATTCAGATATTCATACATACAGTAATTACAAAATTTAAAATAGAATGTATACTAGGTAATAAAGAGACTTTAAGTATGCACACAGGTCCCTAAATAAATCTATGAATACTAAAAATAAAAAGCACAACTCAGAATATGTGAGGAAACTTATATAATTAATTACATATTTTAAAAATGCCGAATGGAATACATACCTTAATTAGCTCTTGATTATCATCTCTATTTTAAGGCCAGCACATTCTTCATTTTAAAGCCAACAAGTAGTCATCTTGCAAGGCATAAAGTAATAAAATTTAATACCTTGCAAAATTCTACCAGCTAGCGTGACTGATGATATTCTCAACGACTTCCTCTGGCTCAGGTAGCATCTTCTTCTATTTCAATAATCAGTTTCTTTGCCATACCGTCATATGTGATTTAATGAATATTATTTTAAAAAATTCTATTTATTTCTTCTGAGAATGTCTTAAATGAGTGTTAGTATAAACTTTTATTGTTAACTATACAAATTAAATTATGCTTAATAATTTTTACAGTCATGAAATTCATAGTATAGGTAATACAAATATTTTTTTCATAGTATAGGTAATAAAAATATTTTTCATAGTACAGGTAATAAAAATATTTATCATAGATAACTACATAAAAATATATTTACGGATATCTTTCAAACTTATAATAAATCTTATTAATAAGTGTTTTCATAAAAGGTATCACATTTTCGTATCTGTAATTTTATAACCCTCACTTCACTTATTTTGAAATCAGAAACATAGTAAACAGATGAAAATAGCATTTATTTACATTCTTGTTCAATATGAACATAACAAAATTTTGAATATTTGTATACATAAATTCAAAAATTTTAAGTGAAAATCTACATAGTGTGGGAAAGTATACTTCTTTCAACAAATATAAACTTACTACCATTATCATGATAGTTAAAAATTGAAATGTTTTCAGGTCTTTTTATCTTTTCTCAACAAAAAAAAAACTAGTATGTTGTGGCCACCACAAGACTTTCTTCTATATTTTCCTATATACATATTCAATCAGTAACAATATTTAAAAAAAAAAAAAAAAAAAAATTACGATTTTTTTTCTTTCTTTTTTTTTTTGTTAAAAGTAATACATATTCAACCAGTAACAATATTTAAAAAAAAAAAAAAAAAAAAAAAAAAAAATAAGAGTTTTTTTTCTAAGTTTTTTTTTGTTAAAAGTAAAAAAAATCGATAACTTTGTTTTAAATTATCACAGATTTATAGTTCAACCATTCGTTTTAAAGGTATTGATGAGACCTTTCGAAAGATACCCATCTTGAAAATTTACTCCCCTCGAGGGGGGACTTCCCCCCCAGGGGGGGTGGCGTGGCTCCTACACGTACAAAAAAATTTTCCCAGTTGACTATCTCTATTATAAATAATTATTGTAAATTTCATAATGATTACTAAAAAGTAATTCTCTTTAAGCACATTTATACAATATTTTGTCCTATATCACCATGTTAAAAATTTAGAAAAAGCGGGATGGCAACGCAACCTGTAAGACAATTTTTACCAAAAGTTGATAGGCACTAATATATGTCAAGGTGCAACTACATACCAATTTGTATGAAATTCTGTGCAGTAGTTCCTGAGATACAGTTGCCACAAAATTTTGTCACACACACACACACACACACACACACAGACAGACAGACAGACAGACAGACAGACAGACAGACATTTTCTAAAAATAGTCAAATCGTATTCTACAGCTCTCAAAACGTGTAAATCCATCAAAAACCCGAGGTCGAAAATTTTTACGAATCCAATACTTTCTCTATATTACATATAGAAGAAAGTAAAAACTTGTTCACGTGGTTATTCACTGCAGAAATATCACTCAATAAAATCAGTCGCACATTAAATTTATACATTACAAAAGATGGAAGATTAAACGTAAACAACAATATTATTGTATCATAGGATCTTAACTGAAGCAATCCGCGATTGTAATGAAATGCTCGCCCTCTGGTGGGCTAAGGTGAAATTATCACACCACTGATAGCTTTCACGCTGAAACAATGATAGAACAACAAGAAAAAACAATAATAAATACACGTGTGGCTATTATATTTACTAACAACTGCAGTTGGGAAAGCGCCATCTATCGATCATTACAAACGCGGATACCTTATAATAATGAGCATATTATGAAATTGACTATTTAAACAACCATGCTCTTTAATAATAATAAGTAAACAGTAGCTACAGTCAAATGAATACTTTCTATATTTCATACTTCCATGAAACAGATTAAACGTAAACAATAATAATCTTTTTGCTTCATAGGATCTTAACTGAAGCAATATCTTATAATAATGAGCATGTTATTTTGAAAATGACTATTTAAATAACCATGTTCCTTAATAATAAGTAAACGGTACCTACAGTCAAATGAATACTTTCTATATTTCATACTTTCATGAAACCGATTAAACGTAAACAATGTTATTGCATCAGTATCTTAACTGAAGCGATATCTTATAATAATGAGCATGTTATTATGAAATTGACCATTTAAATAACCATGCGGTTTCATCCTATTATACGATACCGGTAGCCCATTGAAAGGAATGAAAAATGAAATTGTTTTTGAACGGAATGACAACTAGTTACTTTTAATTATAGATAAGCCTTGTTCGCGTTCGCAGTGCATACGAAAAAATCAAAATTATTTTATTAAAGCAGTACAAATGCATCTATAATATCTCATACAGAAGGGCAGTATAAGTGAGGACTTGAGAAAAATACTTTATTACTTACTTTATTCGAAAAAAAAAAAAAAGCAATGATAAAAATAATGCAAAATCATCACACACAGAAAAACAAGATGGCTGCCGATCTTTAAGTTTAAGGAGAGGTGTAGAGCTATCCTTAAGAATTTCAGAATCCTTAAAGTTAAAGATCTTTAAACGGACATCTGAATTTCTATTTTAAGGAAAGTCGGAAATGAAGATTGTTTACATTTCGATTGACCAATGAAAATGCATCTTTTTAAAGATCTTTAGTTAAGGATCCTTAACAGCGGACATCTGAATGTGGGGGATTGAGACGTAGGCTCGTATTTTTTTTTTTTTTTTTTATAGGGATAAATCATTTCGTTGTCAACGGGCGCATTCGAAAGTATTTCCCGGTCACTTCCCGAGTTGGGAAATGACGTCACGCGGGAAGTTGATGAAATTAGAACTACCATATAGGAGCCATGTTTGTTTATATATTTGTTTCCCGGGAAGATGAGATGTGTACGGAAAACCGACTTTTCTACTGCCAAACTGACATTCCATTTCCACCAAAACAAGTTTCCTCCACATTTGTTATCGTTGTTTTTTATTTTGAATGGGTGTAAGTTAAACATAAACCACAACCTACACTAGCTGAAATAGAAAGCAAGTATTTCAATCCTTGTTATTGATTGAAAGCTGTTCTGTTTGACTTTTCTTTGGAGTTTTGATGGTAAGAAGAATAAACCATTTAAAACATGCAAAATTAAGATCTTTAATAATTATTATACATCTAAGTTCAACCAATCCGTCAATCCGTTTTAGTCCTGTAAACAAACCATAGACCTATTATAAGAGTGGACGGGACAATGGCAACCTTTTTTAATGACAAAGATAACTCATAAAAGGTCACGTGACTGTTGATCTACAGGAAGCTAAACTGGCCAATATTAAAATTTTCTCACCATGCTCTAAACTCTACTTTTTCTTAAGCAAACGATATTTTCCCTTTTTCTTTGAAAGTTCTTTTTAAAATTTTTATTTTACTTAAAAAGTTAAATGGATTGTTTTGAATCTGAAAGAAATTTCATCGCAAGTAATGGTTATTAAATGTTATGGTTGTTTGGTTGGGTTTTACGTCACACTAGTGCTGCGCAGATGGGCAATTGGCGACTGTCTGGCACTCACCCCTAGAGATGGTCCGGAGACATGCCATCGCAATTTTGATCCTCTACGGAAGGGATATCTCTTCCGCTTCGGTGACCCCCAGAGGTATAATTTTTGATGGGAACATGGAGGACATTGCGGCCACGACAGATTTTACGTACACCAGCCGCTATTAGTGTACACGACGGTCTTTGGCCGGTTCGATTACCGAACCCGCAATCTTCCAATTACGAGGCCGGCGATCTACCGACTGGGCTACCGCGGCCCTATTAAATATATTATGTAAAAACGTGCAAGGAATATTTTATAAAATGAGGAAATGTAACATTTCACATGTAAGATATTTTATAGCTTTTTGTTTCATCTATTTAAGTAATTATATTTGTAAAATGTTTAAATCTGCTTTATTTAATTCTGTAAATAATGATAATAATAATATATATATATACTATTTGAAAATGAATGCAATATTGTTTTAATAATAACTAGTATCGCCCAGTGGTCGAAACTCGCCCATTTTTTTTGCAAAGCGAGGCAAAGCAAAGTTATTGCCTTGTCCTAAACGGAATGCAGTTGCAACACAGCTGCGGCAATTGTTTGCCAATATTCACTCTAACTGAATCAGCAGAGTTTTACTTAATATAACTATTTCTCTCTGTAGATGTTAGCCTTTCCTGAAATGAGAGAAAATCGTAACCTGAAAACGCCCCTTGTTGTGTGATACAGCCCAGACGCTAATAGGTACCATGTCAGACCAAGGTCCAACCAAGTATCAAATTCTGTTAAATTAATTCGATTGGTTCATAAAGTACAGTGTTTGAACAACAACAACAAAAAAAAAAAAAAAAAAAAAAAAAAAGATATTTTTCAAAAATGGTCGAATTGAGTTCGGGAAATTTCAAAACGTGTAACTTTATCGAAAACCGAAAATCTAAAACATTTCTGAATCTTATATTTTCTACTTATATATGCAGAGGAAAGAATAATAAATCCACCTTTTAAAAAATAAAAATAAGTAGTCAATTTCACTAATTTCACTTAATTAAAATGCAAGGAAATCTCCAAACGTGTAAATTCATCGAAAACCGGAAATCAAAAGTTTTTATGAATCTTCTACTTGCTTCTTCCACCCACAAAAGCTAGCAATAAAGACACTTTTTTAAAAAATAAGTAGCCAATTTCAGTTAATTGAAACGTAAAGAAAGCTCAAAACATGTAAATTCAGCAAAAAACGGAAATCGGAATTTTTTCCGTATCGTCTACTTATACATGCAGCAGTTAGTAACAAATCCATTTTCCTTTTATTTAGTATATCAGATTGTTTAAATATCACTCTTTGAAATGAAATGTTTATGTTTACATTCGAAACTGGAAGTTTGCCATTTTTTTTTCTGGAGTTTTGTGATTTTAATTTAAAATTTTATCAATTTTACAGAAAAAATAACTCAATCAAACACATGTAGACAGTAACTTATCTATAATCCCAAATATCTATATCCCAAATATCGGAATTAAAATCGGCAGATAATTTCCGTTATTTTTTAATAATTTATCTAAAATCGGCAGATAATTTCCGTTATTTTTTAATAATTTATCTATTTTTAATAACTTATCTATAATCCCAAATATCTATATCCCAAATATCGGAATTAAAATCGGCAGATAATTTCCGTTATTTTTTAATAATTTTTTACAAAAAACTCAATGGACAATTAACATAGAAAATCTTTTACATGGCTCCATGGACAGACAGTGACGTCATCACTTCGCTTGCGTATAGCGATGCTACATTATACAAATTACTGTGTCTATGGTTTTATTTGAGCTTTTTGAAATTGCCAGATTTAACAACTTTCTACTTTTAGGTATTCTTTAATGTGAAGGAATATGTGTATAAAAGGGAAAAATGGGAGAAAATGCATAAAAAATAAATGTATTTTTATATACCTTCTTGGCATCGTAAGAAAATAATATTTGTATTCGCACCTTCCGGCTAACCATACCTTTCGAATGATACCATTTTCAACCCTCTACTCCCATAATTAATATGTTAAAAAGGGACAACAAATTTTATGCTTGCCAATTAATATATAGATAATAACAATTCATGATAATTGTATTTATCTTTGGATGACAGTAGAAATAAAAAAATATAAATAAATAAAAAAGCTTAAAAGCTAAAAATTAAGTATTCATAGCATATTATAGGCAATTTTAACAAGATACTAAACCTTTATAGATTCATTATCTTGGCCACTGAGGAAAATAAAAAAATTATGTAATAAATTTTATTTTCATGATTACATATATTACTTTGTATATAAAGTATACTCAAAGTGTCCTTTTTAGCATTTCCCAACAAAATTTTAAAAAGTTTATGACCGTTTCGTCAGGGTCTCTAGCCATTCCGAAATTGATAGATATTATTAAAATCCACTATGGTATTCATATATATATTATATTATATATGGTATATTATTTTCTTCACTATGGTATAATTCCCATATGTATATACTAATGTACAGTCGGGGGAAAAAAACGCAGCACTCGACGTAATTTCGTTGCTAATAGATGTAGAAAAATGCAATAGGTGTCATTCGACTGGAAATTGTGAGTAGTTTCAGAAAATGAACTGAAATTTTGAATTGGGGGGTCGTCTACATATTAAAACGCGCACCAACTTTGATTTTTTCAATAGTAATGCCCCATTTTTATTTTATATTTGAATTCCTGGGATCGCGACAACGCGAAAAAGTATATTGGTTGTATATTTTACTTATTTTTTCACAGAGTTATAAGCGTTCAAATTTTGAAGGTCCTAATGTTAGATTCATATTTCAAACTTTTATTAATATCTTCACAAAAAATAACTTGATCGATATAATTTTTTTTTACGAGATACGGTGAAGAAACCCAAACATAATTCATCATTTCTTTTGATTCTGAAAAATATTTTTAATTTTGAAAAATATTAATAAATTCATATTCATAAAAATTGTGAATTATGACCTATATTAATTTTTACATAAAATGAATCCTAATGCTGAAAAATATGGCTGTGCAAATTTGCAGCTCATTCCAGTTATTAGTTTGCGAGATATAAATAAATCTTTCTTTTGGAGTGGTTTAGGGGACCGTCTCTTATGAAGATTTGCTTTCGATAACGTATCAAATCTGAAAAAATAACAAAGAAAATTAAACAAAATATGTTTATTTTTTATTTACGGGTCAAATTATATAACAACAACGTCAAACGCAAAGAAATGAAATTAAAATGATGATTTTTAGACATTAGCGTCAAGAATTCCTGTTTTCTAAGGAAGACAAGCCCCGCCTTCACCGTTCTTCAAAACAAAACAGTACAGAAAATAAAAGTAAATATGACATTGAGTATTGTGTTAAACCCCTTATTTTATGTTGACAAAAATATGCAGAAGTGGTATTTACTTATCGATTACTGGTGATAAATTTTGAATCTTTTAAACGAACACTGGAAGACAAAAAGTAACGAAATAGGCGGGGTTTACTTTTTTAAATGGAAAAATAGGTTAAATGTAAAAATTGTCTTTAAAAAAAAAGAATGGAATTGGAATGCAAGACAGACTTGTAAAGTTGTTTCTTAACTACTGTCATAGTTAAAAGCTTAATAATTTCTTCATATATTACTTTATTTTTATTTATTTATTTATTTTGTAGGGTGGGGCGGGGAGGGATTATTATTTTAAGGATACTTCAGTCTTTAAAATTTTATTAATATATTTTAACTTTATATATTTTTAAAAATATACTTTTACTTTTATAAATTTATTTTAACAATTTTTGCGACCGCAGGACTTTGTCTTTTTCACAGTAAGATACGTCTACGGCGTTATTCTCTGAAAATAGAATATTTCAGAACAAATTTTCTGTATTCAAATTATATTACAAATGAATATACATTATAATCATATTCTTTCTAATCAATATTTCTATCCATAGTATATTTTATTGCAAAAATATGAACACTGGGTACACACTTAAGAAATAAGTAACACACAAATTACGAAAGAAACGCCCACTGAGAGAGTTGCAGATTTTCAAATGACGTGAATCTACGTCAGCAGTCGTGAAAGGGTTAATTAAGAAATTATATTTTCATAACAATTATAAAACGAATCGTACAGTTCCAAAGAGTTCAACAGACCCAAAACTGGTAAGTGTGATTAAAATTGTTTAATATTTACTTCATGAAACCTTTCAATAATTTATTAGAAAAGATTTAGTTTATGCGTTGTTGTGTATATATATATATATATATTATTTGATTTCGTATATTATGTTACACCTACAAAAAAAAAAAAAAAAAAAAAAAAAGATTTATTGGTGATTAGTTCAGCCACAATAGACACTTTTATTTGAAAAAGTGTCTATTATGCACATTCAATATTGCAATTTTTTCAAAGAGTACAGTCTGGACAAATCGCCAGTGTAATGTATTAAATTGACCTAAAATTATCTAAAAAAGTACTGAAGTATATAGAAATCTAAGAAACTGAACTGAAGATTTAAGAACAGGGAAGGGTCCAACTTTATTTATTAATTTTTATAATTATTTCTTTCCTGAAAGATTTCCGGTGTAAAACATTAAAATTTTGTCTATTTCTTAAAGGATCTTAATTTTACTTTTCTACATTTACAGATAACCCCTTAACACACTTTTGATTATAACTCTATAAATACTCAAGATAAAGTATACAAACAGTATACTTTTCCGCACTGCCAGACTCTCAGAAATTCGAATATGAAGTCAAAATTGGGTCTTGCCATTAAAATAATTAAAGTTGGCGCACATTTCAATATGTAGATGACCCCTAATTCAAAATTCGACAGCATTTTCAAAAAGAGCATTTAATTTCCTGTTGAATGGTGTCTATTACATTTTTTTGCGTCAATTAATAATGAAATTACAGCGAGTGCTGCGATTTTTTCCCCCGACTGTACATTATTCGCCATGTAAAATGATATTACTAGCACAACTGGTTTCTGTACAGGAACTCACGAAAGATTTTTGATGCAAGTAGAATCTATAAGGGTTTTTCTTTTTCTTTCTTTCTTTTTTTATAAATTTACTATAAATGTCTTTATACGAAGCAGAACATAAGCAAAATAATATATATATTTAAAATACGCAAAACCATTTTCCTGCTCGAAAATGTAAAATTGTGATAATCGGTTGGTTTACAGGGCTACACAAAGTTATTCAGATGCAATAGAGTTTATAATTGGAAACTGCTCACTGCAAATTTCCAGTGTTATGAGAACATTTTTAGTGCACTATCTTATGTATAAGTTTTAGTAGATATACAGGGCTAAACAAAAGCAAAAATTGTAATGCTTTTTCCTTAGAAATAATGTTATAAAGGTACTATTGGGAGAATTCTTTCATCAAAGTTAAAAGTAAAATATATTTTTCTAGCCATGCGGATTTTGGCCGATATACAGGGTTACACAAAAACAATCTGTTACATGACGTTCTTTAAAAGCAATAATATAAAAAATATTTCAGTTTTCTTCTTTTAAAACAAAAATAAAAATGTATTTCAAGATGCCATTAAGGGGGTAAAATACATTTGAAGATTAAATGGGTAACGGGTAAATATACATGAAAAATTTATATTGTAAGTGAACCTCATTACTTTTTTTTTTTCCTCCAAGAATTCAGGATTTTATTTGTATTAAGAACTTAATTGATAAATTTTATTATAAGTACGTATTTTCTACATCTTTATACAACATACATATATTTAGCTGTATAATTCAAATATTTACTGGTACAAAATATCAATTCAAATAATAAATTTGCGAAGATCAGGAGAGTGTTTATTTGCGCATGTGACAGTCCTATTGACGCATTTAAGTATTTTTGTCTGTAGTAATTAAATAAACCAGTATTTTCTGAAGTAATGAAGCTATGTGTAGTTATTGTATATGAGCAACATTATTCTGTTTAGTTATTTCTTTCTAATGATTTCAAGGAAGTTATCTTGTACCTACATCGAGAGATTTTTACATTCTCTTACTCACATATGCCAGAGAGAAAGTAATGTTTTGGGTCTAGTTTTAGATATTGAAATTTTGATAAATTTTTACCTTAATCATCTAGGTCCTCAAAATCTGGAAAACAGAGTTTTTAAAAACTGTGTGAGAGACTCTTATCAAGAAAACTTAAAAAAAAAGAAGCAGGAAATTCGAATTATATATATTCTAAATTGTTCATTTTACTTAAAAAAATCATTGCGATCGGACAAATGGTTTATATATATGGACATGCAGAAATATTGAAATATGTCACATGTGTAAGTAAAATTTCTGTTAGGCATGTTAATAAAAAAGCCCTCAGAACTGGCATTTTGAAATACAGGGTGGGGCATAAAGATCTCCCTAATTTGCCGCTGTCGCCGTGGCGGCGCTAGTGTAGAGGGCGTGTCCGAAGTAGCGCTCGTATATTTCCCTGGTTACGCTATTTCAGTTGACAGTTAAGTCTTGGACTAGTGAACATCGTGTGTTCGTTGTTGAAACTTATTTTAAAAATGCGGATTCCATCATTCAAACGCAACGATTATTTCGTAGTCACTTTGGAGTAAGCAGGCATGGAAAAATACCCGACAGAAAGAGAATACCTTATGGGTCGCTAATTTTAGAGAAATAGGTTCGTGTTTAAAATGAAAGTCGCCCTGTAGACCACGTCATGTTTGAACTCCGGAGAACGTGGCAGCAGTAAGAGATGCTGTAACGCAAAACATTTAGACGATATCCTTTTTCATAAATAGCAAAAATTGTAACAGATTGTAAAAATTAATTAATGGCAAACATTATTCTTTCCAAATATAAACATAAAATATTTGTTTTCAATGTCCTATGTATTTTTATTGACCTCTTAAAATGGGGAGATATTTATGCCCCACCCTGTATTAAGCACCAAAATTTGAATTAAACAGCATAACATGCAGGAAACTTGTAAAATTGTTTCGGGTCGAAAGAAAACATGACCCTTCGTCAGGTGAACGAAAAGTAGGCACGAGTGCAGCAATGAAAGCGGCAACACTTGTTCGCCTGACGACAGGTGCATGTTTTCTTTCGATCCGGAACAGTTGTAGTGAGTTTCCTGCATTTTATAGTGTTTATCCAAAGTTTGGTACTTGTTAGGCATGGTTTAACTATTGTAGACTGCACTAATTTTTTTTTTTTTTTTTTTTTTTTTACAGGACCACACAAAAGATCTCTAATATAATAGTTTTGTGTTTGAAAATAGCTCGTACAATATAATTCAAGTTGTGTCATGAATTTTTCATTGTATGTTTATATGAAAGTGTTAGAAAAAAAAAAAAAATCGAATTCTGCTTCCCGGTGGATTTACATGTTTTCAGATAACCGGAACACGATTTGACCAATTTTAGAAAATATTATCAATGTGTTTCTGTGTGTGTGTGTAACAAAGTTTTTGTGGCAACTCTGAAATAAGAAGCAATGCATAGAATTTTTTATATGGTTGCACAGTGATATAAATTAGTATCAATCAACATTTAATGCAAATAGGTCGGTAACTGGCACTGTTTGTTGAAATGTTCTCCGTTTATGGGAAGACTATATATCAACTTCTGTAGTGTACTGTACAAATGCATCAAACTCGATATGTAAGGCAGCTATTGCGTAGAAACAATTTGACTGAATTTAGGTGCTTATCGGAATATATAGTATCACCTGTTACGTTGCGATTTTTCTACTTATAGAAAGGCTGTATCTCAGCTTTTAGAATGTATAAATGAATCCAAATATGATATATTCGGGGGCTATTTGAAAAACTATGGTGATGCATTTTGGGGGCATATAGGCTTAAAGAGGACTTGCTATGCTGCAATTTTCTCCGTTTATGAGAAACTGTAAAGGAAAAGTAGCCAATAACAATGTTATAACTGCAATACTGCACCAACTTCGTATGCGAGGTAACATTTATGAAAATCTATGCTGAATTAGTTTGGGTGTTTAACTGTCGATAGATGCTGTTATGCAGATTTGTTTTAGGTTTCACTCGATTTTCCATCGTTTACCGATTTTCTGTCAAAGTAATATATTATAATGTATAAAAGAAAGTTACATGATAGCTGCAGTGCACACTTTTCTGTGTTATATTTATATTTTTTGGTGAAAATATAATTTTTAGATAATATGCAGGTCTTCTGATATTATTGAATAAGTTTCAAAAGATAACGTGCGCGGCAATTCACGAAATAATTAGAAATAAATTTTAAAATATAAGAATTATAAATGTTTTATGAATGTAGCAACAATATGCAAAAGAAAGGTGAAGGGTGTTACCGCCTCCCACACAGTAATTTGTGTCCAATAAAACTATCTCTAAAGTTATTTGAAATACATTTTTAAAAACACTAGAAATGGTAAAATACAATACATCTATGTTACTTTTTAAACTGTAATATTACACTGGTGTTCAAAATTTAAGGAACAACCTGTTTTCTCGTTTTCTTCTTTTGCACATAATTTTTAAACAAATAAACATAAAATTTGAATGGCCAGTTCGTTATATTATCAACCGAATTTTCTGTAACTTTAGCATAAGTAATAGTTTTTAAGCTAATAAATATTTATTTTTACTCTTAAAAATAAGGTTTGGAAAAAAAGAAAATTTTCAATAATTTTAGGCAAGAACACTTAATGAAAAATGGTCATAAGGATGCCTAAAGGCACCTATATAGTGGCCGTTCCGTTCCATTCTCCGCAAGCACTGAGCTATAATGCAAGGAGTGAGAATTTTCAATTCAATTCAGTTTCATTCAATTTCTCCTTCAATACGTAGTTATCACTCCCTACATTCCAGCTCAGTGCTCGCGGAGAGCGGAACTGAACGGCGACTATAAGCGAGCTTTACAGATAGGAGAAGATGCATACGCATCCATTTGTTAGATTAAAACCAAATCTTTCTACCTGTATTCACTTTTTTGTTTCTTCTTTTTTCTTTTTTTTTTTCATGTGAATAGCTTTTTAAAATATATACATACAAACATGAAAGTTGAATAAGATGTTCATTATAAAACTATTAATCCACATTTTTATTATTCTAGTGTTGCTCATAGTTTACAAACTATTAATTATATTGTTTTTAAAAAGTCAGTAAAAGAAAAGTTAATACAGTTCGAAAAATCAAGATTTAAAAGTTTAACATTTCAAGGCATTTAAATGTTCTTTCCTAAAATTAATGAAATTTTTCCTTGTTTTCAAAGCTTACTTTTGAAAAAAAAATCAATATTTCTTAGCTTAAAAATTATCACTTATGCTAAAGTTACGTAAAATTCGGTTAATAATATGATAACGAACAGGCCATTCAAATTTTATGTTCATACTAGCGAGCTTCGCTCGCTAGCGGGTCAGTATTTTCAAATGAATCACTAAAATTAATAAATCACTAACAGTAACTTTTAGTGTTAAGAAAAGAAATTAAAAAAAAAATCATTTCTGATTGGGTAAAAAGTCGGCCCGGGTCCCCACTGCCTTCGGTAGCGCTGCCCCGTGCGCGCTGCATGCGCGTATTCCTTCCCTGACCCTCCGTGCCCCCCCCCTCAAAAAAAAAAATTCTGATCGGGTAAAAACTCACACCGGGTCCCCACTGCCTTCGGCAGCGCAGACCCATGCGCGCTGCGCACGCACGTGTGAAGGTATACGCGCACATATTCCTTCTCAAATCAAATTTTTATTCTTAAGAAAAGAAAATGAAAAAAAAAAAATCATTTCTCATCCGTTAAAAAGTCGGACCGGGTCCCCACTGCCTTCGGCAGCGCTGTCCCGTGCGCGCGGTGCACGCCTATATCTTCCCCACCCTTTCAGCCCTTCCTAATTAACCTACATATACCAATTTTGAACGGTCTAACTGAATTAGCTGAGATGCAAAAGAAAACCTAATCAGGAAACCTCAAAACATGCAAATCTGGTTAAAACTTTCGATAATATAAAAGAACTTTAATATATCTTTCGAATGATGTATTAAAAACAATTTAATCATAATTAGAAATTGAAATATTGAAATTTTAAAATATTACAGCGCCATCTGGCGGTAGAAATTTCTGTAATCTACTGTTCGATTTCAAACCAACAAAGCTATCTTATGATGTATTACTTATGGAATTATTTTAATTAGTAGCTCAGATACAAAAGAAAACCGATTCAGGAGACCTCAAAACATGTAAATGAAGCGAAATCTTGAATCCCGCTTTCGATAATATAAAAGTACTTTAAAATATCTTTCGAATGATGTAGTAAAAATAATTTAATCATAGTTAGAATTTGAAATACGCGTATTATAACATTTAATTTGCAATTAAATTGTACATTTTTTATTTATTCTCGAAACCCGATGATATTTGAAATGGAACTTCGTCTTGTGATGTTAAAAGTTTGTAGCAAGTTTGAATTAATTTTGAAGAAAATTGAAGCATTTTGAAATTTGCAATTTTTATTTCCAGTACAAAATCAGTAAAGCTGGAAGTAAAATCTATTTATTCTTTCGCCCGGCGCCATGGTAACCGAAATACGTCCATTGCGAAATTAATAGAACTGTTGTGATTTGTTGCCACCTTTTTTTTCATACTTTAGTTAATTTTAAAAAATCTAATTGCCCTATAGATAAGCTATTTAAACCGTCGGATTCAGAAAAATCGGACCTTTCATTTGATATCTTATTTGTAACGATACGACTGATATTTCTAATTTATTTTCCACTTTTTCCGTAAAAATGTCGCTTTTTAAGCATTTAATCATGAATTCAGGGTCATTTTTCGGTAGATATGGGTCGACGTTTTAATTAATATCTCCGCTAATTAGGGTCGCATCGCTTAGCGAATTATCGCGATGTCGAGATGAAGAAATTCTGCGTCTGTCGACACCAATTTCGAAGCGCTGCGACCATTAGCGCCGGAGCTTTAGCTATGACAAGGCATTTCTCACAGACAGACAGACAGACAGAAAGACAGACAGATGCGCACAGATTTTAATAATATCAGGAGATGTTTATTTGTTTAAAAATTATGTACAAAAGAAGAAAACGAGAAAACAGCTTGTTACTTTAATTTTAAACACCAGTGTATGTCTAAAATAGGATAAGACAAATTTTTAAGAATAGCCCAGCAGATTATTTTAAATAATAAAATTCTGATGTGGACATCACATGACTTCCTTATACACTCATCGGAACAGGCATATTATTATGAAAACATTGACATTTGTGAGGTAACTGATTCGTAAATAAACAGGCAGGGAGCAGTCGGCAAACATTCCTGGGGATAAGAAAAAATAAACTGCTACTCCAACCATAAAAGTCCCGATAAAAGGAATATACGTACTGCCGAGAACAAAGATAGTTGTTTTTTTTTTTAGAAATAATACTCCATGAATACACTTATTACAGCTTATTACACTTATCCTAGAACGCTTATTACACATATCTCGCATAAGGCAAATGCAGAGCTTAGAGTTAATGAAACTCATTCGAGTATAGATGGCCTACTTTCGTTCTGTTTGGCGAAAATTAGCGGCGAGAAAACAATTAACTCAATTAAAATTGAGAAAATGTTTACTCATTCTGTCTATCTTGAAACAGTATTTGCCACCAAATTTAATCGCTAATCTCACCAAACCGTCAAGTTTGTAAGCAACGCAGATTTTGGTCTTCGTATAGATTTGACGCCAAATTTGACTACTTGGCGACCAAGTTTAACGAAAATTTGTAGTTTAAGTTGGCCAAAGTTTGGAAGCTCTAACTTCAATAAGAACTAGAAATAACTTCAGTAAGAGTTCCAGAAAGATTCATTGATTTACAGCGCAGAACTAAATTCTTCAAAAGTTCTACAAATAACCAACAACATTATTAAAAATATAATTGCAAGATAAAAAGAACTTTTTATACACCATGCTTTTAAATTTTCTGTTGAATCATATAAACGCTATCGAGGTCAGCGGGGACCCGAAACAATTGGCTAAAAGTATTTAAAGAATGCATTGTCACCGTGTTCTGAGCTACTCTAAAAATTTCAAATGTCTAGCTAGTCGGGAAGTTATATGATCGTTGAATCATATAAACGCTACTCGAATCAGTGGGAACCCAAAACAATTGGCTAAACGTATAAAAAAGTACATTGTCATCGTGTTCTGAGTTATTCTGAAAGTTTCAAATGGCTAACTAGTCACGAAGTTATATGACTGTTGAATCATATAAACGCTACCGAAGGAAGTAGGAACCAGAAACAACTAAAAGCATTAAAAAAGTACACTGTTATCGTATATATTTTGAGCTATTCGAAAAGTTTCAAACGTCTAGCTAATCGGGAAATTAGTTAAATAAATTTTCTATTGAATCATATAAACGCTACTGACGGCAGCAGGGACCCGAAACAGTCGGCTAAAAGTATTTTAATAAAGCATTGTCACACTGTTCTGAGCTATTTTAAAAGTTTCAAGTGTCTGGGTAGTCGAGAAGTTAGTTAAAAATCTATTGTAAGGTTTGTACTGGACAAGCAAACAAACAAGAATACGAGTTAATAAAAATATGGTAAGAAAGAGCAATTATTAATGGCTGTAGACTGCAAGTTGCCTATTTCTTTGTGTGCTACATTCTATACGGTTTTACAGTAAAAGTGGAAATAGATGGTAGTTTTTTCATTTCCACGAAGATAAGCGTTGACATAGCGTCAAATTAAATATTTAAATGAGAAAAAGTAGTAGTTCAGGATTCTCGATATTTGGAAACTCTAATATAAATAGAAGTCGATTTCTGGAATTTTTTGTGATGATTCATTAGTTTCTAGCGCAGAACTTCAACGAAAATTCTAAAAACCAGTGACAATACTCTCGAGGAATTCACATTCCCTTCAAATTTCAAAATTTCGTTGTCCAAAAATTAACGAAATTACGAAATTTCTACTTTGTAGTGTATTTAACAACTTTTATTTTATTTCTGTTGTAAGAATAACTGTTTCAGCGGTTCGGTGAATTCAAACGTGATTTTGTTCACTAATTTCAAGAATATTCATTAATTGTACTTTTGTAGAAAAAAAAAAAGAGTTTTATTCTACTGTTTCCAGAATATTCATTGTATAAAGTGCATTCGTCGAACAAAACCTGCTTATGTCTTTAAGAATAACTTTCTACATGCACGAATATCGACTACTTTCATGACAGTAACAATATTGGCTCATTGAATAAAGTACATTTACCAACTAGAACCTTTTTATGTCTTTAAGAATTACTTTCTACAAAATGTCGACTACTTTCATGACAGTATCATTACAGGCTCTATCTGTGGGCTGAATATTCATTAAATAAAGTGCATTCGACGAGTAAAACCTGTTTATGTCTTTAAGAATTACTTTCTACCCACAAAAATGCAGACAACTTTCATAACAATATCATTAGAGGCTCATTGAATAAAGAGCATTCGTTGACTAGAACTTGCTTATGTCTTTAACAACTACTTTCTACATGCAATAATGTCGATTACTTTCATACCAGTATCATTACGGGTTCTACCTGCAAGCTGAATATTCATTAACACGTTCAGTGTCACGTCAGCCATCGGTGGCTGACAGTGTAAAATATGATATAAAACTAAAAAACTTACACTGTTTTAAGTAATTACTGAAAATGTATTTAAAATTTACTTAATTTTACTTATTACAGTAATATATAATTGAGGTATTTTAATGGATTTCATTGAAACACGGTAAATATAAAAATGCCTTGCTATACCGCAATACCAGCGTTTCTAAGCAGCTGCGTGGCCTGAAAGGGATTTCCTTAAGAATTCGCATGGCGCTCAACGTGTTAAATAAAGTAAGTTCGTCGACTAGAACCTGTGTATGTACTTTCTACATACAAAAATGTTAACAATTTTCATGACAGTATCATTACGTGCTCTATTTAATAGTTGGACATTCATTAAATAAAGTGCATTCGTCGACTAGAGCCTTCTTATGTACTTTCCACACGCAAAAATGTCCACAATTTTCAAACAGTATCATTACGGGCTTTGTCTAGCAGGTGAATGTTTATTAAATGAAATGAATTCGTCGACTAGAACCTAATTATGTAAACTCTACAAGCAAAAGTATCAACAACTTTTATAACAATATCATTATGGGCTCTATAATATACAGGTTGAACATGCATTAAATAAAGTGTATTCATCTATTAGAACCTGCTTATGTCTTTAATAATTACTTTCTACCCGCAAAAATGTAGACAACTTTCATAAAATTATCATAACGAACTACATAATTAGCTTGATGGTAGGTCGTAAAAAATGCTGAAATTTTTTGTATATTTTGTCATTAAAAATATAATTTTCGTAAATATCTCTTAAACGGAAAGGTCACAGAAAGAGCCAAAAGGGAAGTGCACAACTACACTCCTTCTCATAATTATAAAGACACCCGTTTTTCTATATTAACTAAACACTGAACACTATTATTTAAAAAAATATATTTTTTATTAATTTGAATTTCATTAACAGACTATACTTTAAAAGTTTTATCGTTTTTCTATCTTAAAAAACTTTAAATATGGTAAAAAGATGATTTTTCAGGTGTTCACAATTATAAGGACAGCTCGAATTTTAGTAATTGTTTTCAGTTATTCTTTAAATTAATATTTTATGGGGTCCCTTTTTATGGTTAAACAGTCTGACATTCTCTCTGGTATATATATATATATATGTGTGTACATTTTTTTTTTTTTTAATATTCAGTTTCAATACCATTTCGTATAGCATATATGATATTCTTAATACATTTAAACTATTTAAAATTGCTTTCCACTTGCATTCACTTTTCTAATATCATAAGTTAAGGTTTTTTCAACTTTTAGGCCATGGGAAAGGCAATAATACAGAAGTTTCTTTCTTCAAACTATTTCCTATTGCTCTAAAAGTAGAGCAAAAATGTAAGTCTTGTAGAAAAAAAAATATTATTACCCCCCCCCCCCCCCTAAATCTAACAAAATCTGTTAATTTCACGCTTAAAATTTTCGGATATTCTCTTGATGTTCATAATAATAGAAAAAATTACTAAATTCATTCTGCCTTCAGTAGAAGCAGCTTCCCAGAGCAACATAGATCCACCTTTAAAATGCCCGATTCATATCTGCCTTTAAAAAATCTGCTCTGTTTTTCGTTGTCTTCACTTCAGATCGTGCAAGTAACTGTTAAAACCATTTGTTTAATCAAGAATAAAATGTTTTTCATCCGAAAAGCAACATTTTACCATTTAATATTGTCTTTATTCAACTTTAACACAAACGTTCTTTCCCCCATTAAATGCTGATTTTTTATTACAGGTTTTTTATTCATTTTAACAAATTATTAATTATTTTAAACATGCATAAATGTGGACTCTAACCTTTCGTTACAAATTACGAGCAAATTCAGCAGCAATCATTATGAGTAGAACAGTAAGAGGAATTATGAGTCTTCGATCTCTGCAAAACAACTCTGATTTTGCATCAGATCTCTCTCCTATCGAACCAGCAGTTCAACGTTTGATCACATTTCCTTCAGCAATTTTAGACCTTCGAATTTCATTAGAAATTCGGCAGATTGAAATTATCCTTCCACTTAAAAAACACATTTATCATACTTCACTACCTGAACGTTCTTTTTTTCGAGGAATTATCAGTAATGTCCGTCCAAGAAAAATTGAAGGCTTATATATGAATTAATCTAGCCCAGTAGTTAACAAATTCGCATGTCAACTGTAATTTATCCGCTAGTAAGTTAAATAAAACGAAAAAATCTGGATTGTCCCAAAAATTATGAACATCTAAAATCGTGGAGAAAAACACATTTTGCATTATTTTTTATTAATTTTGTTTCATATTAAAAAAATTATAGCAATTTTGATTTTAGAATACTAGATATATTAAGTGCCTTAGTATAATCTTGTTCACAATTATTTTTACATTAGTTATTTCAAAATATAAAGTGTCCTTATAGTTATGAGAAGGAATGTAAATGTTATAACGAACCTATATACTAAATTTCAACGTCCTACGACCAATCGTTTTAGAGTTATGTGCGATACAGGCACAGCCACATACATACATACATATAGCCGTCCAGAAAAGTCATGTAAAACCGTAATTATCTCTAAAATATAAACTCTTGTCAAGAGGTTTCAAGAATAATCATTAATTATTGACTTTTGTGTGGGAAAGAAAAGAGTTTTATTCTATTGTTTCCTGAATATTCATTACATAAAGTGCATTCATCGACTGGAATTTGCTTATGTCTTTTAAGAATTATTTTCTACACAGAAAAATATCGACTTCTTTCATGACAGTATAATTACGGGCCCATTGAGTAAAGTGCATTTGTCAACTAGAATCTGTTTATGTCTTTAAGTATTACTTTCTACAAAATGTCGACTACTTTCATGACAGTGTCATTACAAGCTCTATCTGCGGGCTGAATATTCATTAAATAAAGTGGATTCGTTGAGTAGAACCTGCTTATGTCTTTAAGAATTACTTTCTACCAACAAAAATGCCGGCAACTTTCATAACAATATCATTAGAGTCTCATTGAATAAAGTGCATTCGTCGACTAGAACCTGCTTATGTCTTTAAGAACTACTTTCTACATGCAATAATGTCGACTACTTTCGTGACAATATCATTACGAACTCTATCTGCAGGCTGAATATTCATTAAATAAAGTATACATTCGTCGACTAGAACCTGTTTTTGTACTTGCTTCATACAAAAATGTTGACAATTTTCATGACAATATCATTACGGTTCTATCTACGAGTTGAACATTTATTAAATAAAGTGTATTCGTCGACTAGAACCTGCTTGTGTACTTTCTATACTCAAAAATGTCGAGAATGTTCAAACAATATCATTACAGGCTTTGTCTAGCAGTTGAATGTTTATTAAATAAAGTGAATTCGTCGACTAGAACCTGCTTGTGTAAATTCTACACGCAAAAATGTCAACAACTTTATAACAATATCATTATGGGCTCTATATACAGGCTGAACATGCATTAAATAAAGTGCATTCGTCTACTAGAACCTGCTTATGTTTTTTAATAACTATTTTCTACCCCGTAAAAATGTAGATAACTTTCATAACATTATCATAACGGAATACTTCATTAGCTTGATGGTAGGTCATAACATAAATAATGCAGAAATTCTTCGTATATTTGGTCGTTATGAATATAATTTTCGTAAATTTTCCCAAACAGAAAGTTAAAGACCAAAAAGGGAGGTGCACAACTAGATATCTTAATTTTACATTACTTTGTTTATTGTATTTATGCTTTGCGAGAGAGGTGCAGGGTCCTGTAAACATGAATGATAATCTCACTATATTCTACAGAAAGAATGCTTTTGTGCATATAAATACGAGTAATAAAAGGGAATTTCATTATGCTTTCTGCAGTACCGCACAGAACACATTACATTAGAACATATTTTTGGGTGTATCTGTACACAAACTAATAGTAGTATTTACTGTACTCTCACTCAATAAAGATATGCTACCCGCGATTGTAATGAAATGCTCGCCCTCTGGTGGGCTAAGGTGAAATTTTCACACCACTGCATATCATCATATTATGCAATCGACTTTCCATGATGAAATGGCGGAGAAAGAAGAAGAATAAATACACCTGTTATATTTACTAACACCTGCAGTTCAGAGAGCGCCATCTATCGATCATTACAAACGCGGATAGTGAACTTGAATAACATATATTAGTTTCTAGGACTTTCATAAATATTTACTCTAGGGGTGTGTCCCAGACCGTCGCCAATTGCCCATCTGCGCAGCACTAGTGCGACGTAAAACCCAACCATACCATAACCATACCATAAATATTTACGGGAGTCAGAGGGCGGACAGACATACAAATCAAAGTCATAAACACTTTTGAACTTTGTTGGAAAACGTAATAACAATGTTAAAATAAATTTCAGTAGTTATAGCGTTTTACACAAGTTTTGCTTGCTGTAACTTTTAATAATAATAAAAAAATATATATTTCTATTCAAAACAAAAAATCACCAATAACGTGATAAGAAGGTAACCTGCCAAAGAAGGTAACCTTTTTTATCCGCGATTGTAATGAAATGCTCGCCCTCTGGTGGGCTAAGGTGAAATTACAATAAACATGGTTTAATCATGTTTAATTCGAATTCCATACAGCCGCCATTGCTTGCCGATATTTAGTTTCACATATATTTATTGAATAAAAATGAATAAATACGGTAAAAAAGATAACACATACTTTTGTGTGCCACAGTGTAACTCCAAAGGATCAAGAAATCCAGAATTGAGCTTCCATTTATTTCCAAATGACAAATTTAAATTTTCAGTTGCTTCGGCTAATGGAAGTAAAGAATTAATCAGATGATTTGAAATTAATATTTGTTCAACTTCAGTTAAAAATCTACTTCCGATCGAACTTTGAATAAACTGAAGTAATTTTTCCAAAAGCAATCAATTTTCCATAATGTAATGGCGGAGAAATTATAGTACGAATATTAAGTAGAATAACAAAAAGAACACTAATGGAACACACGTGGCTATGTTTACTAACAACTGCAGTGTTCACAAAGCGCCGTCTATCGATCATTACAAACGCGGATGAAACAAACCGGTGAAGCAGACATGTCTGGTAGCTGTGGCAGACGATAAGCCGTTAGTATTTCCTCCTTTTAGTATTATAGCTTAGCGTTTAAATAACAAAAACAATCTTTCATTAATACATAGTATTTGGCAACAGCTTATGTTGTAGTTAATCCGTGTGCATGTAAATTGGTAGTAGTGTGTGTTCTAAATAAATTTAGATAAAATTATTTGGAATTTAATTGCTTATACATTATTTTTTAAAAGTTAAATTTTCACGAAAAATCGCTCGATAAACGGGACAAGCTATTAAATAAAAATAATTTCATAAAAATAACATTTCATGCGTGTCAGTTCTCAATTGTTCCTGATGTTTTTGTGCTATGACTCTTCAATTATCTGTTTATAAATATGAGTTAAAGGTTTTTTCACAAAATCTAGTTTTGCGATTTGTATATTAAAAAGTTAATTTATAGTTATTTTAAAAATGTTACTTTTGTTACAGTTCTATTTAGGTAATTGGGTTGAATGGCCTTTAATTCCAAAGTCTACTATAAAAATAATGGACAAGTAATGTATGTAAATACGCATGATTCTCTATGTACATTTAAAAAAGTAGTATCTTAAGCAATTGTCAATAAAAATCTATAATACCTAGGTTATTAATTAAAATTTAATATGCATTTTAAAGCATTTAATTATTTATATTTTTTGATAAAATTTATTGACATTGGAAAATGCAATAATGAATTGAATGTTTTGAATCTTGTGCATAATTTTACTCAGTGTTTATGTTCAATTTCAGATTGTCTTATACTTGTTTGATACTATTACAGTTTCGTAATTAGTCTTACCATAAATCCAGAGTGTATGTTATATATTTTTAATTTCATTTGTTATCATTGATAATATTACATTTTTAACTTTTCTAACATTTCTGTTGTGTCAAGTTGATGTATATTTATATTAAATGGTCCTGTTGGTACTGGTAATTTATTTTATTAAAATTGTGGTATTATTTTCTCAAGTGTAACATTTTTTTTTTTTAGTGGTTACGAATGTTTATTAATTTTACTGATAAATCTTTAATTAGAGCATTTCATGAAATGTTACATGTTTTCGTATATCCCCCCCTCTTCCTTTCAAATATTATACCCACAATTTATTTATTTTTTTAAGAATGGTGTAATTATTTTATTTTATATTAGTGTCTATTATATTAATATTAAATATAGGATAAAATTTTAGATATGCTATACCATATGTTTCTGTTTTTTAAATAAATTTTAGTCATGTCATCAGATCAGGGTTTAAGCTATATATTTTATTTGGCCTTACATTTGTAAAATATATATATATTATGATTTTAATGAAATTCTGTGTTTTCGATGAATATCTTTAACACAATGCTCTTTTAAAAAATATCGATATTTTCATATTAACTGTATGACTGCAAAGTACTTTTGTATTAATAATGTGCCATTGTATGAAGTATTGGGTATATGCTAGTGTTAATATTTATAATAAGCTTGATAATTTAAATTTAGATAAATTGCAGTGGAAATTTTATTTAGATAAATTTATCTTATGAATTTTCATGGTTGATAAATTAATGAATAAAAATTTCTAAGTTTAATTATATTTATGTTCTTAAGATTTTAAGATGTTTATCATCAGCGTGATATATTTTTAATGGCAATTGATTTATTCATTCAAATTATTCAAATGTCTATTTATTTTAGTGCTGCACCGAGTAGCACTTTGGCCGAATACCGAGTACTCGGCTAAGTACCCAGTAGCCGAGTACCAAGTAGTTGTAAGAAAGAATAATTGGTGCACATATGAAGAAATTTCTCACATCTTGAAATAAAAAAAAAAGGCTTTTGAACATAAAATTTAGTTAAATGATAAACAGCATGCTTTCATGAAGAACTTTGGTAGTGTATATTAAAGGGCAAAACTGGGAATATTCATTAGTGGCCAGTGGCTGGAACTGTCAGTTTTGTTAGTAGCCACTTTTTTAAGTTAGTGGCCACTTTTTACATGATGAGACTAGTATTTCTTTCAGATTGCAAAAAGCTTTGTCACCATTTTGTGATATAATAAAAACACATCAGGGCAGGGTTAGAAGTAAGCAGTCGTTAGTCGTATTTTGCTACCAGTTTTTTCATTTTGACGCCTAGAATTCTAAACATAAGTGCCATATTTGAGACCTGGATTTTTTCCTCATCATATCTAATAATTTTCCCAATCCCATCAGCCAGGGTTGGCAAAACAACGGGTTTTTCTAGAAAAACCCAACTCACTTGGGCTTTTGTGGGTTTTTGTTTGAATACATTTGCATTGCAATGTTAGATATATATGTTATTTAGTATATTGTAATTATCTAATATTTATCTTAGAAATAAAATATGGTTTGATTCTAATAATAAAATAGTATTAATCAGTAAGATTGCAATGTTAGATATATGTTATTTAGTATATTAGTTGTAATGCACCTAATTATATTAAACTACTAATTAATAATTAACCGACTTCAAAAAAGGAGGAAGGTTCTCAATTCAAACCGTATGTTTTTTTTTTTTGTTGTTGTTAGCTCATAACTTCTGAACGGACGCTCCGATTTTGATACTTTTTGTTTTGTTGAAAAGGTCGGTCTGAAATAAGTCCCATTGTAATATCTTTACGATCTAAAGAAAATACAGGCTACCCAAAAAAATCGGTCATAACTCTTTTAACTGCTAAACGGCTGCAGCTATAGTGATAAAAATGGTATGTAAGTATAGCTAAGTGGCTATGCAGTACAAGGTTAAACCGCTTGCAGCGCCACCTGGTGGAATATAGCAGAGTTTGTGTTCCTATCTCGAAAACGATTCTAGAGAAAAAAGTGAATTACAAAGTTGAACAGTATCACCGATTTAGTACTAAAAGATAGTTTACACATTCATGCTAGCATTCCTATCTCGGAATAGGTTCAACACAGGGGGGAAAAGTGAATTATAAAAGTGCAGAGTATCATCAATTTAGTACGAAAAGATAGTTTAAACATTGATACAAAAAATACAATGCTAAAAGCGTGCATTTGTTTATTCGCAATTTCTTACACTACGCACACTTGAGCTGCATTGCACACGTTGTAGAGTAGCTGGTAAGACACACGCTATATAGTTCAAAATACGATTACTTGATACTTTTTGTTTTGTTGTAAAGATCTTGGTCTGAAGTAGTTCGCATTATAATATCTTTACAATCTAAATAAAATAAAGCGCCATCTGGTGAAAAACAGCAGAATTAGCACTCCTATCTCAAAAATGGTTCAAGATGTGAGAAAAGTTAATTACGAAGTTGTAGAACATCATCGATTTACTACAAAATGACAGTTTTTAGACATTATTGCGAAAAATAGAATGCTTAAACGTGCAGTTGTTTGTTTGCAATTTCCTATACTGTGCACACTTGAACTAAGTTGCACACTTTGCAGCATAGCGGATGACACGTATACTCTGTGGTTCAAATACTGTTACTGTAAGCGATCACATCAATTAGCGCAAAGTCATTTTCAACCAACTTCAGAAAGGAAGGTGTTCTTAATTCGAGCTATGTGTTGTTGTTGGTGTTTGTAAGCTTATAATTTCGTAAGAGATGCTCTAATTAACCGACTTAAAAAAGGAGGAGGTTCTCAATTCAAAGCGTATGCTTTTTTTTTTTTTTTTGTTAGCTTATAACTTCTGAACGGATGATCCGATTTTGATACGTGTTGTTTTATTGTAAAGGTCTTAGTCTGAAATAGGTCCCATTGTAATATTTTTACGATCAAAAGAAAATACAGGGTGCCCAAAAAGTCAGTCCCGACTCTTTTAACTGCTGAACAGCTGCAGCTATAGTCGTGGTATGTAGGTATAGTAAAGTAGGCATGTGCTACGCGATTCAACTGCCTACAGCACCACCTGGTCTAAAACAGTGGACTTAGCGTTCCTATCTCGGAAACGGTTCAAGACATGGGGAAAAAGTGAATTATAAAATTGCAGAGCATCATCGATTTAGTACGAAAAAGTAGTTTAGACATTAATGCTAAAAACAGAATGCTTAAAACGTGCATTTGTTCACAATTTCCTATTTTGTGCACACTTGAACGACATTGCATACGTTGTAGCGTAGCAGGTGACATTTATGCTATGTAAAATTCAAAGTATGGTTATTGTAAGCTGTCACATCGATTAACGCATAGTAAAGGGCAAAATTAACGGTCGCCACCGACCACGTGGCGACTAAATAAAAAAAGATGGCGGTTAAAAATTATGCATCGATCGCCACTAAAGTCGCCACTTTTTATGATCATTAAAATAATCTAAAAATCGAGCGACGATAGGCAATCGAAGCCTTGTGATTTCCAATCTTTTTGCATCCATGGCATAAATGTCAATGTTCATTTTAAACTTGCTTTATTATATTCTACAACCTATAAAGAAGTAGAATTGTTTAATATGTCTCACTCATATAATTTTTTGGGCCCCCCCCCCCCTCCCTTTCCCTCCCCCTAACGATCTGTGATCACACAGCTTATAGAAAGCTTTATAATTTCTAATCATTCTCCATTTGCTGCAAAAATATAAATATATATTTTAAACTTACTTTATTAGATTCTAGAATCTGTAAAGAAGTAGAATTGTTTAATATCTCTTACTCATAATTCTTGTAATCCCCCCCCCCCCCCCTCCTCCAACAATTAGTAATCACATGCTCCACTGAAGTCTTGTGGTTTACAATCTTTCTCTATCCATAACATAAATGTAAATATCATTTTAAACTTTCTTGATTAGATTCTAGAACATATAAAGAAGAATATAGATGTACCCTCCCACACACACACACATGTGAGCTCCATTTCCACAAGCAGTTAATGATCAAATGTCCTGCAAAGCACAATCTTTTTCCATTAATATCTCCATAGTATTTAGTGTATATTTAACCCATTTAAGATAGTTGACAAATGTATGTATCAAAATTTGATTTGACTTAAATGTGTATTTTTCAAATATTTTTGTATTTGCTTTCTTTTGTGTAGAAATCTTCCTTTTCCCTTCCCATTTTAAAGTAGAAATCTCCCTATTTTTAAAGCTACAAATTTGGCAGCTAAGTTTCCATATCTATACTTTTTAAGAGGAAGTATTTTAACTCTATTGAAATAAAATCATTTAAAAAAGTGTCTTTAGAAATAAGAAAAAATAAATAAAACTGTTAACTGTATTTACACATGACCATGTAAAAAGTTGTGATGATGATGAATCAGCTGATTCATTTACTAGAAAATATCAATGTGAACTGTGAATGATAACAGCTTATTTCACTTAAATAAATTGAAAAAAAAAAGTACTACTGAATTATCTGAAAGATAATAACTTTTGCTGTTATTATTACAGCCCTAAGCAGATTTTAATTTAGGATGTGCAATTTAGGATTTTTAAAAAGAGTGTAATTACAAATTACAATTTCAGTGTCCCTGTGTTAATTTTATTATTATATGTATTTCTTATTTTCATATTTTTCTTGTGGTAATTATACCGCAAAATGGTGACAATGCTTTTTGCAGTCTGAAAGAAATAGTCTTATCATGTGAAAAGTGGCCACTAACTTAAAAAAGTGGCTACTAATGAAACTGACAGTACCGGACACTGGCCACTAATGAATTTTCCCAGTTTTGCCCTTTAATGCATAGATGTTTTAAACCGAATTCATAAAGGAAGAGGTTCTCAATACAAATCATTTTTCTCATTTTTGTTGTTGAAATTTGTTAACTTATAACTTCGTACGAGATTATTTAATTTTAATACTTTTTCTGTTGTCATAATGATCTTGGCCTGAAATTGGTTTCATTATGATTTCATTAAGATATAAACAAATTACAGGATGTTCACAAAAGTCAGTTCTCACTCTAACTGCTGAACGCTTGCAGCTACCGATGTTGAAACTTCTGTCCGTCAGCTGCAATGCATATTTTGCTCTTTGTTTGAACTTTACGCTTCGCAATTTCCACCGCAGCGGGTGACACATATTCACTGTAAAGTTCAATATATATGCCTAACAGAATTTTTGGTTACGAATGCAGCGTATCCGTTCTTTACATTTCTAAAGACTTTTTAATGTAACGTATGTTCATTCAATAGATAGTTTTTTGCTCATATCCGATAAAGGCAAGAAAAGTGACACAACTTAAAAATGCAGCATTTGAGAAAAATCAACTTAAAAATAACTTGACTAGAATAAAACTGGCACAACTGTCTCTGGAGTGGATAACTTTCTAGATGGAGATGTAACTTTTTTGTTCACATTGGGTGCATTTCATGTACTTTTCAGTGACATAAACCACTTTTTGAGTTATGTCTTCTTGGAAGTTGTGATTTGTGAAACTGCCATCAAACGTCTTCTGATGTTCTGCTATATGAATAAGTTTTCACTGAAAAGAGAAAAGTAAAATTTTTTTGTAAAAAAATAGAACTGACTCCGAAAAGCAACTACTATTCAAACAACTTAAAAAAAAAAAAAAAAAAAATGGTATGAAATGAAACTGTAAATTAAATTGCGCCTAAAAGTAAAAAAAAAAATTTCTCCAAACAACCTATAACACTACAATTAATCATTACTTTTGAAGTTGGCGCAAAATTAAATAAAAATTGATACCTTTATTCAATACAAAAATCAAATCCTATTCAAAATACACATCTCACATTGTCACCTGCAAAACGCAGCTGAAAACTACTTTGATTCAAGAAAACAAATAAGATTTCGTAAGCAGCAAAAGTTGGCAAAGATGTTGGTATCTGACGTCCTTAGTGAAAGAAAAATCGCAAAATTATCTGGCAAACATATTTAATTTCTTTGGGATATCATGATTATTTTGATAAGGTATACTAAGAGAGTAATCAAGAATATGAAACAATACTTCGTACAATATATATTTTGAAAATATACATCTTGCGTGTATATTTTTATGCATTACGTTTCGATCGCCAAATCCAAAAGCCACCAAGGATGATAGTTATCAAAGTTATACCAAATTTGCAAAGGAAACTCTAACTTCGTAGAAACATAAATATTGTCAAAAATATTCACTGTTCTATGTAGATGTTACTAATGGACAAATTGTATACATTGATAAAATAATAAAGGAAACATGAAAATGGATCATTCGAGACAACAGCATTTGTTGCTACTGATCTAAAAACTAATTAAATTTTTTAAAAACATTTAAAACTGTTTTAAAATTACCTTACAAGCGCTTTCAACTGCTTCAGCAGTCTTCTTCAGGTGTGCTCTGATGAACACGTTTGTCGGGCATATCTTTTGTTCTTCCTCCACCTTTCTTCTCTAGGATAGGGCGCCACCCGGATCAATTTCCATTGGCTCAGTATTGCATGCGTCGTGATTCGCAATAATTTCGACGTTTTCTCTTTTTGTGGCATAATGATAATTGTTATAGTGAGCTATTTTGCTGAAGTTTTTAAAGTCTATTTTTATATTTTCTTTTTCGTTTATTTTTGTTAGTGCTGTTGTTATTTTACCGTATTTTATATCATTTTCGTGTTCTTTAATCTGCGTTTTTATCTTCCGTTTTGTCATGCCGATATAGCATCCTGTTGTTTTATCTTCTTTGGTGTAATTAATTTTGTAAATTCCTGCAGTTTCTGAAAAATGGATTTGGTCTTTGTCATTTCTAATTCTTTGGAAAATATTACTATAGTTCAACTTTCACGAGTTGGCCCTTCGTCCCTCCTTCTTTTCGAAGAGTTTACTTTAAGGAAGGGGTGCACAAAGTGAAAAGAATGGGGTGGGGAAAGAAGAAGGTTGCCATGAAAATAACACATTAAGCCAATAATTTTTACTTTTCGCCAGCTGAAATCCGTTTTGCCTATTAAAAGGAACATGTGTTAATATTTAAAAATCAATGACACATTAACTAAAAGAATAAAAAAAAAAAAAAAAAAACACTTTTCAATCATGTCTGAAATTTAAATAGGCACTGATGCCTTATTTGCATAAAGAAGTTTTGAGCAATAAATTTAAACAAGAAAAAAAATCGTGCTGTTTGCATGGATTATAAATTATTGTACGTATTTTATTTTGTATTTCAGGAAAAAAAATAATTTTCTTCGAAAACATTTAAAAAATAAAAATGATAAAAAGTTTTTACGCTGTATTTTTATTTTATTTGTTTATTTATTATTATTATTTTTTTTTTTTTTTAAGGAAAGAAAAACATTATTAAAAATACTGAATAAATAAATAAGGAATTTTATTAAAATAAATTGAGTTGTACACATAATTTACAGTATTATGTACAACAGCTCTTAGAATATTTGCATACACATATCAGATGCGAATATGAAAGATAATTTCTTATATTATTGTTATAATGGTTTTTAATTTCTATATATTTTGTATTAAAAAAAAAAAAGGAGAAAGAAAGAAAGAAAGAAAAGAAAAATAATTAACTACAGGAGTGCAGTTTTTTTTTTAAATTTTAAATATAATCAATCTTTTCTTTGTTTTTTTCTTTTCTTCTTTTTTTCTTTTTAAGGAAAGAAAAACATTATTAAAAATACTGAATAAATAAATAAGGAATTTTATTAAAATAAATTGAGCTGTACACATAATTTACAGTGTTATGTACAATAGCTCTCAGAATATTTGAATACACATCAGATGCGAGTATGAAAGATAATTTCTTATATTATTGTTATAATGGTTTTTAATTTCTATATATTTTGTATTTAAAAAAAAAAAAGAAAGAAAAGAAAAAAATTAATTACAGGAGTGCAGTTTTTTATTTAAATTTTAAATGTAATCAAACTTTTCTTTCTTTTTTTCTTCTCTTTTCTTCTTCTTCTTCTTCTTTTTTTTTTTTTTTTTAGAGAAAGCAAAAAGAAAGAAAGGTTGGTAGATTAGTAGTTTTTTTATGGTGCTAGGTCCAAATTAGGACATAAGGAAGAAAGAAAGAATGAAGGAAAGAAAGACAGTTTGGTAGATTGGTAGTTTTTTATGGTGCTAGGTCCAAATTAGGACATAAGGAAAGAAGGAAAGAAATAAAGGAAAAAAAAAAAAAAAATGAAGAAGAGAAAAAAAGACTGCAAACCGAAATTTAGAAATATCGTTTAGACAATAATGACATTCCTCATCGTATTAATAATTAGTTATAATGTAAGAAATATTTTTTAATGATATAAGGTATTGGAAAGCCCAAAAATTCTTCTAATTTGAAAATAAGTAAATAGGTAATAAACAGTATTTTCGCCAAAATGTCGCGAAACTCGTAAAGATAGCAAACCACCTCCCTATTCATCCTCAACCGATTTCAAGGTAATAGAATCGTCGCTGCCTACGTCACGCTTGATTGACAGGGGCCAACTCGTGAAAGCCGCACTATATTTGGTTTTATCGGTACATTTATATTTAATTTCGCGGCTTCGTTTTTTATTTTATTGCTTACACCTTTATTATATAGAATTGGGGGGATGTATTTTTGTTTTGGTTTTTGTGCGTTATTAATATCGTCCAGTTTTTTTAGTCTATTTCTATATAGTTTATTTATTGTGTGCTTTTTGTAACCTGCATTCTGGCATATTTCTGTAATTTTTTGAATTTCCTGTTTTAATAAGGTTTCGTTGGAGCATATATTTATTGCGTGATTTATGTAATATTGTATGGCCGCGATCTTATATCTGTAAGGAGTTTTGCATTTAGCGTTTTTAATTTCATTACTATTGTTTTGTTTTCGATATACCGTAGTTTCAAAGTTTAATTCGCGGGTTTTTATTATAGTAACGTCTAAAAAATTTAATGAGTTTTCATTTTGGATTTCAAGTGTGAATTTAATGTCCGGGTCTATTTTGTTTAGTTTTTCCAGTGTATTTTTTGGGGGAGAGGTGTTTTTTAGAATTGCAAATACGTCATCTACATATCGATACCAATATTTTATTTCTTTAAAATTTTTTGTAATGTACTCATTTTCTATTTGTCTTAATTTAAACTCTGCAATTACTCCTGAGATCGACGATCCCATTGGGACGCCTTTATTTTGCTGGTAGAATTTATTGTTAAATCTAAAGTAGTTTTCATTTAATATTAAGTTGGTGGCTGAAATTAAGGTTTGGCATATTTCTTTATTTTTATATTTTTCTTTTATTTTTTCGTTTATGATTTCGTTGATTTCTTTTATATTGATGGATGGGTACAGGTTTACGACATCGAAGCTTACCATAGTATCATAAGTTCTAATTTAATATCTTTTAAGTTTTTTATGAATTCGTCGGTTGATTTTAGGCTGGTATTTGAAGGGGGGAGAAGTTCTTGGTAGATGGTTTTCATGTATTTTTCCAAATAAGATGGGCTATCTTTTTTATTGATGATCGGTCTAAATTTAGGTGGATTTTTGTGGTCTTTAAATTTCCCAAACATTCTAGTGGTGTTAGGTGCGTGATTGGTTATTTTTGGTTTAATATTGTTGGGCCATTTTCCTTCATTTATAATTTTATTTACTTTTTCTGTTATCCATTGGCTCAGTATTGCATGCGTCGCAATTCGCAATAATTTCGACGTTTTCTCTTTTTGTGGCATAATGATAATTGTTATAGTGAGCTATTTTGCTGAAGTTTTTAAAGTCTATTTTTATATTTTCTTTTTCGTTTATTTTTGTTAGTGCTGTTGTTATTTTACTGTATTTTATATCATTTTCGTGTTCTTTAATCTGCGTTTTTATCTTCCGTTTTGTCATGCCGATATAGCATCCTGTTGTTTTATCTTCTTTGGTGTAATTAATTTTCTAAATTCCTGCAGTTTCTGAAAAATGGATTTGGTCTTTGTCATTTCTAATTCTTTGGAAAATATTACTATTTGGTTTTATCGGTACATTTATATTTAATTTCGCGGCTTCGTTTTTTATTTTATTGCTTACACCTTTATTATATGGAATTGGGGGGATGTATTTTTGTTTTGGTTTTTGTGCATTATTAATATCGTCCAGTTTTTTTAGTCTATTTCTATATAGTTTATTTATTGTGTGCTTTTTGTAACCTGCATTCTGGCATATTTCTGTAATTTTTTGAATTTCCTGTTTTAATAAGGTTTTGTTGGAGCATATATTTATTGCGCGATTTATGTAATATTGTATGGCCGCGATCTTATATCTGTAAGGAGTTTTGCATTTAGCGTTTATAATTTCATTACTATTGTTTTGTTTTCGATATACCGTGGTTTCAAAGTTTAATTCGCGGGTTTTTATTATAGTAACGTCTAAAAAATTTAATGAGTTTTCATTTTGGATTTCAAGTGTGAATTTAATGTCCGGGTCTATTTCGTTTAGTTTTTCCAGTGTATTTTTGGGGGGGGGAGGTGTTTTTTAGAATTGCAAATACGTCATCTACATATCGATACCAATATTTTATTTCTTTTAAAATTTTTTGTAATGTACTCATTTTCTATTTGTCTTAATTTAAACTCTGCAAGTACTCCTGAGATCGACGATCCCATTGGGACGCCTTTATTTTGCTGGTAGAATTTATTGTTAAATCTAAAGTAGTTTTCATTTAATATTAAGTTGGTGGCTGAAATTAAGGTTTGGCATATTTCTTTATTTTTATATTTTTCTTTTATGATTTTGTTGATCTCTTTTATATTGATGGATGGGTACAGGTTTACGACCTGTACATAACCTGTACGACCATTACGACCTGTACATAAACGAAGTAAATTTTCATTGTCACACTGCTTGTAAATCATTTTAAAAAGAATTAAAAATGTAATTACTAATACATTAAGTTAAAAATAAAAAAATCTGAAAAATGGATTAATAATAATTTTTAACTATTTATGTGTGTTGTGCACTTCAAGTGTACAAAAATGGGTTTCAAGTTTAGTGTTTGTAGTTTTATTGTTTAATGCTTATCACACACACAATAATAAAATAATACGGTGTTACAGACGTCATCTATAAATGTCCACTAAACTCATTTAAATATGCATTCCTATAACTTCTTAAAAACATCTGCAAGAGAAAAAATATTAATTATCAGTTTAAATTCACAATATATTTCAAAAGCATATGAGTCACCAAAATAGATGAATCATACATCTGGTTACTCTGGGAGAAGTAGCCTGTTTTCAACAGCTTAAATTCTAAATAATAATTGCTTTCTTAAAAAAAAAAAAAAATCATTGCTTTATTCGGATATGGATGTTTATTTTACTATGATAATTTGGTTAAGTTCTTCATCATGGGAAAACAGAGCACACAGATTTCTGTGTTATAAAGATGAAAATTTTTTGAAAGATGTTCTCAAGTAGACCTGATTTGTTGAAAACTCAGACATGTTACTTTTCAGCCTTAAGGCTGAATTCAGCCTTTTTAAGCTTGAAAATTATTATTCTTGGGATCAATGCAAATTTGCATTAAAACTTTTTGGACATGTGTAGGGGGGGGGGGGGTGTCAGCCTGAATTTGTGCAATATATTATTAGCAATTTCTATGTGATTGGCTTTCAAGAAATGTCAAATTCAAACTTGGAGAAAATGAAAAAGAAATAGTACTTCATCTGCATTTTGCTAATAAACTTGAACTTCATTATTTTGCTAATCAATTGCCCCAGCAAACAATGCTTCTTTAGAATAAACTTTTGTCTGTTTTTTAAGCATTTACAACTATTTTAATTATAGTTAATGATATTCAATATAAGATTTATTGTTCCGATTTTGTTTATTGTGTGTACATGTATGCAATCAGATTTAACATTATTTTTATTATTGAAAAATTTATATTGTGTCAGTTGTCTGATACCCCTTTTGAGAGGGGGGGGGGGTCGTGAAAAGTTCAGCCTTTTTTTCTGTAAGCTTGTACAACCATGTCTGAAAACTAAACCTGACCAAAACCCGACCCGCAGTAAAAAAAATCTATTAAACCCAACTCAAATCCAACCTGCACGAAAACTAAATCAATCAACTAGACCCACAAGAGGAAGAATTGTAATCGACCCAACCTGGACAGCGGTTCAGATCGGATTTGGGTAAAATCGGGTTACCCGAACCGATGCAGGACTCTAGTCGGAATGTTATTATTAATTTCTTTTACAGATAAGTAAGTACACTTCTTTTGCTTTTTTCTCTAATGTATTTAAGTTTTCAGTACAGTTTATTAGTAAGTTATTTTGTGGTTAAAGGAGGGTTGGGGACTGAGGGTAGCTTTTGTAGACTGATACTTACGTTTTTGGCAGGGGCCAATATCTAGAAAATTCTGATAACCGAAATCGGGTCAGTCCCGCAATTACCATATAATAGATCCTGTACACTGTATTTGAAGTGGAATGTGTAACTAAATTTTGTAATCAATCTGCTTTTCTCAAAACTCAACATTTCTCAAAAAAAATTTTTTCTCATTTTGTTCTCTCTTAATGCCGATGATTTCAAGGACTTTTAAAAAATGTTTCTAGTTTAAAATAATAAGCTATTGTACTATACTTTCTCTTCTTCTTCTTTTTTTTTTTTTCTGATATCAGAGCACACTGAGCTAAATATTTTCAGTTTCTTAACAGCAACCACCTCCTATATAATATTAGTTTTAAGGCAATCTCAAAAAGAACTGGTTAAAAATTCATAAAAAACTGTTTTTCATCTACAATAAGATAAAATTTTAATTTATATCTTTAATATATAAATTCATTTATGTGGGGACCCATTTTTTTTTTTATTCAAGGACCCAGATTTTTAGAACTCATGGGTCCCATGGACCCAGGATTTTGAGAGACTAGCAGCATCACTGAAACATATTTTATCATGATTATATTCCATTCAACATAATGAAACTAATATACATTATTAAAATGCTTTAAAACATATTTTTTGTGGGGAAAAAAGTGTGCTTACACTTAATATAATTAATCTAAGAAACCAAACTAAAAAGAGTTTCAATAACATTATATAATCATCCAAGTGATGTCAAATTTGATACAAATATTTATGAGCTAGATAGAATTAAAAATTTACATTTCATTTACTTTCTATAATTAGTTGTACAGTTTTTATTGGTGTATGTAATGTTTGGGGCTTGTTTACGAGGATACACAAAAGAATTTCACACAATTTCAGCCTATGGACAGATTTCCATTTAAGAGCATTTTAAAGTGGTTTCACTTTAAAATGCTCTTACCCAACATCCCAGTGGCAGAAACACGGCGACATAGTCGCGGACACAGAAAAACGGCCTGCAGACAGTTTTTGTTTGCACTAATAAAAAAATTAGTCCGCAACTTTCAGACAGTTTTTGTCTGCAGTCATGAAAAATTGTCTGCAATTTACGGATATTTTTCTCTTGTGACAATGCGCTACCGATGTATGACATCTTAGACACTCTCTGGTAGGAACTCTAGAGCCCACTATAGGTGCCTTGATAGGAACACACAAAACATTGCTTAACAAGGGCGACCTAGAAGCCTAGATCTCTCTTGATAAACATCGTTATGCGTGTATTCTTTTCTCCTGTTACTGAGATACTACGGGAACGTAGAAAAATGCTAATTTCATTTAAAACTGCTCCAAAACTTCTCCTCCACTTAAAAATTCACTTATAAAAATTTCTGTATCAAAACTAAAACTAATACTTTTATTATTTATAATTATTTTTATTGTGTTGTGTCAAACATTGCTATAAAATATTTAATTGAATGAGTTAATCTTATTATTTTATAATTGTTTATAGTGTATTGTTCTGTAGTAAAATTGTACTGTTGCACGAGATCACCACTGTTGCTAAGCCCCCTCCCCAGATTGCTGCTATCATCTTTCAGGCTTTTTGAGTGTAAGCCATTTTCACCTCTGACTACATGCAAATTTCGCAGACAGATTATGAAATTTTAAAAACCTGTCGCAGACATCTACAAAATTTTCTGCCACTGGGCCCAACATATGCACACATATTGTTGATTTTCAGCATAATCAACTTAACATAACTTTTAATGTTTAAAATCGTGTTCTCTATCTATAAGCATAGAATTAGTAATTAGTTTACAGGCTACACAAAAGAATTCCAATATGTTATGCAGCCATTTAATTGACATCACATTTTAATACAAGTACTTTTAAATTACAAGGAATCACTTGAAAAGTTTTTTTTTTTTTTTCTTTTTTTTGTGATTAGTGTTTGTGGCTTCTGTCTTGTACTACTGCAATGTATTGCTGGGAGAAAAACCATAATATTAAAGCTAAAATAATTTGTATGCCCAAATCTGCACACAAACTTGATTTCTTTTGAAGTTTTTTACATCTATATGAATTTTTAAAATATTGTTGATCTTGATTTTGCTGTAGTACCCCATTTGTCTGATTGTGGAAAATTTTACATTTAGTCCACAGTTTCTTAATTTATTCTACATTTTTTCACAACTACTGGCTCACAATTTCCTATTGGCTGGTTTCTCACATTCCGTGTAATTCTATTGATTGTTCAGAATCCAACTTATTTCCTAATATATAGAAATCCTTTTCTCTCATTTCTTTATACACTGAAGACTAAACACTAAAACAGCTGTCTGCCATTCAATTTTTCTCTTTGACGTTTAAGACATTGAACATTTATCCTGAGTTTAAGTAGTTATTCATTAGTATATGTGTTATGTAAAAATGAATATAGGATATAACTCATAATTTTTTGGATGTGAATCATATTAATTTTCATAAATAAAAATGTTTATAAATCAATGCTTTTTTTTTTGTGTGTGTGTGTGTGTGTGTGTGTGTGTGTGTGTGTGTGTGTGTGTGTGTGTGTGTGTGTGTATAAAAAAGTAAAATGCATCAATAACTTCAAAAATCCTGTCTTATAAAAAGTAATATTTAAAAAAATAAACATTCTGCAATCCTTTTGTGTAAAAGAGGAAATTACATTAAGGCATTAGATCAATTTAATTTGATACAGGTGAAATTATGCTTTTACTTTCTGCATCTGTTTGTTTTGCTGTACTTTTACAGATTTTTTCTGAATTCCCGTGAAAAAAATTTAAACATTTTAAATTACAATATTTTATGTGCAATAAAATCTGCTTAAACCCTGTTAACTATTTTATGTTCTTTCCAATCTCATTTACTTGATGGTATAATGAATTTCTGTTTCAAGGAATTAACTTTAACTTACTATTGTGCTTTGAATAATTCTATCTTATTGCTTGTATTTTAGCTTCTACTGGCGAATTTTCTTGCATAGTTTCTGAAGCAAAACTTGTTTCTTCTATCTCATTGCCATGTTTTTTACAAAGATATGAAGAAGAGTGTGACATGCATGAAAGTAAAATTTATGAAACAGAATTTGAGTCTGTCCTTCAAAATTGTCACTGCTGCAAGAATCGCAGATGTTCTTTCCCTTGTGATGTTTGTGGAAAACATTTTGATTATATGTTTCTTCTTGAAAAGCATTTCTTAATACATAATCAATTAAATTTGTTTAACTGTGATGTTTGTGGCATGATCTTTAGGAAAAATTCTACTTTAAAGTTGCATTTATTTAAACACAGATTATGTAAAATATCACCCCCTAAATTATTAGATTTGTTCATAAAGTTAGGTATTATATGTATCTAATAAGTACTTTTTGACAAATTTCTATAGTGCCTTCTTAATGCATGTAATTACTGCATTTGCTTAAAAATTCTGCTTCTAATGAGTATTTTAGCTTTAACCCATTTGCATCATAAGCGCATATATGCACGCATTTTTCCTGGCCATTATCACTAGAGTGCATTTCGCTTAGGCTCTTGTCACCAGAGCGCGTATTATACGCGTGCATATTGGACTCACAGTCAATGAAGAGTGGGGATTGGAAGTAGCTTCATGGTAAAATAACACAAAAAAGTGGAAAAAATTAACGATTGTGTTTCCAACAGTAGTGAAGAGGTAATTAGACCTACAAAACGCAGATGTTTTACTGTGGTTTCTTTTGATAGTAGTGATAGTGATCAAAGTGCGAGTGATTTTGAGTGGGAGGGAAAAAAATGACAAACCTGAAGTACAAAAATTTATATCTGTTGGTGGTGTAAATAAAAACATAACAAATTTTACTAGAGAGAATGTTTACAAACTGTTTTTGACAAAGGAAATTCTTGAACATGTTGTAACTGAAACTAATCGATTCAGTGAAAAGGATCCAAGTTTCAAAGAAGTTTCTGTAGAGGAATTGCAAGTTTATTTTGCACTCATTATATTGATGTCTATGGTGCAAAAACCTACACTACAAAGTTATTCGAGTATGGACAAGAGCACTGAAACGCCATACTTCAAAACAGTGATGCCCCGATATAGGTTCATGACAATTTCAAGAAAATTGTACTTTGCTAATAATGAATGTCATGCCTATTATTGGTCTAATTTTACGTAAGAGAGGCGTGATGCTCTCTTATGTAAAATTAAACCAAAAATGGGCATGATAAAGAAAATATTCAAAGACGTATTCATGCGAAGCCAAGATATTTTCTTGAATAAGTCTTTGGTGAAATGTAGAAGCAGAATTCTTTACATTCAATCTAACAAAACAAAGACAGCCCGATTTGTAATAAAATACTATAATCTATGTGATTCGAGAACAAACTATATACATAATTTTAGGGTTTATGTAGGGAAGGATAAGTGTTAAAAATGTTGGTGATAAGAACAAATTTTCCATTTTCCCGTGGGCAAATGGGTTAACACAGCTAAATTTCAGAACTAGATTACAACATTGTAGCAAAGCAAAATTTGTATTTCTTTTGGCTTTATTAGTAAAAATGTTTAACGATAAATTTATATCACTATCGTAGTTTTAAATATAGAAGTTTTTGATGCTTTTTAAAATATTTATCTTTATTCTAAAGAAAATTCTTGCCAAGGTTAATTTTCTGTAATATTTCTTTTACTGTATTTTTTAGTTCCTCATCATCAAGTCTGAGGAATTCAGGTATTTGTAAAAAAAATTTCCTTGGTTTTTCTTTTCTTTTTATTTATTTATTTATTTTCATGTTTGTATACATTTTGAGGTGTGAGGAATCCAAAAATCACAAAATCAGTTTGGTAAGTTAGTTTGTTAATCTGTGTACATGATGTCTCAAATATCAAACAAATGATCTCAGAAAGGTCGGACCAGTTTTAAAACATCACTTATGACAGTAACAAGATTGTATTTATTTTCAACTTAGGGGAAAATTTTGCATAAACGTGTTTTATGAGGATTATTTTAATCATAAAGATATTAGATCAATTTCAAAATATTATTCATGATGCTGGTGTAAACATTCTTTGAAAAGTTATTCAAAATTTACTATTTTTTTTAACATGGGAGAATAGGATAATATTTAAATACATTTTTATTATGCAGATTATTTTTATCACATGAGATTTGGATAAGTTTTAAAATATTATTTATGATGCCAACAAGAACTACCTATGAGTATTCTGTTTCAGAAACTTTGCAAGTTATTCAAAATATGCAATTTCATGAAAACATGGCGAAATAGGGCGATATTAAGTTGCCTATGGGTAAAATGTATAAGCCGTTGACATACGTGTGTTTTATGTTGCGCTAAGGAAAAAGTAGGAAGATGCGACATAACATCCTTGAGCAAAATTGTGCCATCTGAATAATTCCCCAGCATACCGGTATGTAAAAATAGGTGCCATCTTTCTGCAACCCGTTCTTTTTTGCTTTGTACGACATGAGTAACCTGATAAATTTACATTATGGGAATTATTGGTTTGTAAATACAATTGAGTTACATAAAAACTGAAATATGAAACTGGCTCTAATAAAATTAAACAACAAATTAGTATAAGGTGGAATTTATCGAATTGCAAGTTAGGGTAGCCTAGTAAGCAGAGCATATCATTCTACGACAGTGTTGAGTGATTGGTAAACTTTGTGTTGCCAATTAGATTTTTTAGAATTATTATTATAGAGAAATTTCACATCTGTGCCTTTTTGAAAAAGAAAAGATTTAAAAAAGAAATTGAAAGTATACCTACCGCAGTTAAAATAGTACTTATATAACTGATAAAAAGTACTTATATTAAGTTATATAATTTTATTTGTACACTTGTGCATTGTACAGTTCTCCCCCCACCACACATACACAATGGAAAATTGTTGTGCACATATTAGATATAAAACTATAACCTATATGCTTTTTTAAGCCCAAACCCAGTCCTCCCACTTCCCAATATTTTTCATATATATTTTTTGACCAATGTCTTTTTTTTTTTTTTTTGTTCAGAAAATATTTCCTGCTCTTTTTTTATATTTGACTTTTCTGAGTTTTTTTTTTTCTGCTTTTCCTTTCCTGACGTTGCTGCTTTTATGCTGAATTTATGCCTGTTTTTTCTTGTCTGATGAAGAATTATGCTTAATTGTTTCACCACAATTGTTGCATGTTTTTACATTTTACAAAGTTTTTATTCTGTATTATTTAACAACAGTTTCTTTGTGCCTTTTACTGCAAACTGCTATATCATAAATATTTTGATGCAAAAACATAGGGGAGACCGGGCCGCAGTGGACCACTCTTATACTCTTGATTTTTTTTTCACAAAAAAACAGAAAAGCGATGTACTTGAAGGGTTTAAAGATTGTTTGTTATTTTTTTCTTAACATGTTTTAAATTTTTTATAACAATATTTCCAATACATTATGAATGAAAAAATAAATAGTGAGCATTCACAAAGGGGACCACTGTGCCACATCACCGGGGTACAGTGGACCAGCTTCGTTTGTTTAATATTAAATTAATATAAGTTACTTTTTTTTTTCCTCTAAAAGTAATTTCTTATACTATTCAAGCACTTTCATGAAATAAAATAACCAAATAAGAAATCAAATCTCAGTAAGAAAATTTATTAAGTTAAAATAGATATTGTTTTTATTCCTTTATTAATATTATATAAATAAAATATTTTTTTAAATTCAGATATTAATAAATATTATACTACTATTCAAATATTTAATATATTTTTTTAATTTTTTGAAATATAATTAATTTACATTTTATAGTTATAGGATAAATTTAAATAAAATATATTAAGCTGCAACTTTCGCTTTTCACATGTGAACTCTAAAAACAATAATAATAATAAATTATTCCTCCTATTTATTAAATTAGATATGTTTTCTTTTATTAATAGTATATTATTCAAGTAGTTAATAAATTTTTATATTAATAAATAATTATTACATTCAAATATTTATTCTTTTCAGAAATTTATTATTATTTTATAACATATTAAGATATTTATTACTTTGAGATATTAATACTTTATATTTGTATTTATTTATAAATTTAACTAAAACAAATATAAGTATTAAACCTAATTTGTACTTTTAGGCACATTGTAAGGTGGTCCACTGTGCCCTGTGCCAGAGTTAAACAAATAATAATAATACAATAATATATAGACTGTAAATATGCTAATAACTTTTAGAAATTTAAAAACAGCAATATCTTGCCTGCCTTTAACAGTTATATAGTATTTATAGTCACTGGTTCAGTCTTTATAAAATTTTAAAAACTTCAATGTGGAAAAATTACTTTGAGCAGCTCAAAACATAAAAACTGCTCAAAATGGTTACCTTACTATTTCCCATGTGGTTTTTTTGGCTGCATACAACTAGTACCATTCTGCCATACATGAGTATCCATATGAACTAAAAGAGTTGAATATAAATACTAGATTAATTATACTGTTAAAAAAAAGGATTATATTAATAATCTCAACTAAATAAATTTACCGTAAACAATATCCTTTAAAAGTCTTAGCATATATATTTCGGGTAGCATCATACCCATCATCAGTGCCAAGTGAAAAGTCTGTTCTTCTGAGGTGATTACTTTGTGGTGTCGTGGAAAAACATGGTCCCGCTTCACTTCGTTTCATTTTTCTTTTCTCTTGAGGATCTGTTGCCACACTGCAGGAATAATGCAGTGCTCCCGGTCGTTAAGAGCATGATTGTTAGTAATTATTTCTATGGCCTCCCATTTTAGTGCGTAGTGGTGATTATTGTACGGGGCTATTTTATCAATATTGATGGAATTTAAATTAATAGGGTTAGTATTGTGGGTGGACGAGAAACGGGAGGCCATAGAAATAATTATTAACAATCATGCTGTTAACGACCGGGAGCACTGCATTATTCCTGCAGTGTGGCAACAGATCCTCAAGAAAAATGAAACTAAGTGAAGCGGGACCATGTTTTTCCACGACACCACAAAGTAACCACCTCAGAAGAACAGACTTTTCACTTGGCACTGATGATGGGTACGATGCTACCCGAAATATATATGCTAAGACTTTTAAAGAATATTGTTTAAGGTAAATTTATCTAGTTAAGATTATAAATACTAGATTTAAATAGGGGTGGTCCACTGTGCCCCGTTCTCCCCTATTATTTTTCTTAAGGGAATCGATCAAATGTGAATATTTTAATATAAAATTTATTAGTCTTTAAAATTAGAACTAAATGCATTTCATTAAATTTATTCAAAAATATGTAATATAATTTCAATATGTTCTTTATTCTCTTTTGTAAAAATGATAATTATATGAAATTTATTGGAGTATAATGTTGTTTACCTTATTTTCTGTAATTAAAAACATTTGCAACTTTTATTGACGGTAGTATAGAAAGAAATTAACATTTTTTTCCCTGAAAGGTTTTTATAAATTTCTCTTATCTCCACTAATGTTTAATTTAGTTGATTGCTATGTTAAATGCTATTAAAAATCAGACTAATTTCTTGTAGATATTCAGCATGTTTTTTTTTTTTTTTTTTTTTTCTTTTTTTTTTTACTGTCTTTTTTACTTTCTTCTATATTCAATAGAAAAAAGTATTGATTCGTAAAAATTTTCGACCTCGGGTTTTTGATGAATTTACACGTTTTGAGAGCTGTAGAACACAATTTGACCATTTTTAGAAAATGTCTGTCTGTCTGTGTGTGTGTGAGAGACAATATTTTGTGGCAACTGTATCTCAGGAACTACTGCACAGAATTTCATACAAATTGGTATGTAGTGTCACTTTGACATAAATTAGTGCCTATCAACTTTTGGTAAAAATTGTCTGACAGGTTGCTTTGCCATCCCGCTTTTTCTAAATTCTTAACATGGTGATATAGGACAAAATTTTGTATAAATGTGCATAAAGAGAATTATTTTTTAGTAATCATTATTAAATTTACAAGAATTATTTATAATAGAGATAGTGAACTGGGAAAATTTTTTTGTATGTATAGGAGCCTCGCCACCCCCTCCCCCCTGGGGGGGAAGTCCCCCCTTGAGGGGAGTAAATTTTCAAGATGGGTATCTTTCGAAAGGTCTCGTCAATACCTTTAAAACGAATGGTTGAACTATAAATATGTGATAATTTAAAACAAAGTTATCGATTTTTTTTACTTTTAACAAAAATAACGTGAAAAAAAAATCGTAACTTTTTTTTTCTTTTTTTTCTTTTTTTTTTTAATTTTGTTACTGAGTGAATTTGTATAGGAAAATATTGAAGAAAGTCTTGTGGTGGCCACAACATACTAGTTTTTTTTTTTGTATGAAAGGAGGAAAAAAAAATTATGCTATTTTCATTAAGGAAGCTTATAAGTGAATTTTATAACCATTAAAGTTTAAATGCCTTTATTTATCCTCTTCATTCATGTACATATATATGTTTGTGTTTAAGTAAACTGCATTCTGTTTCACTGTAAACATATAATGAAACAATTATTATATTATTCATTTTTTTTTTTTTTTACTTTTTTACTTTTATTAAAATAAATTTCCTTGTTTAATTCAAAATCAATTGTTGTACCATTGCATGTGAATCAATATAATAAACATTCTGTACTTTAATTAGCTAAATATTGATAATGATATGAAAAAATATTCTAATAAGAGAATTATATGTATTAATTAGTAATGCTTTTGGAAATATTACAGAAATAAGCCTTCTTGTCATCTCATAGATAATTTGTAACTTGGTGTAATTGATATAGCCAAATTTTAAAAGCTTAGTAAATCAATATTTCCTAGTATTAGTCACCTTAAAGTATAATATAACTGATTGTTTTATTGTGTGCCATCATTGTGATATAGTTCATATGTTAAATTATTAATGATATTGTTTCTGGTATTATACAATAATTTGCTAGTTTTTATTCTGTAAGGAATTGATATTTTTCAAGATCTTTGTCATTATGAATTATTATAAAAATATAAAATATAATTTTTATAAAAAATATAGATTGTATGTATGTATTTCATTTGAAATAGCTTATCTAGGACTATGATGGACGCTAAACTGAAATGAACAACAGCTATTCGTAAGGATTTAAATTTTTATCAATTTTTTAAGCTATTAATTTATAATTTGTAGTGATTTTCTGATGAAATATATATTAAATTATGACAGTTCAATTATTCTACGGTTTTAGAAAGTAAGCAGGAATAGAAATTTAAATGTATCTTTTTTTTTTCTCTGGACATTTGATTATAAATGTTCTAAAATTAAGATGCTTTTGTAAGTTAAAATATATTCATAAATCACAGAATTCCTTGATTTTTTGTTGATGAGATTTATAAAGATTTATTGCTGAAATTGATATATGTGGTATCAGACTTGTAGAAAACTTCATAGTTGTACACAGGTTGCTTAATCAATTTGTAGTGATGCGATTTAAAATTTTATTTATTTTTTGTATTTTTTTAATTGCTTTTAAGAATAATAAAAGTGTATATTTTTCTTTTCTTTTTAATAATGACTCTCTTAACTGTATTGTGATATTGTTCTATTTTAATGAAGTTGTCTTAAAAATTTTTTGATCGTCTCTAGAAGTAATGTTTAAACTAATTATTGTTGGTAAAAATAATTGTATGTTGACTACTAATAAAAGTACCTTACAGAAACAAATGCACAAAAAAACTTTTAATATCAAAATATTTTAATGAGATTTCTGTCTTATTCAGTTTAACATTGATTTTTTTTTTTTTTTTTTTTTACATTTTTAAACTGGTCTTTATATCATTGCAGTATATAATTCTTAGATTGGTTGATTATGACCAGGGGTGAAGGAATTTTAGAAATTCTTACCAGCCATCAGTAAACAATACATAGTCTATAACCTCTAGAACAAAATATACACAATTGTAAGGTGAATTGTCTATTTAGTTGAATTTTTTCAAGTTCCCAAAGCATTATTTTTTAAAATATAGTGTTCAGTATAGAATAATAGCAGCTTAAAAGATAATAAAATCAAAAGTAATTGTCTATTCAAACACTGTTTATGTTCTTCAAGAGAGTTATTTGGCTGTTTTTCATAGCTACACTGCTGCTTCATAGTTTTTTAATTGTTTAACTATGCATTGAATATTGGCTACGAAACTACCTTACTTAAAGTTCATTCACCAAGTATGAAAAATTACTAGCCTCTGGCAAGTAAATAAAGTATTTCCCCAGCCCCAATTGTGATTTAATCAATTTTTTTGCAAAAATTTAATGTAATAGTAGAGTTTGTATTTAATCAGATTTTTATGAAATATTTTCATTTTATTTTATAAAATACTTTTCTTATTCTTTGTCATGACAAAACTAAAACATAATATAAATGTATGTACTGTAGAAAGAGATGTTTTAAAATAATGCTTGTTACATTTCATTTACATATGCAGTGAAACTCTAACGTGAAAAGGCGTAACATGAAAAATCAGTTAACACGAAATGATAAGCAATCCAGACAGTGTACTTGCTATTCAATACATTTAATTGCTTTTGATCTTCAGTGGCATGTTTGCTATAATATATTGCAGTTAATGGTGATGTGTGTACAGCACAGATTATAGCAGGCAAGGAGATTTTAGAGATTATTGTTCATAATTTAAATGATTCCACCTGGGTAAATTTTGACAACGAACGACAAAGGAAATTTCTGACAATGGAACCAACAATGCAGTTCTTGTCCTCTCTGCTTCAGAAATGCAGAAAGTGATTAAAGAGTGCACAGTTATTTAGATATGCATTCGAATAGAGAGATGAATAAAACAATAAATGTTCTTGAACAATTTTATGACAATATGATGCTAAAAAAGACTTCATTGTAAGATATCTGAACTTTTTTTTTTACCCCTATAAAAAACAATATATATATTTTTTTTTTACTTGCTTTTTATTTTACTTGATGCAACCTACTAGTATTTTAACAGTCAATTAAAATAAAATTTGATGACATGAAAAATATTGGTAAGTTATGTAGTTTTTTTTTCATGAATCTTAACATGAGACAATATTTTAGTCCTTTCATTTTCGCTTTAAACATTTTTCACTGCATATATATACACTCATGTTTTTGAAAATTGCAACATCATGAAGGGATTATACAAGTTGAACTAAACTTTCAGGAAATGTAAAGTGAGGTAAGTCATGCAAATGATTAGAATTACAAAGCGATTGCTCATGCGGGGAACGAGAACTGACTCCTTATCAGTCGCTTGTTCCAGGTATATAAAGGATTGTAAAGGTGCGTTGAAATCTGTTTATCGTCCTCTGTCTGTGATAAACGTTTCATTGGTGGTCAATATGCCTTGTCAAAAGCGGAGGATGCCATACCAACAACTAATGGAGTTCGCACGAGGCCGCAAACTTAAAAAAAAAAAAAAAAAAGAAATTGTTGCTACCTTAGAATTAAATTAAATAAGAAATAATAATATAAATAAATAATAATAATATATTAATTTAAATCAGTTTTTAGTATAAAGTAAAATTGTTCATGCACAAAGAAGAAAATGAAAGACATAAAAAGTTTTATAACTAAGTTTCAAGAAAAATCAAAATAGATCTGATTAAATTTCTTAGCTTGAAATATTCATCTATATGCAGATGATTATATAAATATTCAATGAACTCTCAAGAGAATAAAATAAAATAAATACAAAATAAATAAATAAATTAATTAATAATAATAAAATTTTTTTAAAATTATAGATGTAAATTTGAAGCAAACAGCTATTTCTTTAATTAGTTATAAGAGACATTACTGTGAAATACATGAATATAATACTTTGAAATTTGTCTTATCATGAAAAATATGTTATGCAAACACTAATAACAATAAAACATAAGATACAAAAAATACTGAAAATATTTCACATACCTGTATTTTAACTACGTTTCATGACTATGCACTTATCTATCTTTTCAAGCGAAAAAGGTCATTTCTTGCTTTAAATGTATCCTTTTTTTCTTTCTTTTTTAATCAGAAGAAATATCGAATATTTTAATAATAGTATTAATTATTTTCAATCAATACTACTTATAGAAATCTCATAGAGTACATAATTTACCAAGCACTTTGCATGTTTGTAATGGCCACCATTGCTCTTGCAAGAGTATTACGATAGCTTTCTGCTGGCCGCAGACTGAGCCACGTGGCAATCGCATCTGCGAGAAAAGAATGTTGTGCTTGCTTGACTTGACTAGGAAAATTCATTTTCGTCTGCGACTTTGCAGTAAAAACACAGGTGCAAGCCATAAGTGTTTGGCTGGAATCTGGGCCCTTGTTTCTCCCCTGTTACCTAGAAAAATGAGTTTGCGATAAAAATATTTGAACTTATATAAAATTTTGATATTGTACATTTCAGGAATTGTTCAGAATTGTTTGATAAAATGAACTTTATATATTTCTATATGTTTTGTATTTTCATTTGAATTATTTTAAAGTGAGTATTCTTCTTTTTTTTTTAAATAAATTAAAAAATACTGGTCAAATTTTTTAAATAACTTAATTAAGTTAACTAGTCACCAAATTGGTTTTTGTGGGTTGTTGTGGCTAATTATTCTTCTGTTTATTTTTCATTCTCATTCTTATAATATGTATATATATATATATATATCAGGGTGGTCACTAGTCAGGGAATCATGGAAAAGTCAGGAAATTTAGGTGAGTCTGGAAAAATTATGGAATAGTCAAGGAATTTTCACAAATTTTGTGGAAATAAGACATATTTGAAAGCACATTATAGTAAATTGCTAAATTATTTGCTAATTTCATGAAATTTTTTAGGAAAAAAAAAAACAGCATAAGTCAGGGACAATGATAAAAAAGTAGGGGAATTTGGAAAAGTTCTAATGTTTGTCACCATATACAGTTGAACCTCGTTAATGTGAATCTCAAGGGGGATAAAAAATTTGTTCATTTTATCAATAGTTCATGCTATCAGTAATTAATCTTCATGTAACTAAACTAATCTTCATTTTGAAGGGGATTGTGGAAACAGTTCACGTTAAAAGTAATTCACATTAACGAGGTTCAACTGTATATACATACATTTTTTAAACCCCTTTAGAATGTGTTTTTGATTATCTTAATTTTTCTTATTTACTTGCTGCTTAGTAATTCTTTAAAACTACATATTATATTCTGTTTGGTTTTGTTTCAATAAATATTTTTTACAGAAAGTTTTATTTCCCCTTTTTTTTTAATAAAATAAAAATAAGTAGCATATTTGCTAAATTATTTATTTTAGTGCTATGGGTTAATTGGTAAATTAATTTTTATTTTGTAGCTAAATTATATCTAATATTAAAAGTAAATGAATTTCCTTTTAGGTCGGGAAAATCTTCTCTTTTGTCACCACTGTGATCTATCATTTCTTCAAGAAAATGAATATTTAAATCATCTAAAAGTACATGATAAGGAATTTGTGTTTAATTTTCAGTGTACTTTTTGTGAGTATAAAAGTAATTGCCCAAATGATTTTAAAAAACATTCTCGTGTTCATTCACTGAAAAATTACAAATTTTCCTGTAATTTTTGTGAATATAAAACTAACCGTCATGCAGATTTAAAGCGACATGGTTTTGTTCATACTCAAGAAAGACCATATGTATGCAGTGTCTGTGGAAAAGCTTTTAATCAAAAAACAAATCTTCGGACACACATGCTGAGTGTTCATTTAAAGCATTTTAATTAAATTTTTGTTGGTGAGATAGTTTCTTTTTCTCAGATTGTGTTCATTTTATTTGTAAAAATTTGTTCTGATTTACACAGAAATGTTATCAAAATTTGTGTATATTTATATTAAATAAAATACTAAAGCAGATATAACATTGTATTTTATTTCTTTATAATCATTTTATGTATATATATATATATATATATATATATATAGTATTTTTTGATTTTACTTTCTTTTTTTTTTTTTTACTGTTATCTATTGTAAATGCGACCACATATCTCAATAACAAATTTCAATAAAGATTATTATTATTGTTTTTTTTTCCCCCCCTGCAATATTTTACTTCATAATAAAAATATTTATTAACCTTCTGTCTGCTTATCCTTGATGTCACAAGCAAAGTAAGTGTTGCAAAATTTGCTCATTCCACTTGTTTTGCTAGCTTAGCTTTCTCACTGTTTCATTACTTAACCATCAGTAATGCATTTTATGTAGAATTTATTCTTTAAATAAAGTATTGGTTGACAGATAGGGTTTGTTTTTGTGCACTAAATTTTTTATATTTACGTAAAATTTGTGGATTGGTTTTCCCGCTCATATTCTTTAGGTATTTTTATGAAATGTGTCTCGTAGGGAATGCTTGGTTAACTACAAAATATGTTTTGATAAAATATCGGATTCTGAAAGAGATTTTAATCATTAAATTAATTCTAAAAGACTTGAAGTTCATAAAAAATCACTGTCAGAAACAGCAACAGTATGCTATAAAAAACTTTCTTAAAAAAAAAAAAAAAAAAAAAAAAAAAAAAATGCTTCATGTAGTGTCATAAAATGTATGATATTAAAGTCAGTGGCCGACCTACAACTCTCATGCCCTGGGTGAAAGTTTCAGTGGAAGCCCCCTAATTGGACCCCCTCACACTTCACCTATGTTCATTACTATAAAAAGGCATTGAAGTAAGTTTTTTAAGATTGATTTGAAAGCCCAACCTAACAAGCAGTCCCGGTGCGTTGACCTCACTTGCCCTGCCTTAGTCAAGTTTTGCATAAATGAGTTTCTTTTGGCTTTGAAGTTGTCACTCTATGGTGGCTTTTTGTGCTTTAAGGATCTTTAGACAGAACTTACGGCTTAAAGTGGAATTGCAGGGAATGTTTCAGGTTAAAATGATGGCATGACTACTTCATCAGATATATATAGTCAAAAGTTTGTTTCTCCGGAAGCCCACTCATTCATGGCCAGAGGTCCGAGGTAGTCTGCTCCCCCCTCCACCTCACACTTGGTATGCCACTGATTAAAGTATAGTATATACATTCAATCTTTATATAGTCTTTGACATTCATTAAATTTGATTTTATACACTTTTTTATCTAATGGATCATTAAAGGTTCTGTAAATAGGTAAAAGGTTATCTTTGTTACAAAAATGTGCTACATAATTAAACTCTTAAATGCATGTAAATTTTAAATATGTAATTAAAAATAATATGCAGCTTTTGAAGCAATTTTGTTTACAAAAGAATTGAGCAGTCAGAGAGTTTAAAATAATGGCTTTTCCAATTGATTTCATTTATTTTACAGTATAACTTCATGTTTCAATAATAAATTCATCATTTACTGATTTGAACAAAAAGTTTATTTTATTTTTATTATGTTAGTTACACCTTATTTTTATTGAATTAAAATTTTTGCTTAGAATTTTATTCATTAATTCATCAACCATGAATACTCATTTTAGATAAATTGGAATGTAAGGTTGGTTAAAAAAAGAAAAAATCAACCTTATACTCCAATTTGTCTCAAATAAATATTCATGGTTGGTGGATTTTTGAATAAAATTTCTGAGTCGAAATTTCATGGTCTATGAGAGTTGTGCTATGACATGATTAATATTCTCACCTGTTATATCAACATTTGCAGAGACTGTAACTTTACCAATGCATATTATGTGAGAAATGCCAAATTGGGTATCAGCCAGGGTGGCTCAATGGTAGAGCATCTGCATGGTTAGTGGAGTGCCTGGTTTTGATTCCCGACTCTGGAATTTTTCACATACTTGGTGTGTGTGTGTATATATATATACTCCAATTTATCTAAAGTAAAATTTTAATTTTTTTCCCCGTAGTTGTATGTTTTAAATGTGTGTGTAAAATAATGAATAAAAACAGTTAAAACATGTTCATATTTCACAATTTTTGAGATGTCTGTATTTGTTTTTGTAGAAAAATAATGTATGTAAATTAGTATTTGAAATAAGTAGTATTATTTTAATATTGGAGATATTTTAAAATGCTATTGTTATGAGAATCCTTACATTTCTTGGAAGCTCTTATTTTTTTATATTTATCTTCCTGATTATTATTATTTATTTATTCTTCACTTCCTTCCTGCTTCCTGGCAGAAGATCAAATTTTTCTGTTTATTTCCAACGTATTTTATCCTATTTGTTGCTTAGAATTGAAAATTTATTTGATGGGAAGAGGGTTATAACTATCAGAAGCCATAAAATAATAATAATAATTCAACACAAGAAAGTAAACTTACTGATCTGCTTTGATCTACTATTTGTTTTCCACTTATTCTCTTTTAATGTCAGAATGCTAACTAATCAAAATAGAATGTCTATTTATAAACTAATAAAACACTTTCTTTCCTTCCTTCCTTCTTTTTTTTTTTTTTTTTTTTCAGGGGATTGGGGGAGCGGGGATTGTAAAAATATGTGATGCTTTTCAAAGGCTACTCTTTCTGTTTTTTTATGTTAATTTTCTATGTTCTTACTGTTAAAAATTGTCAGGTATGATGATATTTTTTTACGTTTCATTTCTAATATGTTATTTTAGAAACGAAAAATAAAAATAAATATTTTATATAAGTGCTTACTTTTCATGAATTGTTTTTAAAGTGTTCCATTTTTTATCAACAGAGTATAATTTTTAAATGATAGTTTTTTTTTTTTTTCAATGTTTCTATCTTATAAAAAATGAATTCTAATTGTAGGTGCAGTCGAACCTCGTTAACGTGAACTCGCTTAACGTGAATTACTAACATGAACTATTTTTACAATCCCCACCAAAATGAAGATTTGTCTAGTTATATGAAGATTAGTTACTGATAGCATGAACTACTTATAACATGATCAATTTTTTTTTCTCCTTGAGATTCACGTTAATGAGGTTTGACTGTATTACAATGTTCATAATTTGTATATTTTATAAAAATTTTTATTATTTTGTTTTCTCTCTGAGTGTGCTGTTTGATTGTCTAAATATTCATTTAATTTTTTATTGATTTTGTAACTATTTTATTCATAAACTATTCTCAATTTCTTAAAGGTTTCAATATATTGAATAATGATACCAGTTCTACTGTGGAAACACCTATTTTAAAGGATATAAAGAATGCTCTGCAATGCAATGTTTGTGGATATAGGTCTCTCTTCCCATCACAATTAAAAAGGCATTATTTATGTCATAGCAGTGAACGAAAATTTCCATGTTCCCTTTGCTCAAAAAAATTTAAACATAAAGAAAGTTTAGATTATCATTTTCGTACTCACCTTGGTCTTTAAAAAAAATATAAGTAACAAAAATCTTTTAAAAACAAATCAACACAAAATTTTATATGTGTATATATTTAACTGCCACCTTCATTATTATATGTCCATTTTTAATTTTTTTTGCACTGATGTTAGTTTGTATTGTTCATTGTTTTTATCTCATTTTGAAATCTTTATTAAAATGTTGTAAGTTAAATGCAAAATAAAAGTTATGTAAATCATCTTTAATTAGCACAATTTTTTATTTTATTGTTTTAATTCCTCATTAGTACCGATAATAATGGCTCTTTTTTTTGTGTGTGTGTTAAACATCAAATAGAAAATCATTTTCATAATTGAAATAGAAAATCAGAATTTCCCGCTAGTTTGCTAGTTTATGAATTATACTTTTCCCAATTCATGTGCATTTTTAAGAATGAAGTTTTAAAAGTAATTAAATTTTATTTTAATGTAAAATACTATATAAATTAAGACAATTTATGCAAGTGAAAACACAGGCAGTGTTTTCACTTATGATATAAACTCGTCTTAATTTATATTGTATTTTATTTATGGATAAATCAGCAAGACATAATGATTTATAATTATTTAAAAGTTCATTTTAGTTAGTTAAATTAGATTTTAGAAAGTTTTTAATTTTAGAACATTTTAGAAGTTACAAATATTTATTTTATTGCAAAAAAAAAAAAAAAAAAAAAGTTAAATTATTAAAAAGATGTATATAAAATAAATAAAGAAAAAACTTTGTATGTTTACTTTTTTCTTTATCTTTTAATACACCCTGTTAAATTTATTTAGTTGACTTTTCACTTCATTTTTCAGATAAAGAAATTATTGGTATGTATAATTCTGATTAAAAATTCTTATAATACCTAAATCAAAATTTATGAAGCATTCATTCAGTTAAAATAATCTATTTAGTAAAATCAATATAAATACAAATAAATTATCTGAGTATTTTTATACTTTAATTTTAATGTCATTTGTTTGATAAAAATGTCATATGTAAAATTTCAAAATTCATGAGTGGTTTTTTTTTTTTTTTTTTTTTTTTTTCCCAAATAATATTTTTGTGTTTGAAGGAAAGATTGATGGATTAAAAATTATTAAAAATGATAATGTTATGCACAATAAGAAAATTTTAACTCTGTTAATTTATGTTGCACCCAGCCCCCCCCCCCCCCCCCCAAAAAAAAAAAAAACTTTTTGAGGTTATAATTTGGAATTGTGTTCATTCACACACACACACAAAAAAGGTAATTCAATTGTTTAAAATGAAAATCTTCTATAATTATTGTATGAAATATCTTTATAGAAAAGAATATATATATAACTTCTGTTTAGTACAATATTCTAAATATATATTTTAATAAAATACATGTTTATATTTTTTATTTTCAATTTATTTACATTAATTTTTTAAAAAAGCTTATTTATATAGTACAACTATTGTAACATTTACAGTATGAGAAGTGATTTAAATAAGAATTTTTAACTAATTTTAAAATGTTCACCATCTCTCTGAAGGATGATGAATTATATTATTTTCTACGTATGATTGTTTCAAATTCACTTGATTATATAATTATTTTGAGATCGAAATGTGTTATTCTTATATACTTACACAAATAAAAAGCGTTATTTTTCTTCAATTTTCATTATTTTATTTTTAAAAACCTTGCACTATTTTTTACTAATTTGTATGAGTTAATATTTTTTCTTTAGATATTTTAATAATTGTATTTTTAATTTTAGTATAAACCAATTGTTAATTTAAGTCTTATAAATTAGTTTGATTTCATTCATTTCTCTTTAAATTTATTTTGTTTGTGATATTTTAGCTAATATGTTTTTATATATTCTAATTATTGTATAATATTTAGTATTTAATTATTTAAATTTGTGTCATAGCTTCCATTAGGACTAAAGAAATATTCAGGTAATTAATTTCCCCACAATTTATCTAACTTTGAATTATGAAACTAGCTTTTATATTATCACTTTATATATAAGTTTTTAATATATTTATTTAATTATAAATATCTATTTATTTTTAAACAGTCAACTCTTGATTTTAGAAATGAATTTTTGCTGTACCCATTTTTCCTTAAAAATTAAGCAATATTGCATTTAAAGCACCAAAATTTATGCTTTTAATATACAGTGTAGACACAATGATTATCCTTATTTCACAACATTCTTACTCTTTAGTGATTGCACTAGTTTTGATTTTCTTCTGTAGGTACATCATTAGGGACATTGTTGCAGTTATAATATAAATTTCAAACTCACTATGAGAATACAACCGCTAGATGTGAAGTTAATAAATTTTACATGCAAAAATTTTTAGCACTTGAATGAAGCAAATATTAAAAAAAAATTTTGTAACTTCACATTTGGTAATTGTTTCCCATAACAAGTTTGAAACTTTCATTGCACCAATTTCAGTGAATTTATGATCTTGCGTTGAAAACGTTGCTGTGAAAAACCTTAGTTTTTCTCTTCTGAAAGTGAAGTGGTTAGAAGGCTAATGATGCACCTATGTATTCATTTCAAACGTTAAAAACTGATTCCTCAATGGCAAAAGAAATTCGAAATCAGTCCAATTACTAAAGAATAAGAATGCTGTAAATTCAAGTTAATCATTTGTGTCCTGTATAATGTGATGCTTATAAATTCTTAACTTATGACATTGAAATATAGAATGTTATATATGTAGGGTGATGTCTTTTAGTGGCAAGAAACTAAGAGAGATGATATTAGGCATTAAGTGGAACAAAAGCTGTTTTTCAAAAATTTTTTTTTTTTTTTTTCACTGTTAAGAGTCAATTTTCTGCAACTGTCTAAAATATCTCCTACTCCTGTTCACCTTTAAAAGAAATGGGCGATATGATTTCTGTCTGATAAAGGGGAAATTGGCATTTATTCCAGTTTGATATGCCAAAAGCAATATCTGAGAAGGTCATTAAATTCATGAGCAGGTTGGGTAAATTTGACAGACAAAATGACTTATTTATAATCCAACCCAAATCAGCAGCTTCTGAGCAGCAAATAAAAAAATGATCAGTGTATTTAGAATATATATGTATATATATATATATATATATTGGACAATCAAATCAATAGTAAAAGATATTTCTAACTTGGGTTCTTCACCTTTACTTCAGTGTACCATATTTACATTGGATTTAAACACAGTGATCTCTGTTACTTTATACCCGGACCAATATATATCTATTAAATATTGGTGCACAAACTTTTGCTTTCAAAGGCTTAACTTGTAGCCCGCCAAGATATCTTAAAAATTATATTGACAATTAAAGATGCTTATTACTATTAGCTCATTTGAAAAGTGATGCATAGATTTTTTGTGTCATAAGGTCACATTAAAATTGTTTGATAACCCATGTTCTGTTTCACTCAAGGAAGCTTCTAAAACTGTTCAGATGGTACTCACAAATTTAAGACTTATATAAGTTTAGATTTTGAGATTTAGACATTCTTGAGTTAAAAAAAAAAAAAAAAGAAAAAAGTTGAAATATAACTTAAAAAAATAAAAATAAAATAATGCAAATAATGTCTTTCTATATTTGGTAGCAGTTACATATATGTGTGTTGTAAAAATTAATGGCCAAAACTGTGCAGTTTTGGTCATTAATTTTTACTTAGGTGTACAACATACATATATAAGTGCTACCAAATATAGAAAGACATTGCTTGCATTATTTTTTTCATAAAATTCTGTCTGAACCACTACTCTAATATGTTTCTGTTCATGACAACATTCTTTTAAATAACATACTCCTTGAATACAGATAAGATAATTAGGATGTATTGATATGATTTGCTTTGCTTTGTTCAAGATATTTTTATTGAAGAAAAACCAAAATTTCTTTGTCTTATCAATTTTAAGCAAATTTAAATCTGAATGTAAAAAAAAAAAAAAAAAATCCAAGAGCCTTTATATTAAAAAAACTCTGATAACTCATTTTGTCTTGGTCTTCTTTTGGGAGTATCGTAAATAATTCGGTTGACTGCGGGAGACACTAGACATCGTAATATTACAGATTTGTTACTTCAGCAAATATTGCCAGTACAGCTAATTTTTTTTTTTTTTTTTTTTTTTTTTTTTTAAGTTAGTCTGATAATTATTACTCCATCTTTGTGAGCTGTTCCATAATCATATCAGTTACTTTGAGCAAATTCTGCTTCATTTTTATCTTCTTTCTGATTCTAACATTGAACTTAGCTGCACAGGTTCTATTATATTCATACTTGTCAAATGAATATATATGTATATTTACTTTCACTATTATCGTATTTTATATTATACTGCACACTGTGTTGTAAGCATGCTTTCAGTTAAAAATGATTTTTCTATTATAATTTGCCTTTTTTATCCCACTTGATGATGCCACACCTTTTATAAGTATTTTTGGAATTTCCACCCACTAAATTATGTTATTGTGCCATGTTCTATGACAAATTTTGTTCCTCTGGATGGTTAATGCTGTCCACTCTACAGATTTTAAATGAAAATTGTTCGTATCATATTTGTAAGCTTCAAAGTTAGACGATTCTTCTCTCACGTGAACTTTCTTTTAGACTTTCAGGTGTTGACTGTTTTAATTTAAAAACATTTTCAGACTTCAGATAATCAGAAGCTAATTTAACTATTGTAAATTTGTTCTTAGAAGTTTTTTTTTTTTTTTTCCTTACAGATCTGTTTAACAATTATAAAAGTGAAAACAATAAAAGGAAGAGTGAACTTAATCCAAGGCTGTTTTTTGATTATTTTAACAATGATGAATCAGAAAAGAAGAATCTTAGACCTCACATATGTGATGTTTGTGGAAAAGCTTTCACGAAAAAATGGCACCATAAAGTTCACTTAAGAGTGCACACTGGAGAAAAACCTTATCAATGCCATTACTGTCCATCAAGATTTTCTGATCCTAGTGCTTTTAGAAGGCATCAAAGTGTCCACAAACTATCTATGCTTGATATTTTGGAAACTGATAATAAGAAATACTGATCCTTTTGATTTTATTTTTGAATATTTGTTCTTTTATTTTTACTGTTCAGAGTTGACATATATCAAAATAATTTGCAATGTTCTGAAATTAACTTTGCCTAAATAAATTTTATAAGTAAATTCAGAATAAAATGATTTATTCCTTAAAATATCACAAGTTGGCTTGTGGTCAGGAAATTTGGATAAATTTTGTGGCTATAAGCTGTTGTTGAAAATTCATTTTTCTAAACTTTAAATTTGCCAGTGTTGTGAAATTTTTATGGGATATAAACAGTGGGAGTAGGGGAAAATGAAGAATATAGTCAATATAGAAAAGTTCATATGTACTAATAAATAAATATAATATACTGTTATTAGTATACCTTGTACTAATAAAATAAATAATATCATGTAACCTTTATAAACTAGAAATATTTAAAAAGCAATTAGCAATAACTTCTTGCCTAGGGTTACACAGTGTTTATGGCCACCATTGAAAACCACACACACACACACACACACACACACATATATATATATATATGCATATTGACGTGCTTTCATTCATACCCATTTATCTTGTTTTGATAATTTTTAATCAGATTAATTGTAGCCTTGGGTTTGATCATTCTATATCGTTTATTTTGGTAATTCTCTATAAATTAAATATATATATGGCATTTATTTTTTAATAAATATAAATTTAATTTTTTAGAATTTACAAAAATTTGTCATGTGATATTTTCTCATTAAAAAAAATAAATAAATGCCTACACAAACAGCAAATAATAAAATTAAAATTGTTTTTACAAAAATTTCTGTAGTATAATTCCGTCTTTAGAGATAATAAATGAATAAATACTATTTGCTTTTGTATTTATTTCATGCATTTTTTAGACATTTTACTGTGCTGTGCTCAATAAAATTATCCAGTTCTTTACTCCCCCCCTTAATAATAATAATATAATAAAAAATCCGGGATAATTTCGGGAGCTATCTGCGTCCGCAATTATCAAATGCATACTTATTAAACACACTTTAGTGATTTTTCCTTTAACTTCAATTAATGATTGTTTGAACGCGTTTATATATCACGATATTTTAATTAAACATTTCTCAAATTGTTTAAGTTAATATATTTTACTGTCAGTTGTCTATATTAATTTAGAAGTGAAATAATCAGCTAATAATATTTTGCAAAATTAATTCAGGCATTAACAGGTTAACTGAGCTGTGAAATTGCCAATTACATTATGTACACAATTATATTATTACAAGTAATTATTATTTCTAAGGTTTCAAATCATACGTCAATGTATCCATTTGCATTTTAGCTTAATATGAGTATTTGTTTAGAAATTATTCATTATAAACAAACACTTAAATCTTCATAGTGTCAATGTGTAAACATTGAAAGTTGCATATAAGTGAAATTTGAAAATGGGTTTAATATTTGCTATATTTTTGTTTTTCATTTTCATGTGAATATTTCTGTTAAGAAGATTAAAATAAAAATATTTGTAAATAAAATAATGATTTGTAATTAACTAAATTTTGTTATTCACCAAACCTTCATTCTCAAGCAGCACAGATTTTATTGAATTGGCTGTAATTTAATATAACTGAAGTCACTATCTAAAATATGTTTACATTTTGACTGAAGAACATTCTTAATTAAAGGTTTAAGCAGTTTTTCAGATTTTTAGAATTTTTGCTTAATGTATCCTCTGACCATAGAAAAATTTAATTAACTTTCAGTGATTGGATGGTGTGATTAAAGTATCTTTTATTAAATAGTCCTTTTAAAATTTACAAGAATTTTTGGTATATTTTTTCTTTTTAATAGAAATTGAATGTCTCTCCTTGGCATTACTTTAAAAGATTATATCGTAACGTTATGGTGTCAAAATGTAAACTATTTTTGTTTTTTCTTAAGCAGTTGTTGAAGTATAAATGTTAACAGAAAGGCTTTTTGAAGATCGATATTTAAGTTATTTTATTGATATTTGTTGGATTTGTTAAATATATGTTGAAATGAATGTAAGAATTTCAAGGCCTCTAAGCAGATATTAAAATTTTAATGTAAAGGAAAAAACAATTCTGGAATATATTACCTCTTTAGGATTATTCTTAACAACAGAGACTTAAGTTCTGTTTGTAAAAATAATTGTACCTAAGGTTGATGTAAAAAAGTACATTTATTTTATTATGCTTCTCAGTTTATTATTTCATTAAGAAAATTTTATTTTAATAATTTTTATTACACGGCTAAATATATGCTTAAAAAGTATTAGTATGTAGATTATGTTTATTCTCTAATGTTTAATGTTTTTGTAACCATTGTATTATTATTACTTTAACGCTTGTAAAATTATTTTCTAGTGTTTCACTTTTTGATACATGCATTCGTTTCCAGTAGAGACTAATCTTATAACGATGTTAAGTTGAATTAGTGCCTTTGTGTATGTACAGTTCATTGTTATACTTATTGTTAAAGTATATGTTTAATATATTATAAAAAAAAAAATTAAAGATTAAAATAATCTGATAAATTCAACCAGTATTATTTAATGAAATAAAATTGTTTTGGGATAATTTTTGTTTTTTGGGATTTTTTTTTTTTTTTTTTTTTCTCTATGCCCCTGAATTGAAAAAATATTTCCTATTATATTTGTTGTTCTTACATACATAAAAGAAAATAGAAGAGGAAACTAATAGTCTAAAGTGATATAGTATAAACCTTTTCCTTTTTTGCCATTATTTATTCTTTTGATAGTTAATAATTAAAGACATAGACTTGCCAACTTGCCAGATTTTCAAATACCAGTAAATTTTTATAAAAATATCCACTATATATTTTAGAGGACATTCTGTGATTAAATAAGGCACAGAAAAATTGAAGAGAATAGTGGTATGAGTTAATCCAGAAGGTTGGCAGTTCTGAAGACAGATTAATTCAGAATTTATTTTCTTCCTTTATCATATAGTTTTATCTTGTCCCCAATTTGAATTAAAAATAAATTAATAAATGTTATTTTTTGTTTTTGATTGCTATTAGTCTCTTTTTTTATAAGCTAATACCATATATTGTTGAAACTTGCGGCAGTTGTTTAAGGTTGAAATAATTGAACTCAATTCTTCACCATAAAAATGATAAACAGAAAAAGTAGGTGCAAATACAGCACGAAAGTGGCAAAGCAGTGCTGTTTTCATTGTGCACTTGTATTTTATTTATTATTATTATTATTATTATTATTTTTTTTTTTGCCCCCTCTTTAATAATGGGTCGTGTTCAATTATTTCATTATAGTGTTTAGTTATAAGGTGCATTTCAAGTTGCATATTTCAGCGCATTTTACTACAGTTAGTCTCTCTTCATATATGCCAGGGCTTGAAAATTATATTGCCTGACATGTCCAAGGCATGTAAAAAATCAGATCGACAGGGCCTGATTAACACAAAAGCATGTGTCTCAGGCCCTCAGTAGCAGAAGGCTCCAATACTAGACCTGAAAATGCCATTTTGCCTTTTTTGCCCTTAAAAATAACAAAAACAAAAATCTAATTGTAAAATGTAAAGTTCTCTTATTTTAGTCCCGTATATAGATATATACTTTTAGTGATCGGTGCACAGTGTGTGAAATGGAGGATGACATGAAAGTAAGTGTGACCCAAAGCCTCACATGTAGTTAATTAGGCCCTGTAGATTAAGCATGTGATTCCCACTCACATGCCCAATCTGGCATGCAAATATTTAATCAGGTATACCTTTCCAAAAATAAAGTGCTAATATAGTGCCTTGTCTTTGACTTAAGTGCTAGATATGTGAATGTTTCTAAAAATTTTGAGATTTTTCAAGCCCTGATATATACACTCACACACACACACAGAGAGAAGAAAACATAAAATTATTTGTTAAATCAAAATATGCTTTTAAATAATAAGTGTATGTCAAATATATCGTAAATAAGCCTAAAAAATTTAAAATCAACATCTCACTGGCAATGTAATGTCTTGCTACAAAAAATTAATTCCTTATTTAAACAGATATTCAGCAATTACTAATGCAAATTTTTATTTTATTAAGATTCCCCTTCTTATAGCAATTACATACTTTTAAAAATACTATTCAGTTTATATCCAAGAAATTTTTATGTTAATCCAATTGAATTTTTAAGAGCACCTTTAAGAAGAGCTAGAGACAAGATTCATGGACCTGTAGATTTACAAAAGACCAGCTTAAGCTTCCTCATATTTCATTTATTTTTTATATCATTTCTATCTCACTGTTATTTAATGTTGGAATTCCTTTTTGATTGTCCATCATAGTATATATGTGGGAAACTTAGATGTTTGTAAAAATTTCTGAGCTCAGTTTTTTTTTAGTTTTTACACATTTTGAAAAATTTCAGAGTGGTATATGTTTGTAGATAAGTCAGTCAGTTCATTAATTAGTTTGTTAGTCTGCACAAACTTTATCTCAACAACAAACAATCTTAAAGAAATCATAACAGTTTTAAAATATCATTTATGATACTGACTGGCAAGAAATCTTTTTTTTTTTTTTTTTTTTTCAGCATTATAATATGAAAACTTCTTAAGTTATTCGCAATTTACAATTTATTAAACATGGAGAATGAGACAAAATTTCACTTAAACAGGCATTATGGCATATATTTTTATTGTAAACATGTCAGATCAGTAATATAAATATTTACACAACATTGAAAATGCCAATGTAAAAAATATTAACAGCAAACTGCAATTTTGTTAGCGTTAAGCATACTGTTATCAGTGCACAATGACAAAGGTGGATTGGTGCTCTTATATATTGATATGGATCATTCTGCACTGATGACAGTATGCTTAACGCTACCAAAACTGCAGTTTGCTGTTAATATTTTTTACATTGGCATTTTCAATGTTGTGTAAATATTTATATAAAATTTTCTTGTACAAATTAATATATAAATTCATCACTAGTCCTCTGATCACCTAGAAAAAGCAAAATTGTAATGTTGTTTTCACTGTAGTATCTTCAATGTAAGGTCATGAAATTGCCTGAAGAGATACAATGGAATGTTTTAACTTGCTATGATAAACAACTACCGACTGTAAAGTTCTGATCATTTTTTAATCTTTGCATTTTTGAGACCCTAAAAATTTGTACATTTTAATTTTTAAAATCTTTCATAGCAAAATTTTATTAACCTCACACCTGGAAATATTTTGCAACAGCTAGTTTGAAACTTTCACTGTACCAGCAGCAGTTCCCCTAATAATGCACCTGTATGTTAATTTCAGACATCAGGAAAAATTTTATTGGTTTAACACATACTTGCCAACTTTTCCGGTTTTCCCGGAAGACTTCCGGTTTTTTAACGTATCTTCCGGTCTTCCGGACAGATGATGAAATCTTCCGTTTTTAAAGAAGTCGCGGATATCGTTCGTTTTAAAAAGAAACCCAAATGTTCTACGAAAACTCCTGATTCCCAATCTTTTCCCATCCATAACATAAATGTCAATATTCATTTCAAACTTGCCTTATGAGATTCTAGAACATTTAAAGAAATAGAATTGTTAAATATTTTTTGCTGATGTAATTTTTTGCCTCCCCCCTCCCCTTTTATTTATCTACAACTAGTGATCAGCAATCAAATGTTCTGCAGAAGTCTTTTGTTTCCTAATCTTTATCCATCTGCAACATAAATGATAATATTAATTTTAAAGTTCTTACATTAGATTCTAGAAGTAGAGTTGAAAGAGTTTAAATATTTCTTACTCTGTAATTATTTTTATATCCCCCCCCCCCCTCCATCCTTTCTCCGGATTGTGATCAATTCTAGAAACAATAAAGCAATGAAAGTGCTCAATATTTCTCACATATGTAATTACTTTTAGATCTTTATTGCTGAATTTAATGAATCTGTTTATTTTTCCTCAATTAAATCAAATATTTGTATGTCATATTTATACCAAATGTGTAAACATGGGAAAAAAATGAAGAATAATTTTTTCAGGTAGGAAAATTTTTCCCAAATCAATTTAAGAAAATTAATACTCAGTTGTTTTTATGCACGTTTGAAACTGATAATTAGCTACTGCTACTTTTTCTTATATGTATGATTAATGTACATTCACAAAAATCATATTCTATTTATTTAAAAACATTAGCTATACTTTAACTTAACTTAGTTTTTTTTGTCTGTTGTTAAATAAATTTCTTACAGATTCTGTTTTGTAGATATTTATATGTTGAAGAGGAATAACTTCATTTAAAACTTTTATATATTTAGTATAATCAATCTATTGTAAAACTGTATTGTTTAAATACGTCAAAGAGGAAAAAAAAAAAAAATCTTCCCTTTTTTTATGAAATCTTCTGGTTTTTCAACAAAAATCTTCCCTTTTTTTATTAAAATTGGTTGGCAAGTATGTTAACATATATACAAAAGAAAATCAAAATCGGTGCAAATCATGTATCATGAATCATGTATCATAAATGAGTAAATATTGTAAAATTTGTACAATATGTACTAATTTTTACAGTATTTCTCCCCCCCCCCTTTTTTTTTAATCTCTTGCATAAGATTCTACTTTCAGTCTATTTTAAATGTAAATATGCAGAGCTGAAAACCTTTTTTCAAATACTTTTCCCTTAAAAAATTACCATGTTTTCTGACTAATAATTTTTTTTACTTATTTTATCATCAGATATTTTAACACAAGAAAACTTTTATTGGAAAATATTGGTGTTAAAGCTTCCTTAAGTTACAGATATGTATTACAGAGGATTTTAATAAAACCCTCTTGAAAAAAACCTGAGAAAAAACTATGGTGAGTTTTTTCAAAATCCCTATTCCTATTTGTAAAAGGCTCACAAAATCATCTGATAGGTATTGTTACTAGTAACATATTAATAAAATAATTTAAGTCATGATTTTCAGAACAGTGCTGATCTTTTTAAATTATATTAAGTATTATAAGTTAAATTGTTTAAAATACATCATGCATAATATATCTGTATTAAAATAAAATATTTATCATAAGATCAATTCAGTACATTATTGCCCCTTTTACTCATGTATAATTTCTTCTTTTTAAAAGTTCATTTCCTGTGTTCTCTTTTAACATTATGTTTAGTGTTTAGTTCCCACTCTGTAACTGTCAATGAGCTTATTAGCCCCATTACTTATATCCTGATACATATTTTCTCACAGTGTGTTAATCTTTTAATGTAAGTAGTAATAATTATTAATTATTTAATATTTTCAATTTTAACATATAAAATGAGGCGTAATAGTAGATTAATGTGGAATTTTTAAATAACAATTCTGTTCATATTGACAAGTAAAATTACAAAGTATTTCAATGTTATTGAAATGAACAATTCTAAATTTTATTATTTTAAATATTCTTTTAAACTCTTAAAAGCTTCAGTAATTTACATTGAGGATAATTAAAGGGGCAGCTTTACTTGAATTTAATGTGGTAGAACTTTCTGTCTGGATTCCAGGTTCTTCAGCTGTACATTGTTGATGCTGTCGTCAGACAAAATTGATTTTTCTTCATATTCATCGTGGTTGAGCCTGTAGAGCCAAATCCTATTCCCACTATGGGTTCATTGTAGTTGAATACATCATCAGTCTTTTTTCTTTCTCTTACTCATAATGTAGAGCAAGTATTGTTTTTGGGTCAAACTTTCGAAAGTGAGTTTCTATTATATTTACACGTTTTGAGGCCCTCTGAATCCGAAACTCATGTTTTCAGCGGTTGGTCTGTGTGTGTGTCTGACTGTTATCAGCATATCTCAAGAATAAATAATAGCAGGAAGTCCAAACTTGGTATGCTAAATGTGTATCATATAGGGATGCTACATTAAGCTTTTCGTTGAGATGAAACAAATGGTTTGTGTACAGGGACACCCAAGAGAATTCATATGCATTATATCTATGGGGAAAATTGCAGGTAAGTAGAGTTTAACGTCTATAGACTGCACTAAACCAAATGAAATCAATATATATTTTTTATATGCGTAAAAACATGTCTCATGCAGAATATGGTAGAAATATCATTCACTGTTCACTTACAGGGCTACACAAAAGAACTAGATTACAGTGCGACAATAGTTGAAAATTGGTGGAAGTGTATTTCAGGTTGTGCTGTGTATTATTACTATAGGATTATGTTTAGGTGCACCATGTGGTTTGTACATAATCTTCAAAAGATATACAGAGCTGCAAATATTTAAGCGATAACATTTTTTATTGTTAGTGGAAGTGCTTTACTATAATGTTTTACAATATCCAGGAAAGCTGCTCAGGAATGGACATGAATTTTTCATAGACATATGATAAATAATATATGTTTTTAAGCTAAACATTCATCACTTGTTTTTTGCATATTTGCACGTTTTGAGGCTTCCTCAAGTTTTTTAAACGTTTGATTTTTTGTCTGCGTGTCTTAGAGTAACTTAAAAACAAATAATTTCATGAGGTCCAAAAGTTGTGTTTTCAAATTAATATAAGTTTGTTGCTGGAAAAGTTTGATCAAGACTAATAAGTTCCAAAGAATGTTGCGTGTGAAAGTTGTCTGAATAATTTTAAGTGAACTTCTAATTATAATAACAGATTTAAATTCTATATAAATGTAGATGCAGTAGTGAAAGGGTCGGAACTAATTATTAAATAAAACTATTTCGAAGCCTAATTCGAATTGTTTTAACATAGATTTACAAAACAGTACTCGTTATGTTACTTCTTAATCTCAAACCTGTATTTTTAGTATTAAATTTCACAGTAAGAGAGTCGTGTGAGTGACACACCAGATTATTTAAATTAGAAAAAATATAGAATTAAAAAAAAATGTCACAGTTGCAACAACAATGCGCTAATTTTTTTTTTTTTTGGGGGGGGGGGGGGGATAGACTGAAAGTGGCACTACCTGCTCAAATCTGATGAAAACGAAGAGAAATCATTTTTGACTGATGACTGCATCAACAATGTATGACTGAAGACACCTGGAATCTTGAGAGAAATTTCTATTGGTGAACGTCTAATTTCTATTGTGTAAGGTTTTAATTATTTTTAGTCTGGTGTTTCTCTTTTGAACTTTTAATAATGTCTATGATAGCTGTATCCATGGGCGTCGGCACATAGGGACAAGGGAGGGCACTTGCCCCCTCCTGGAAAATTCTAATAAATAAATAATTATTAAACTAAATTACAATTAAAGCTTTAAAACTGTGTCATTAGAATTAAAATAACCGAATAAAATTTGCCAATTAGAGTCAAACCGACTCGACCTGCATTTATAAGTTGTCTGTAACCTTTCTCTGCAGATTTTAAATCGACTTGACAATACGTTTTTCGGATTAGAGTTGGTTTAGAATAAGTTGTATAATTTCTAAGTTGTAAAATGTTGTAGCTTAAACTGCATGTCTAAAAAATTGTTGTAGTAAATGCTTTCACACTGGCTTACTTAATCACCTCAATCAACCAACCAATCATTTGAATCTAATTGAATTTTTAAAAACATGCTGAAATTTCGCAATTTGAAGTTTGCCCCCTCCTAAAAAATTTTCTAGCGATGCCACTGGCTGTATCTCAGCCTTTGTAACATGGAATCACACAAAACTTTATATGTAAGATAGGTATATAAAACTATTTTGATTTGTTAAAACTTTATGCTTTTTTAGAGAATTTTCCTTAATTCTAAAGAGTAGGCCAGATTGATCAAGATTGGTAGAAGTGAATCTTATTTATAAATAATATCCATATCTTTAAAAATCCTAACAGTAGCCAAGAGTTTCTGCTCTTTATGCTAATAGGTGAGAACTGCTAGAGACGAACCCAGATGCCACTTGTTGGTCTACCATTTAGAATTTTCCATGGTTTTCTTTGAAACTCATATAAATGCAGACTACACTGTTAAAAAAATGCAACTTTGCTTATAGAAATTCTCTGTAATTCGAGAAAGTCGTGAATTACGGAAAAATTATGCTGACAACATGTATTTTTCTATAATTGCAGAGAATTTCTGGCAGCAAAGATGCATTTTTTTTTTTTTTTTTTTTTTTTTAAACAGTGCAGGATCCCTAAAAAAGTCCTCCTTTCATATGAAAGGTATTTCACCTAGTCCTAGATCCCAAGGGTCGACAATCAGCCTTAACCCACACACCAACACCGTATTTTTTAGAATGCGACTGCTAATGAAATATATTAGGTAAGTATAGATTTTTTTTTTTTTTTTTTTTTTTTTTTTTGTGAGTATTCTAGTTAATTACAGGAATGAGATTTTTCAGCTGAATTCAGTTTTTATTTATTTTCTGTAATAATGCATGTCTTAGCAAAATTTGTATTTTCTGATATGCATTTCTGTTACGTTATCAAATCAAATAAGGTTTCATATGTACATTTTTAGTATAAACAATAATTTCTTTTTTTATAGGGTAAATTAAATTATATCTAAAATCTGGTATTTTGTGTTAATGTCCGTTTTCCACATAAAATTCCAGCTCTTTTTTTTTTTGTCAATTCCTTCCCTCTAATTCATTGTTATATGTATTGAATGTCACTTCTTGTAAAATCACATAATAAAATCATAAGCAGAAAACCTAATTTGACAACTGAAGTACCTTATCTCTTTGAAGCATTTAATTTTCCATATAATTTCAGTGATGTTAATTTGTTTTGTGCTTCCATATTTGATTACATTTTTGTTTCCTATTTTTTTTAATTATTTTCATGTGTGTGGGATTGCTACAGTACCTGGAAAATTTAAGGGTTTTTTTTTTTTTTTTTACAAAAACAAGAAAAAAATTAAAAAAAATCTGATTTTCGTTTGGAGAAATAAAGGAAAAATTTTTCTTAATAAAGTTTTAATTTCAGTTTTTAATTTTAAATTGTCTAATTTTATAGTTTAAAGAAAAGAAAAAGAAAGAAATTAAAATGCCTTTTAATGAAGAAAAAGAAGTCAAAGTTACATTCGTCAACCATAATGTGTTAATAAAATCAATGTAACCTAGATATATTCAGATAACATGTGAATGTGTTAGATTTTAATGCTGCATGATTGCATGCCATTTATTTTACTTTAAAAAGAAATTTGTGTAGTAACGCTGTTGTGTATGTGTTTTCCCCATGCAATTCTAGGCTACTGTGGTGCTGAATGAAATTTTTGGAATGTTTGGCACTAGCAGCCCTATAGCCCTTTATTATCATTTTTCTGCTGTTATTTATATAGGATGTACATATATTTTATACATATATAAAATAACAAACTGTGGTTTAATGTATTTAAATATTAATATAGTCCTATTAGGTATTATTTCAAAACTTTCTCCAAAATAGTAAGCATAATTGTGAATAAAATATTTATTTTTATTTTTTAGTAGACACAATGTTTTCAAAGGAGCAACATGAGGAAATAAGGTGTAGCTGCATGTTACTGTACTAATTCATGTTTTTTTTTTTCTTCAAGTGAAATTTTAAATACATGCATATTTTGCAGTATATTACAAGAGATTATTTTCAGAATAATAAAAGGGTGTATGTATTTATGTAAACTGTATCACTGAAGAAATGTTTTTATTTTTCATAAGGTTTGCATCTACTTTTAGAGATCTGAAATATATAATCTCAGTTTTGATTGAGTAGAGAATGTATTTTTTAAGTAAATGTATATATTTTCTAAAGGATGGTTTTGAATAATTTGTGCATCTGTGCTATTATTTAGCCTTTTTTTTTTTTCTGTAAATTTTATTTATAGAATTTTATTGTAGGAATTAATGCATTTTCTTTTTTATGCTGTAACTTGGTAACTGTAAAATTAATTTTTCTTATGATAAGATATATCAGCAGTATGGCTATTGGGTCAAAGTAATTGTCTTCTGCAGATGTTTTGAGGAGAGATCTTGAAAACAGGTAGATTTTTTTTTTTTTTTTTTTCCCCAAAATGTCTTAATTTTTCTTTAACCTTTTTCATAAGTAAAGACTTTTATTTATTTATTTTATCTGAATCATCTTATGTGTATATCATACTGATGTTTTTGCTTATATTGCAGGTCTGAACATTACTGTATAGGTAATTTTTAGAATTTATTATTTTTGCACATGAGAATTTATAAATATATTTTATCAAAATCTTTAATGTATTTGATTATACATTGCATATATTTATTGCTGAAGTAGTTGTATATATATTTACAGTATTTTGTATGCATTTTTCCCCCTCTTGTATGTCATGTATCAGCATGTTTTAGTTTTGATTGATTTTTCACTTTTTAATTGCTTTATTTTGATTTTATGTTAGTTATATGTTTAAGTTTTAGCTTTAAAATAATATAAGAATCTTAGTTTATCTTTTTAGCATTTATTATTTTTTTAAACATTTTTTCTTTATTTACATTGTTTTTGTTATAAAAATTTAGAGTATTTGCTTTATAAAATATGATTTCCTCTCTTTACCATTCATTATTTTATAATTTATTGTTTTTGATACTTATATATGAATAAAATTTTCCAAAATGTTACGTAATTTTGAAAAATTACATGCATGTGTTTTTGATTTGTGTAAATTGAGTAATATTTTATACTCTTCAGTATTTATTTATTTTTTTTTAATTCGACTAAACGGTAAAATTGATTAATAAAAATTTTTGTTGCTTGTATTGATGTATAAATGAATAGATCATATAAATTAGAAACTAGAAAGATAATTAGAAATCTTGAGGATTTCTATATTTTTTTTTCTAAAATGACAATTTAAAATTTGATTAAAGAAATTATATATTTCAGTAATTAACTGTGTTTAAACATAAACTTTATCAATCAGTGGTAAAAGGGTAGTGATCACTGATAAAATATAGGAAATATTTAAATTATCAGACACCAAAAAGCTGAAATTATTTTTCATTTAGAAGGAAATAGTCACATATTTTGGCAATTAGTCATTAATTGTCTAAGAATAAAATGACATATTTTCAATTAGAGAAAAAGAAAGTAAAACATTCTGTCATATTTTGAACTCGTAGCAAAAAGTGTGAACAATTTTTTTTTTTTTTTTTTTTTTTTTTTTAGACCTACAGTGACAAATTAGTAGCTTAACTGAAAGCAGTTTTTAAGACATTGTTTTTTTATTAACTGTTATTATTAAGTAGGATAATCACTTTAACCATTTATATGAGAGATTTTAGATGGATTGTCAGATAGATGTGAGTGAATCATGCAGGTCAAATATCACCTGGGTTAGTTCAATTGATAAAGTATTGGACCAAAGGTCCCAAGTTTTTACATGATTGCTTTTTGCTCTTCATTGTCACATATGTCCAATGCGCACATGATTTATTAGTGTGAATTGTCATACATTGGGTGAGACAAACCCTATCGATTGTTCCAGGGTAATGCACACATATGTCCCATGCGCACATGATTTATTAGTGTGAACTGTAACATATCAGGCAAGACAAACCCTGTTGATAGTTCTAGAGCTCCCCTAAGCCCATTTGTTCTGTTATTTGTTCTCTTGTCTGTTTTTAGTACATTTTCTCACTGGTGCTAGTTTTTACTTTTTTTTCTCTTAAGGTTGTGCATTTTCTTTTTCTTTCTTTCTTTTTTTTTATGTTATTTTTCTTGATTTTTTAAAAACCTTTTACCCCCATTTTCTCCCTATTCTAAACTCACGGTAATGGTATTAAGACATGTGTGCTGAATTTATTCAACTAATCCACCTAAAATGTATTATATAAAGGGTCAAAGTTATTTTCTTAATAATTCGTTGACATCCAGCAATCACAGAGTTAAAATTTTATCTGTAGAAGTGGACCAGTGAATTCCATAACAGAGGAAATAATGTAACTATCCAACTTTCATTTGAGTGAAGTGTGTATGTCAAATATTGAACAGGGTAGCTCAGTTATTGCAGGAACATTAACTTAAAGGTCATTTATCACTCTTGTAAAATACATTTAAAATCCCTTTATTGATAATTAAGAAACATTTTAAAGTTTAAAATTTAAAAAAAAAGTTTTAAATGATAATTGTAAATTCAAATTATAAAGTTTTAAATTTATAAATATTGCATGTTTAAATGAAATAATAAATAATCCCCCTCCCCAATGAACTGTAGAAAAAATTTCAGGACATTATATATATATATATATATATATATATATATATATATATGTATATATATATATATATGATAAGAAGGGTATGATATTATTTTATATAGGAAATGTGATTTTTTTAAAAAAAAAGTGCTTGCCAATTAGTATTTAATTATGTAATCTCATTTTATTTTTATTTGCATTTTGATTTCTCAAAAATTCCACTTGTTATTATTGTGAACTAGTTTGAAATAACAAATTTAACTCTTCAACCTTGATTTTTTTTTTTTTTTTTTTATTGTAAAACTCATAGAAAGCCTTGAAAAAGGATAAAATATATAAGGAAAATTCATAATTCTTTTCTGTATATACATATTTCTGTGTATACACTATTTATATCACATATATATATATATATATATATATGTATATAAATAGTGTTAATGCCTATATAATTCATTAATAATTCATACATATATATATATAGAGAGAGAGAATTTCTTATACTTTAAAGCAGATTTTTCATAAATATTTCTTAAACATCCATTTAGTCTAAAATAAATATATAGATAAAAAAAAAAAGATAATGAAAATACTGATACACTTTCAGCTAAGGTTCAAGGGTTAATAAATTATACTAATTAATTATTTTTGCATGTTATGATTTTCAATATGTTATGTAATTTATAAACTTTTTTTTTCCAGCAGCCCAGTATTGCTTCTTTATGGATGCTCCTAAACGTGATTACCAGAGTCTTCGATACAAATGCCAGAATTGCTTTTATGCAACTAATCGCCCTTCCCATTTAAAGAGACACTACTTAACTCACACCCAAGAACGACCATTTGCATGCACTGTATGTGGGAAGTCATTTAATCAAAAAGTTAGTTTGCAAGAACACTCTCGTATCCATACTGGAGAAAAACCATTTCAGTGTGAATTTTGTTCAGTTCGATTTACTCAAAGATCGAGTTTAAAAAATCATAGACGTTTACATTTAAAATACCAATTTAGTGTAGAGAATAATCCTTAAATGAATTTTTTATATTTGTGTTTCTTATGAAACAAAATCAAATAAGAATTTTTAAATATATATATTTGTCTGACATATTTATTTGATAGTGCATTTTATGTTTAATTGTTGTGTATAATTTGAGTTAAATTTTTGTTAAATCGATACTTTACTACTATATCTTTTAAAGAATTGTTGCTTTTTGGATGTCTATTCTATTTCTATTGTTATTTATCAAAAGTTTTATATATAAATGTATATTTTAAATTGGTTGGTTAGTGTTTTTAAAGTTGCATTCGGTCAGTTATAAAATCAAAAAAAAATTTCCTTTGAAATTAAAGACGACCATGTTTAAAATAGTGCATTATTATATATCTCTAGTCTTTTATTATGTTTGGTGATAATATTGAATATAATCTTTCTCTAGATATTATCTGCAGTTAAGTTCTAGATTTTAATTTTTCGTTCAAAACATAGGTCAAATAATAAATATAGCATTTAGATTTTTAAAACAGCTATTTGTTAAGCATTCTAAAATTTAAATATCGTAAAGTTTAGAAAAGTTAAAAACATTTTTCTAGGAATAGAATTTTAAAAATAAATGCAATCAGCTGGTATCTTTTAAAAATATTAATTGCTGGTATTTAAAAACCGCTTAAATTTTTTGCATGTTGGAATTAAATTAAAACATACATATATTTTATAGAATTAAGGATTTTAACACTTTTTTTTTTTTAAATTAAATGTATAAAAGAAAATTTAATCTATTTTAAAATTATTGCTTTTTGTACACCAATTTATCATTGTATTTTATAAAAACTAGAAAATTGATGCTCACTACTGATATGTATATCAAGCTTTCAGTTTGCATTGAGTATTCATTTATCTAGATGCTACAGTGAAGTCCAATTTTTATATTTCTCTGAATACCTGACACACACACATATGTAAAGTCTTAATTTCGCTTTAAATTATCATAGAAACATATGCATATGTATGATACAGCTGGTGCTGATCAGTTTGTAATGACGTCTAGTAATTAATGCAATAGTTACATTTTGATTAGGGGGTCATCTTTTTATTAAAATTCTTATCAACTTTATTTTTTCAATGGCATCATCCATTTTTGACTCCATATTCGAATTCCTGAGATCAAAGCAGTTCAGAGAAAGGTATGGTTTATATACTTTTGATTAATTCTTATAGTGTTACAAATGAAAAGTATTAATTAAGGGTTCATTCATAACCTATTATAAGAGTGGACGGAGCATTCCGTTATTAAGGGAATATAAGCAAAGGTGCAAAAATGAAACCACGTCACTGTTGAAAAAGGTTACCTTTTTTGGCAATTATAGCATTATTGGTGAATTTTTGTTCTGAATATAAATATTATTATTATTAAGATATAGCAAGAAAATCTCGTGTAAAACGAAACAGCTGCTGAAATTTATTTTTACCTTGTTATTAACACTTTCCAACAAAGTTCAAAAGTGTTTATAACTTCGGTTTGTCTATACTCGCTTTAACTCTCTTAAATAATCATGGACATTTTTGAAAACATATGAGGTATAATAAATTTAAACTAATTTGATTTAGAGAATTAAGTATAGCAATTATAAACATTACTTAAAAAGAACGAAATAATAAAATAATAGAAGAATCTTACCTGTGAAATAAAATCGTTATTTTATTTAACTTCTAGGGCTTCTAAAGTACATCTAATTACTATTTCTTGCTATAAAATTCTTTTTAAATTCAAAACAATCCAACTTAAAGTGAAATAAAAATTTTAGAGAGAACTTTAAAAGAAAACGGAAAAATATCATCTGCTTAATAAAAAGCAGAGTTTAGAGCATGGCAAGTAAATTTCAATATTGGTCAGTTTGGCTTCCTGTAGATCAACAGTCGCATAACCTTTTTATAAGTTATCTTTGCCACTAAAAAAGGTTGCCATTGTCCCGTCCTCGCGTAAATACGGGCTAGGACCCCTTAGAAAGACCCCCACGGAGGGCATTCCCCCTGTAGGCCTAGGACACATAAGGAGTCAATCGGCCTTAATCCTCCAACCAACCAACCAACCATTGTCCCGTCCACTCTTATACTAGGTCTATGGGTTCATTCCATCGTTAAAAAAAAAATAAGATCTCACACAGAAAAGTATTATGTCCATTCAGTTGATAATTGGGAAAGAAATATGACAATTTTAAATCTATATAAAGAAATAGAAGTGTGTGTGTGCCTGTCTGTCTGCGCTCTGGTGCACACACTACTTATCACAGAGCTTTCAAATTTGGCATATAGGTACCTAGAATCCTGCAGGTGTGCACCTCATCGAGATTTTTTCGAATTTGAATTTTTTTAATTCATGTTTTTTCGATTTTAAATATTGGCTTCTTTGTTTCATTTTTATAGATTTATTCTTTTGTTTCAGTTGTCTGCATATCTTAGCAACAGCTATTATACAATTTATTTTTTATTTAATACATTATTTGAAGGCGAAATATTTTTTTTAATTTGTTATATTTATTGAAAATAAAATTGTAAAGCAGTAGAAAAAAATAATTTATAACAGTTATGTTTAATTTTTTATACTTCTTATTTTTCAATTTTTTTAATTAATTCCTTTAAAAGAAAAACCTTTTATTTATTAATTTTTTCTATTTACAGTATTTATCGGGAAAAATGGCAGTATATACACAGTAAAAAGGATTAAACTGATTAACAATTTATTTGTTTTATATATATACATATATATTTATTTTTAATCTACTTTTTATTTTATTACATTGATCGGAATCAAATTGAAATATAGTGTAAATAGCACAGACTATAAAATACATGGTTCAAAAACTAAAATATTTAATAGATGCTGAGATACAGTCAACTTTAAAATCATAGTTCTTAAATAATAGCAGATCCCCCCCCCCCCCCCCTTTTTGTCGATAAATATCCAGATTGAAGTGAGTGGGAAAGATCTTTCTGCAGGCATGGAAAACCTAGATTTAATGCAGTGCGGGCAGAAAAAGAGATGCCATAGGCAGCGGGTACCCAAAGTGAGGTTTGGTTCAATTTCAGTGTAATTTTTTTTAAAGTATTTATCTGTAATGTGGTGTAAAAAAAATAATTCAATTCTTTTGAAAATTCGTTTAAATATAGTGACCAGCGAAGCAGGTGTAGTCTGCTAGTATAAAATAAAGTAATGATAATTAAGAAATGTGTGCATCTAAGCTTATTTGAATAACCATCTTAATTCATACCATCCATAATTCCATACATACAGTACTGTAGATGACACAAATGATAACAAGTGATGGCCCCTTAACAGCAGTAAAAAATAAAATATTACTTTAACTCGAAAAAAGATAGGAATGAGCTGTAAATTTGGAACCCCATATTTCTGGCGATGATTGTTCTATTTGTGCAAAAAATAATATATGTCATAATTTTTTGGAATAGGAATTTATTAATAATTTTTAAAATTCAAATAAAGTTTTTTAATCAAAAATATGCATGATGTTTGGGTCACCTCATACTAACACATAAAAAAAGTGAAATTTGAATATAATATTTTTTTGGGAAGATATCAATTAATATTTGTCACATTCATTTAACATTGGCATCCCCATATTTTGACAGCAGATAACTCTATGAAAAATTGAGAGAAATATGTAAACTACCATTGATTTGATCCAAATTTTAAAAAAAGGTAAAAAATGAGAGTTGCCATTGAAAATAATGAAGTTTGTACAAGTTTTAATGTGTAGATGACCCCTAAGCAAGATCTAAGAATATCATAAACTTAGACATCATTACCGATCAATCAGTACCAGCCACATGTTTGTATGTTAATTTACGTTGAAATTAGTCCAAGGGGAAAGGGAGAGAGCTTTTTGATAGCTGTACAATGTTAACGATATTATGCAACCTTTCTAATTTTACTCCACATGGTTACTTTAAATACCAGTTGTTCATAAATTTTATTGTCAACAATGAAAATGAAGTTAAAAAATAAACATGGTTTGAAATTCTTCTGTGAAAGAAATATTTTTTTAGAATATGTTCTTTCTTTATAAAAAAGAAAAAATATATATAACTATTTGATAATTTAGTCTTTTAATGTTAATTTCCTGCATTATCTGTCTTTTTATTTTCTTCTGTTTATTTTTTAATTATTGCAATATTTGTAGGTTTTTGCTATAGCTCAAGCTTAATGAGTAAGCAAAATATTATGTAATTAATTTGAAAAGTTGTTTCAGATCTTTCTTTTCTCTTGCTTCAACATTTATTTTATCATTTATAGTTGTAATGTGGTGTTTAATTTTAAATTTTATTTGATTAGTGATTTTTAATCCATTCAATTATTTAGCATTTCTTTTTCCTTCTTTCTTTCTTTCTTTCTCTAGGTAATTTTCATATTTTACAAAAAGATGATGCGATAATGTTTTGATAATGTTAGTAATTATGCCACTCCCTTTTTTGCATAATAAAATGAAATTTTTGCTAGCATTTGATACCGATAAAAGTTTGAAATAATTTTGGCTTTGCAGCACACTTAGTTTTCTAAACTAGTGGCTTTTATTTTAAAATAAATCTTAAAAGCAAGTACAGTAAGACCCCGCTTAACGCGGGGGATACGTTCCATCAAAGTAGAGCGTAATGCGAAACAGCGGGTGCACAATTTCAGGGAATCCCCATACTGCTGCGAGCAATTTCGGGGAATCCACAGGGGAAATAAAAGAGCGCTAAACCGAAACAGCGTTAAGCGGGGTCTTACTGTATATATTATTTTGGTTAATACATCACATGCTGAAAAAATAGAATAAATATTTTCAAAGGCATTGTAAAATTATTACAGTTTATTTAATGATGAAATATTTTGATACATAAAGTTGAGTCAGTAATGCCAAAAACTTTTGAGGAAAGAGAATCTTTAAATGTTTTTAAAATAACATAAGAAATGCGGTAAGGGTGGTAGCTGAGTAAAATGCACCAAAAGGAAATTTCAACAGTAGCAAATTTTTAAAAGGGGGGGGGGGGGGTGATTTAAAAAAAAAAATAGCATGTGAAGTAAAAATATAAATATACTAGAGTATAAAATCTGGATTTTTGTACTGTGTTTGAAAGAGTATGTATCTTTTAATGAACAATTGTTTTATTTTAGAACAATTGAAAAAATCAAAAATTTATTAGAATCTTTATATTTTTGTATGCATTAAATGATTTTCTTCAGTGGTTTATAAAAAGAGGGGGGGGGGGGTTCTGCTGTCAAAAAATATCAAAATTCTTGAAAAGTTATATATTCTGTTGTTATTTACAACCAGAAAGCAAAACTATGTAAGCTTTTAAAAGAATGTTATTACTTAATGTGTTAAATTTTTGTATATCTTATATAGCCTCTAAAGAGTATTAATACTTAAGGTGTTAAATTTTTTATATATCTTATAACTATATATCAGTATATTGAGTTTCATATTTTTACACTCCTGTTGTGTAAACAGAAAAGTTCTTTATCCCTCATCTAGGTTATTGTTCTTTTGCCTGAAAAGTTCCTCTATGTTGATTTTTCTAATACTGAAGACATTTTTCTAATATTTTCCCCATTAAGATTAAATTACTAGTGCCTGGAGTAAGTAGTCCATTTACATAGGTTTAAAAAATAGCTATATACTAAATGATCAATTACTGTTTCAGCACAATAATTATATATGTATAAGAAATCATTACATAGCAACATAATAGAAATGCTATTGAACAATATCTATGAATATCTATATAATATAATAATGATGATCTATTAAACGTAATAAAAGCCAAGCAACAGATACAGGATCACTGAAACATATATGTATGTGATAATGATTATTAAACGTAATAAAAGCTAAGCAACAGATACAAGATCACTGAAACCACATAGACTAATAAGAATGAATATTTTTCAAGAAGGACAAGCTCAGAAAGATGAAAAAAATTCATCAGGGGAGTCCTTTTTCACCCTTGAGCACTAATGTATGATTTTGTTCACTAGTGGCTATAAATAGCAAATCACTAGTGGGCTGCCTATCATACATGAAAATAATTGAAGTGAAATTTAAAGTGGAATAAATTATTAAGTTCAAAATAAGAGGGAATCTAACAACAACAACAAAAAACCATAATAAACAAACAATACTCACCAGATGATACGCATGGATTAACCCTCGCTTTCCCAAGATGGAGTCATTATTACCCCATTTTGAAGTTGAAATTTATTTAAACCCACCTCATTCAAAAAGTGCACTAATTCGCCAGAGATAGCAAACGTAACCAGTGGAATGTTGCAACTTCTAACTGATACAAAAAGGCGTGGTACTGGTGATTTTCTCCAAACGTTCCAGATGGCACTTGAAAGCAATTTTTTTGCAGTAACGCCTTGATCTTGGGAAAGCAAGGGTTAAAAACAAGCAAAATTCAAGGTTTAGTGGTTTATAGCTGATAAAGAATAATGAACTATACAGCAACATGGATATTTATTAATTGATTATCATGTGTGTAAGAGTATGATTATTAATTTGATGAATAGTTGACAACTCAACAATGAGAAAATAGAACATTTAAAAAAGGAAGAAAGAATGCATATTAATACAAGGTAAATGCAGTAGGTCTTCTGGTTTTTTAAAAAAAATATATATAATTTCACATTCCCACCCATCCAGCCAAACAATACTATCTGTCCTCTGTAATCAAACATCTGCCTACCCAACCTCCACCATTATTATATATATGCATATATATATATTCGCATTTATTAACTATATACTTATTATATATACTCATTTAAGTATATACTTATTTAAATTTATACTCATTTAAGTATAAACTTATTTGTAGTTCTTATATATGCTGAATTTTAAGTTTATATGTATGTTATATAAAAACCGAAAACTATGTGTAAGAAGGGCAAAATTCAAATAAATAAAACAGAAATAACATAAAAAATAAAGATTAATCCAATATGTTGGTATTAAAGTTTTTATACACACACTCATACATAAATAAATATTCCCTTTGCATGAATGAATGATCTTTATTTGTAGTTCTTATGTATGCTGAATTTTAAGTCTATATGCGTATTATATAAGAATTGAAAAGTGTGTGGATTAGGGCAAAATTTAAACAAATAAAAAATAAAGAACATAAAAAATAATAAATAAAACCAGTATTGGTATTAAAGTGTTATACACATATTAGCAAGTTATTGATAAAATATAATTCAGTTTAACTATTGGAATTCGTGGTATGATAATATAAAATATTTTTTTGTACAATAAACATATTTATTTTTGTGTTTAATTTTTAACGTCTTACTAAAATCATGCACATTTTATTATTAAAAAAGTTGTCAACCTGTTTATTTGTATTATATATATATATATAATAAAGATGATCTATTAAGCATAGTAGAAGCCAAGCAACAGATACAAGATCACTGAAACACCAATGACCAATAAGATTAAAAAAAAAAAAAAAAAAAAAAAAATTATCAGTGGATGAAATACACTAATGTAAAGAAACCAGATCTATTAATTAACGGCCTGCAAAACAAACGAATCAATAAAGTAAAACAACATATCTTAACTTAAAACCATAAACTTATCAAAATTAATGAAAAAACGACCCAAGAAACACAAGATAGGAAGAAGGAGGTAGGCGGCAAGACTTGTGACTTGTCTGTGGGGTTACATTAGTTTTTAAACGCCGGCAACACTCCCCCAGCCTGCCACGACCAGAACAGGAACCATATGGATTTAAAAAAGCAAAATTTCAAAGCAGATGAACAACAATGAAACCACGAAGCAACAATGAAATTCACCGATTGATCACATTGTGTTTAACAGTATAATTAGAACATTAAATATAGTTGACAACTCAAAAAGGAAGAATCTGAAATTTTATTGGAAAAAGAAAGTTTGCATAGTAATACAAAGCAAATGCAACAAGCCTTCTACCTTTTTTTTTTTTTTTTTTAATAATTTAATTTCACAAACCCACGCAACCATCCAGCCTTACAACACCACCACCACTATAGGGGAGACCCGTGTACCTAGGGCCGCTTTTTTTCAGCGCCCCAAAACAGAGCCCTTGACCTGTTTAAAATTATCAAACTGATATGGACATATCTTTAGGACTAATTACTTCCAATCTGGATTAATATAAATACCTAAAATAATAAATTACGACAAATAGAAGGTTTTTAAAAAAACTTCACTCGTGGCCCTAGGTACAACACTCTCATTGTACCTGGGGGCAGACCTCATTGTACCTAGGGCCATTCTCTCAAATTTAGATTTCACTTTGTAATGAATAGAAAATAAGCATATAAAAATGCATTTTATAAAAGAAACAATGTCAGGTAATAGATTTATTTATCATATAATAATTATCATGTTGTTGCCTTAATTTGAAACACGAAATTTTTCATTTTTTATTTATTTATTTATTTATTTTTGTTTGTTTCTTTGGGATATTCTAACAAAATGTTTTTTCCCCCTTCTATTTCTTTTTTTTTTCTGGAGTGTCTCTTGGATTTCTAGATCACTCTGGTTTTCGGTCACATCTTTTCTTTGATGTGGGAGGTTTTACTTTAGGTAAAGGTTTTGCTTAGGTTCGTACCTGTTAAAGCACCCAGTAGCAGAAAGTTTTGTAGCTGTCTGCGACAGGCTTTTAAAATTTCATAATCTGTCTGCAAATTTGTGTGTAATCAGGGGTGAAAATGGCTTACACTCAAAAAGACTGAAAGCAGATTGGGAGGGGGGGGGGGGGGACTTAACATCAGTGGTGATCTCATGCAACAGTACACAAATACAATTTTACTGCAAAACAATATAGTATAAACAATTGTGTGTATTCATTCAATTCAACTCATTCAATTAAATATTTTATAGCAATGTTTGACACAACACAATATAAATAATAAAAATATTAGTTTTAGTTTTGATACAGAACATTTTTTTTAAGTGAACTGTTATTCGAAAGTTGCAGACAAATTTTTTTTATCAGTGCAGATGAAAACTGTCCACAAGCCGTTTTTCTGTGTCCGCGACTATGTCGCCGCGTCGCGGTGTTTCTGCCACTGGGTTAAAGCATGACACACGAAAAGATGTTAGATGTTGAAGGTTTCGAAATTTCAACAGGACAGGAAACAGAGACATCCAGTTCTATCATTTTTGGTTCACTTTCCTATCTTTATTTATTTTTTATTTATGGAGGGATCTTGTCTTTCAGTCACATTTGAACTTAAATATTCATCCTCAGTGAATGTGTTTTGATTCATTGGCCATATGCCGGATACACTAAAGCCTGATAGAATGTTTACAGGAGTAAAGACCGACGGATAGGACTTCTCATCATTCTAAAGCAACGTCATATATAGTGATTGGATTACCAGAGTTTGCCAGCATCCAATTACTATAGACTGTACTGTGCTTCTTAACACTTTCGCGATCGCTGACGTACATTCACGTCATTTGAAAATATAAAACTCCACCAAGGGGGGGCTTCTTTTGCAATTTGTATGTTATTTGTTTCTAAAAAATATACACAATATTCATATTTGTACAATCAGTATACTATCTATGCAAATACTTTGATTAGAGAGAGTATTATTATAATGCATAGCCATTTGTAATATAAATGTGAATATGGAAAATTTTGTTTTGAAAAATTGTAACTTATGAGAAAAACGCCCACAGGCGGACCTTACTGTCAAAAAGACAAAAAAACATGCGGTTGCGAAAGTGTTAAAAGGTCCAAACACACTGGCCCTAGGTACAAGGCAGCTATGTGGCCCTAGGTACAAGTTTTGGTAACTTCATTCAAAATGCTGTCCACTAAAAAATCCACAGGCAGAGAGGACTAATTAAATATCTCATTTATTGCTCAATATAAAAAGCAAAATTATACACTAGGAATGAAAGAAAAATATTTGACTTGCCATTGTAAAATAGCAAAAGAGTTGAGCTGCAAAATTTTACTTCAAACCATGTAAATTCGTTTTCTACGTGTAACTTGTCAAAACTTTCTCCTCAAAAATTACAAAGTAGTTGTAAAAGTAGGAATTGGTATTGTTACTTGCCCAATTGAGTATTAAAACTTAAAATTAAATATTATTCAAATAAAGTGGGGTGACCCTAGGTACATGATGGCCCTAGGTACACGGGTCTCCCCTATATATATATAACAATAATTACCCATCAAATGTAATGTAATCCCAATTGCTTCTTTAAAAAAAAATGCATTAATCAAAAAGAATTCTTTCATGCTTTATTGAGATTTTCATATTTTATTATGCTGTAATCTTTTTATTCCTTTCTTTCGAGAGTTTTTAAAATTAATTATTTTTTCTATATTTCTTCTATTAAATATTTCTTTGTTTTACCAGATAGCAACTCTTGAATAAAATAAATAAATAAAAGTAAAAATAATTAATTTAATGGAACGATTAGGTTATTATTATTATATAATCTGTTGGTAGCGTATTAGATAGGGCATAGTAGTCTGTTACCATGTTGAGTGATTGGTCAATTTCATTTCTCTTAACATGAATATAGTATGCCTTATAGTAGAAATGTATTAGAACAAACATATGACTGAAACTATGATATGAAACTTAGCAGAGTCTGCATATGCCGACTAGTTTGTAATTCTGATATGCGTCATAAGATGTACATGTCATTTCTTGCAATGGATTAGCTATATATTCATATTTTATGCATATATAGGCTTATTTTATAAAACTTTTTATATTTAACATTATAAAAGAGCTGTGCATTGCTTAAATATGCTTAAGAAAAGGTTTGTTTTATAATTAAAATTTAAAACAAATTAGGTATGAGAGATCATATATTTGGTATTCAATATAAATTTGAACTGCTTTTTAGGCATTCAGCTGTTTGAATGGTTAATTACTATTCTTTACATCATTAATGAAAATTTAACTGTATTAAATGAGAAAATGATTTGCATTATGTATTGTTACATATTAATTTTTGATTATAGATGCATTGTCAGGTTGTACTACTGTATTGCATAGTGCATGTAGTTTACATACTTAAACATGTATTTAATTATTGTACTAACTCCATACTTGCCAACTTTTCCGTTTTTTTAACATATCTTCCGGTCTTCCGGACAGATAATGAAATCTTCCGTTTTTAAAAAATGCTTTAAACTACTTTCATTAGATTCTAGAAGTAGAGGTGAAAGAGTTTAATATTTCTTACTCTGTAATTATTTTTGTATCCCCCCCCCTTCCCCGGATTGTGATCAATGATCAATTCTAGAAACAATACAGCAATGGAAGTGCTCAATATTTCTCACATATGTAATTATTTTTAGATCTTTATTGCTGAATTTAATGAATCTGTTTATTTTTCCTCAATTAAATTAAATATTTGTATGTCATATTTATACCAAATGTGTAAACATGGAAAAAAAATGAAGAACAATTTTTTCAGGTAGGAAAATTTTTCCCAAATCAATTTAAGAAAATTATTACTCAGTTGGTTTTATGCACGTTTGAAACTGATAATTAGCTACTGCTACTTTTTTTTATATGTATGATTAATGTTCATACACAAAAATCATATTCTATATTTATTTAAAAAATTAGTTATACTTTAACATAAAACTAAGTTTTTTTTGTCTATTGTTAAATAAATTTCTTACAGATTCCATTTTGTAGATATTTATATGTTGAAGAGGAATAACTTAGTTTAAAACTTTTATATATTAAGTATAATCAGTCTATAGTAAAACGTTTTTATAGATTGCTTCTAAATATTAAAATTGTAAAACTATTGTTTAATATGTCAAAGAAAAAAAAGTAAAAAAAAAAAAAAAAAATCCTTTTTTTTTTTTTTTTTTTTTTTTTTTTTTTTATGAAATCTTCTGGTTTTTCAACAAAAATCTTCCCTTTTTTTATTAAAATTGGTTGGCAAGTATGTAACTCAGTTAATTAGTTATTTGAAGTGAAGTTTCTTAATTTTTTTTTCATTATCCTTTGACATTTTTTGTACATAATAAAAGAATAGTCATTCATAATATTGTTATTTACAGACAAAAAAAAGTGGAGGGAGGGGGGGGGGGGTTAAAAACTGAGCCATTGTGGTGCCTTAACTAATAAAGCATTTGATAGAACATTTTTTTTTTTTTTTTTTTTTTTCATGTGGATGCTTTTGATATGTAATATTTCTGTTGAAACTATATTGCAATGATCCAGTGTGCAAAATTGTTTTTATATTAATTTGTTGTAAATAGTTCATGTTTGTTAAATATATATTGTTACATGAATATTCTTGTTACTTTTTATGGAATGATTTGTTTTTTGATTTAGATGTTCGTTTATATATATATATTATTTTATTGCAAAATATATCTTAACTAATTTTTGAGTATTTAACTAATGGTGTATGGTTATAATCCGATGTTTAATGCTGCAAGAAAAAAATATATGCTTTTTGTCTTCAGCAAGATAATGTTTTATTTTTTTTCTGTCTTTTTCTTTATATTCATATTTTTTGATACTGTGATGGTTGTCATATGGATTATTCAAATAAAGGTATTTTTGGTTATTTCATTATTGTTATTTTGTAGGTTGTTTATTATTATTATCTTTTTTTCCCCCCACGTATATGGTATACATTTTTTCTTTAAAAGTACAGATCTTAAATTCCGAAAGTTTTCTTCTGGAACAGTATAATAATAAAAAAACCTTTTATAAAAAATTAAAATTCCTTGATTATTACCAAATCATCTTTAATTCAGTATTAATTTTGGAATTGACATTTTGTAAGCTCATTATTTGATATGCATTTTAATTTCTTTTTCTCATATAATTGTTTTGTTAGTGGAGTTCCTATCAATTAAATGTACTTTATGAATCCTGTTCAACAGAATCTAGCTTTATATTAATAATTACACTAGTTGCCAAAAAAATTTGACCTTTTTATATTGAACCCCACAGTGTTGCAAATAAATATGAAAAAATGTATACTAACATAGCTAATTCACAAATTAGAAAAATCATTGTATCTAATGACTAAAAGAAAAATCTGTGTGTAAGTGTGGGGAATGCTTTCAATTTAATAACAAATTTAACAATTGTAAATTTCGTGAATGGGAAAATGGAATTTATAAAAAACGTAAGCAGAATTATTTATTATTATTATTATTATTATTTATTATTTTTTAACAGAATTTAATTTAGTACAACAGGACTTATTTTAATCTTTTCTTTCATATAAAGGCATGAAGTAACTAACTGTAATTCATTTTCTAGTATTAGTTACTGTATTCATTCCTTAAAATGACTTGAGCTTTAACTTAGGAGCCCCTTGGCAGCTTTTAAATTTTTGTTATTTCAGCGTTGAATTAAAACGGCTATCGCAATTGTGTAAGCAAAAGACCTTGGCGAGAAATATCCACGCTAATTCGGCACAAAATTTCAAAATATGTGGTTCTGTACTAAAGCTGTTCTATTTCTATAGCACAATTTTTCTCAATTTTAATTTTTTGAAAAAAAAAAAAAAAAAATTGCACATTCTTCTTCTTTTTTTTTTTTCTAACATAAAAAGAAATGTATTAACTTATTTATTTATTTTTATCAATTTGTTTATTTATATTTATCATTTTTTTTTCTTTTAAATAATTTTAAAGTTAAAAAGGGTTTTTAGTTAATATTTTTTGAATCAATTATCTGACTAAACTAAGAAGTACAGCATCAGCTAGATTTTGTCTTTATTAATAAGTGTTTGATAAAATCTAATAATCTGGACTGGTACAATGACAAACTTTCAACTTTATATATTTTAAATAGAAACGAAAATGTTTGCACGTTCATTTATGGTATAATACAATAAATTGAACAATGCAAAATTGCTGTCAAACGTGCTTTATTAAATTCTAGAACCTATAAAGAGGTAGAACTGTTCAATATCTCTCACTCATGTAATTTTTTGTGACATCCCCCCCACCTTACGCCTATTAACTATCCGCAATCACACAGATCATGGAATTTTTGCGATTTTTAATTTTTTTCTCCCATCAGCAACGTAAATGTCAATATTCTTTTTAAATTTGCATAATTAGATTCAAAAATCTATAAAGAAGTAGAATTGTTCAATATCTCACTCATGTTTGTTTTAGTCTTCCCCCCCTCCCCCCCTTTCAATAACGATCTGTGATCCAACGTTCCACGGAAACGTTGTAATTTTTAATCTTTCTCCATTCACAGCATAAATGTCAATATACATTTGAAACATGCTTTATTAGATTCTAGAATATATATTGCATCTTTGAATATATACTAGATTTTGCATTGATTTCAAAATTTGATGATCTTGACACATTTTTGTTTGAATACCAGTATTTTTATAAATGGATCGCTAGCACTATAGAAGAAGAAATTGGATCTGAAAGAATCACAGGTTTTATTTGGAAAGTCTTTTGTTGAGCTGTCAAAGAAAATACCTGTACTTATTAAGTTACTTAACCCATTGAACACTGCGATATAAATCTCACTGAAAAATTTTGCATTTTCATACGCTTTGGGTTACAAAATGCATCCCTAATCATATGTAGTTTAAAAAATTAAAAAAAAAAAAAAAAAAAGTATTTTGTTAGGTATGATATAGTTCCAAAATGGGAAACTTGGCACCTAATAGAAGTAGAAGATATGTTGATAAACTGCATAACCCTTTTAATTTTCTTGATCCCTGTTCATTATAATTTAATAAACGAATTTTTTTTTATTTATATCCAACATTTTAAACCCCTGTACTTGAATAATAAGTTATTTTTAGCGATTTTCTTTTCTTATGCAATAGAAACAGACGATTTTGTTTGAATAAATAAATAAAAAAAAAAATTTGCATTACAAACTTTTTGAAAAAATTACCAGGGAAGCTAGGCACTTTAATGTTAATGTGAAAAATATATTTATCCTAATTATTGTAGAGAAAAAAAATTAATAAAATGTTTTCACAGCGGGAGCTTTGGTTCCTACTGTGTTATATACGCAGTTTTAATTCCAGTATCACAAGTTTTCTGTGAAAGTTGGGGCTCAGACTAGAGGTCTGCACGGGCCGGGTTCGGGCCGAATGTTTCAATTTGCTCTCGGGCCGGGCTCGGGCTCAATATTTTTTGTGTGTACTCGGGCCAGGAGGAAATTTTAAGCCCGAGCCCGGCCCGAATCTTTTTCTAAATTCTTTGTTAATCAACGAAAAAGGAAAATGATAAAATACATTTTCAGTCATTTATTTTACATAATTTTATAGTTTGGTATGTCACATAAAAATTTTTTTTGTTAAAAGGTGTCTGTAACTTACAATTTAATTGTTTATCAGCTTGACTGTTCACGATCTGATTTTCCGCAAATATTTTAAACATGTCTCGAAATTAATATATTTTATTTAAAATAATATTAGATGGTTTCTAATTCAAATTAATAGGCATGTTACTACCAGTTTGCGTACATGTAACAAACAGAAGAAATTAGATACATTACTGTATATTTGGCTTTGTTTTCTATGGTCTGTAGAGTTTAGGTGGTATGAAGGCTATAAAAATCCTTCCGCTGTAACATTTCCTCTAAGGTTTCTTTTTCTTTTCTCCGAGGCACTGGATGAAAGTAGCATCAATTTTACCATGTGCGAAAGCATCTTTTCTATTGAATATGGTTGGATTAGCATTAAAGTTTTGTTTACCAGATCACATGAAAGATTTGGATACATTACGGTATATAACAGGAAGTGGTTGAAAGTGTATTTTTAGTACTTTTAATCATTTTAAATATCTTCCTATATTGTTTGAGGAATGCTAATATTTTCGATTTGACTTTCTGTTTGCCTTTGTGCCTCCTGTACGTCTGTAATAATGAAATACCGTTTATATATAAATATGTTGCAAACATTCAGCAGTTTTGTTAAAGAACATTCTATTGCTTAGCTAAATAAAACCTCTGCAAAACTCATACTAAAAATCTTTTTCGTAGAAAGACAAGTTTTTTTTTTTTTGAATTTTACATATTTTTGAATGTGGTCGGACCTGATTTTATCGCTTTTTGTTCGGGCCGGGCCTGGGCTGAACTTTATGATTTCATACCGGGCCGGGCTGGGTAAACAAACCTTTCAAACAGGCCGGGCCGGGCCTGAAAATTTCGGCCCGTGCAGACCTCTAGCTCAGACACTGAGAATATGAGCAAAATGCAACTAAGATGTACAGATGGCAATGACGAACAAATTGTAATTGTTGATAAAAGAAAGTTTATATGTCTTAATGGTCCTCCATCTGGTTACACAGGAACCAGAAAATTGCATTAATTTCAATGTTTAGAGTTTCCTACAAGTATTTTACTAGAGTCAGTACAAACAAAATCATGAACAAAATAGTAGTTCTTATACAATATGAAAGATAGTTGGTAATGCCAACTCTTTACCTAGCTATATGTAATTAAAATTCTATAATTACAATGCTTTTACATATCTAACAGATTAATAACATTAGATAAATGCAAACTTGTGATAAAAATATGCTTACTGAATCAGATAACTCCCCCCCCCCTCCCCCCCGTAACTCACTGTGAAATTATGCTGCAGATTATTTTCTAATGTGTAAATTGTTGTCGCAGATTGACACACAAATTTCTGCTACTGGGATGACCACTAGTATTAAATAAATGCAAACTTCTGACAGAAATACACTTACTGAATCTCGTAAGCTTTTTTTGTTTTACTTATAGTGCTGCAGGTTATTTTCTGATGCCAAAATAGCTGTCGCAGATTGACAGAAAAAATTCTGCTACTGGGCCTGTAGGGGGAAAAAAAATAGTCCTATGTCATAGTTAATTGTCAACATCAATGGGAGTGCTTGCATCTTCTTGCAACCAATGCTTACCTCCATCCAAAGTGCAAAAAACATAAAGGTAACTTTTCAGAAAATAAAATAGCCAAAAGGTTGTAATTTACAATTTAGTCTCTGAAAATTTCCCCACGTGAGTAAAGATTTTTCAGAGTCAAGAACCACAGGGTTCATACTCATCAGGGAAAACCTGAAATACTCAGATAATTTGTATTTTCTTTAAAAAAAAACAGAGAAAATAAAAAAATTTATTAAAATGCTGGAAAAATGGATTATAAAACCTGGAAAAATATATGAATATTTCCTTCCTCTCATATTTTTCTTGTTTAGCTTCATATTAAGATTCAGATGATTAAATATAGTTAAAATACACATGTAAACAATGATTTCTATGTAACTTTCTATCATGATCGGTAATAATATGACATCTACAGTGGAAGTAGAAATATTTTCTCCTCTCTAGAGAAATATTTCTTGTATTATGTTACTAACATTTTCTTGAAAATTGTCTGAAAAACTCAGGGAATTTTTTTCCTATATTTGAATGAACCTTGCATAAGGAGTTACCAAAAAAAAAAAAAAAAAAAAAAAAAAATCCTTTAGAAATTCTAAGTACAATATTGTTAATTGTGTTTAAACAATTACTAATAAACGTTTGGATGATGTTCCTCTCATTGGATGTTCCTATCATGGGATTTAAAATCCCATATTAATGAATGGCCTAATCTTACAGTTTGTTAATGATTCAACTACATTTAATTAAATCTTCAGTGTTGTCTACATGATTCTATACTAGCATATTGTACTTCACAGCCCTACCTTATTTAGGGTAATCAAATGAAACTAGCATAGTTGGTGAAACATTTTGCTTCATGATTTTGTCACATATCTAATGTATATATGTATGTCACATATTGTCTACAGACACATGCTCATCAATCTAGCACCTTAGATAATGGTTTTTTTTTTTTTTTTTTTTTTTATGTCCTTACATTAGATGATTAGAAAATATATATAGCATATATATAATTTTTAATTGATGCAAATAAATATTTTATATTGCAGAAAACTTGAACTTTGTTACAATTAATTTCTTATTATATACTACCATATATTTTTACTTTTAAGTTTCTTGTGATTGCTTTTCTGATTCAATTTATTCTAAAATTGTCTATAAATTCAGAGGTCAGACTTTTCAGGGGCTGCCCCTGAATTCAGAGTTTTTGAAAAATTTGTTGTCTCTGAATTTCATGTTGAATTACCTTGTTCTTATAGAAAATTCTCATTTTGAATGCTTATTTTGCCTTATGTATTAAAAACACTCATAATATCTCTTATAATTGGTTTTAAATATTTTTAATAATAGCCATGTGATATATCATTAAAATGTTTCCCCTATCTTGCATGCAAGTGGTATTTTTTAGGGTTTTTGCTTGTTAGGTAGTTTCATTCCAAAAATATTTTATTATTATTTATTTAAAAACGTTATTTATTTCAGTATTTTATACATACTTTTATTTTGCTTTTTTATATATGTGTGATTAATCAAATCTCTTATAAATCTCCACATAAAATTTAGATACGTATATGACAAAGTTCAGTTTTGAAAATAAAATATTTTTTTGAGTTTTTACTCCTTTTTACTTTCTGAACATGCATATGTAAGGAAAGTATTGTAATCATGTCGAAAATTCAAATTTGAGATTTTGATGTTTTTATACGTTTTGAGGTCCCCTAAGTCTGTTTTCACTATTTTTACGATGTATGTGTGTGAGTGAACATGTTAGCATCTAAACACTTTGCTCAAATGAAATGAAAGTTGGTACGATGTTGTAAGTTACTGTAGCACGAACCCTATTGATTTTGGTGAATCTAGCACTTATAGTTTTTTTACAGGGACACCAAGAACAATTCTTTATCATTATGGCCTATGGGGCCAAATTTTTAAAAGTGTGATAGCGTCTAAATGCCTTATTAAACTGAGCAAAAAATTTATACACATTTTATAGGTCACAGTTGCACGAACTGTACAGATTTTGGTGAATTTAGCACTTAGAGTTTTTTTTACAGGGACACAAAGAAAAGTTCTTTATAATTATGGCCTATGGGACCAAATTTTTAAAAGTGCAATAGCGTCTAAATGCTTTATTCAAGTTGAAAACTTGTATGAATATTATAAGTCACAGTTGCACTAACTATAAGCATCTTGGTGAATCTAGCATGTATAGTTTTATACAGGGGCACAACGAAAATTTCTTTATCATTATGATCTATGTGCTCAAAGTTCAGTATCGTTAAATTAAACATTGTGTACTATATGGAGAAAAATACTTAAACACCCTATTATAATTTTCTCTCTTTTGTTTATTTAACAACTTCTCTTATGTCACTTTATCTACAAAACCATTAATTACTCAATGTTCGGACAGTTGAGTGGAGTTACTCCAGATTTTTAAAAGTTGTGGTACCTGGTAAAATGTTTTTAAATGTGCCATCAGTTGGAGAAATTTATTATTTTCTTTTTCTTTTCACTTAATTAAATTTAAGCATGTAACAAATAATGCTAGTGCATTAATAAAAATCATATTTTTTCTCAGTTTTATTGAAAATAATGCAAAAAAATTGTGTGCTTTGACATCATTTAAGAAATATTTCTGTACCAAAGATGTATAATGCGACTGAAAAAAATATTATAAAAAAAAACTATATATTTTTTCTATTTTTGCCCTTAACTCTGAAAAAAACATCGAGAAAGGTAAATTATGATTACTCCTACAATTACATGGCAACTGCTATATGTCTATGAAAGAAATTCGGCAAAAGGGTACTTTTAAAAATATATTTTTAAGTTAAAAGTGTAGTTTTTCTAAATTTATAATAGAATCGTTAAACAAAATATCACTGAACTATCAACTTATATATATATATATATGTCAGAAATTATCAAATTTGAAGTCAAAAATTTTTATGGGATGAGGAATATACGGTGAAGGGGGGTTAAAGTGTAGCAATGTTTTAGCATAATTACTTTATTTTGCTCAGTTGCTTTGGAAAATTTTTAGACATGAACTACAACTAATTACTGGCTTAAAAAAAAAAAAAAAGAGCTTCTTATAATTTAACAATGTACCACTTAAAGAAAAAAAAAAAAAAAAAAAAAAAATGGAAATTTAATGTGTTGTGATTCTGTTTGCATCATGATTTGGGGTAAGTGTCTCAGCTTATTATACCTATATACAATACATTAAGAAATATAGCATGAGATTTCAAATAGTAGAAATTTCCATGAATCCAGGACTATTTGAATTTTTTAAAATATTTCAATTTATTACAGTTACAAACTTTTCTGTATACCTCCAACTAGCACTTCCCATCTTAAACTTTTAACACGTTAACAAAAACCTAAAAAAAGATTAGAATGTTAAGTTTCAAAGAAAATTAAAAGACAGGACTGAGACAAGTAAAAAAATGTAAACGATGCATTTGAAGAGCTCAGGACAAGTGTAAACACACTGGTTACACTTGCCAGTCATAAAAAATTCCTAGGGTAAGTACAACTATGAATGACAAACCAAAAAGCTTAAGAAATAGATCATATCTGAAATTATATTCAAGATCTACATACAAAAGTTTTCTTATTAAAAACTGTAGAGTTTACTTCAAAAGTACAGCACTGGCAAAACATGGAGAGGGGCACTCTGTTGGAGAGGAAAATATAAGCAATTTTTCAAACTTCTAAAGTTATTAATGTCATATTTTATTTGATTTTTAAAGGCAAAAAAAGTTTCAAACAAAGAGATGGGGACTATTAGGTACAAATCAGGGGTGATTCTGTTCAAGCAATTTACCAGATTTAAGATATTTTTTTCATTTTCAGAGCCATTTTTTTTTAAAGTTAAATTCATAAAATAAGATTAAAAATCAAATTTATATTACTACTAAACTTAATTAAAATTAATAGTTTTCATGATAAGAGGATTGGACCTACCTGCAGTAAGTTATATGTTCTCTCCCCATATAAAATCATTTTCTCACGAAAATTTCAGATATTTTTTCAGGAACTCACAATCGCTCACTCTTAATTCAACTTATCAGTCATGGTTACACTTACCCCACTTTACCCTATTAAAGTAAAGGATAAATTAGTACTTTATTAATTCCCTGACTATCTCTTTCTGTAAGAATCACATGTAAATCTGGAAATCTGTTATGATTGAAAGCCAGAATCTTCACAGACTAGTAAACATCATCATATAAATTTGAAATAGATGTTATTTTTAAATTTTCCCGAGCTTTACTTTTTGGTATGTTAATCTGAATATTTATTGCAATGTTAATAATTATAAAACTTCTTTTTTATGTTAATGTCAAAAGTAAATAAAGTGAAACCTGCTTAAGAAGTTTTCTAAGGGAGTGGAAGAAAAGAATTTATTAAATGGGAAAATTTCTTGAGCAAGAAGATTAATAACAATAATAATTAATTTTATTAAGAATTATTCAAGGGATTTGTACATTATTAAATACACACACATATATATATATATATATATAGTATAGTATTATATAAAAAAAGAAAAAAGATTAACTGTTTAATTTGTACAAATAAAAGAAGTAGTCAATAAAATAAAATTAATAGATTTACCTCACTGTTTTTAATTTATTTAATTTGATGTTTGATGACAAAACATTTGTTTTTATCACTCATTGGTACTCTTTTTACAGAAAAAATCATGTGTAGTCTAGTTTCAGCGGGTTTTTTTTTTTTTTCCCAGCAATTTGTAACTGAAAACACTTCAACTGTCTCAAGTTTTTAAATACTTAAGATTTCAAGAATCTGCAATTTTCTCAAATTTTGATTTATTTTCTTTTGAATCAACTTTTTTTCCAAACAGTGGTCAGTTAAACTTTTTTTTTTTTTCCTAAAGTCTAATAAAAAGTTTAATTTATAATGATAAGGCCATACTAAAAATCTAGAAAAAACATACATTATATATGTATGTACATACATATGTAATATATATATGAAATAGGCACATATAATAGAGAATAGACACGTGTGAAATAGTGCTTCAAAAAGTTTGATGTATAGTTCAGAAAATTGACTTATACTCAGAATCATCCCTTTATCTGTAGGTTGCACTAAACAAAATGAAACATATATTTTTTTATTTGTATAAAAGTATGTTTCATCTTCATGCAAATCATTCACCATTTGTTTACAGGACTACTCAAAAGAACTAGAATATAGTGTTACTACAGTGCACTCTCAAAAATCCGCACAGCTTAAAACAAAGTGTTTTGCGGATTTCTGAATTTTGCAGATTTTAGAGCAATTTTTTTTAATTTACATATTAGAACCTCATTTGAGTAGCAGATCTTTAAGAAACAATTTAGATGTTATACTACATACTATGCTGTAATAAAGTGTGCCCAATAAAAGTACAAATATTTCATGAAATTTTAATTTAAAGAACAATTTTTATACATCATATTATAGTTGCAAATTTTCTAGATTTTTAAAAAGTCTGATCAATAGTAGTTTTAGTAAGAATATTCATACATATTTACTTTCTCCTATAACCTGCAAAAAAGTCAGCAATTCTTGGTCAATCACATAAGCTGGAGCTATGAGAAAATTTGAATATATATCTTCATGAGAGAAAATCTTTCATGTAATTTGTCTTTCTCCTTCATCTAAATTAATATGATTTATTTTCTGATAATTATATATAATAACACTTATAATTTTCTCCTCTGTAATATACTGAGTGATTGGTGATTCGTCAGCACCAGTTAATTATTGATTTATTGCCTAATACAGCTGAATTCTTGCAATCCGCTAATCAACAAATCAGTTATGGCAATGTTTGTTTACATTGCAAATGATATGCGGATTTTAGAGAATTGCGGATTTTAGGGTTGCGGATTTTTGAGAGTTGACTGTATATGCATAGAAATTGCTGGAAGAGCATTTCCGATTGTGTTGTGTGTTATTAATGTAGTACTATATTTAAGTACACAATGTGGTGTGTGCATAATTTATAGAAGGCATCAATTAAAAGGTAGTCATTATTTAAAACTTCAATTTTTCTTGAAAAACCTTTAAAAAAATTGTAGTAATATTACCTTATCATAAATTTTGTTTATTTAATTTCCAAATTTTATTAGACATTTGTATTGATTCTCCTGATCTCCCTGGGCAAGGAACAAAAATTTTAACAAGACCTTGTCATAGATATAAAACAATATCAATGCTAGTAGAAAACACACAATACTGCTGTTGAATGGCAAATAAAAACTTTGTAAGCAAACACCATAAGTACCCAAAAATACAACATTTGTTTTGGGTTGAAATTAAGCATGACCCTCCAGTGTGTGTGTGTGGGGGGGGGGGGGGAGGGAGGGAGAGAATAGGTACAAATACAGTATGAAAGCAGTCACACAATTGAAAGATGTTCATAATCACAGTAGAAAGCAATCAGTTATATATGACAGTGATAAAAAATATATAAAATAGCTACAAAAATAAGAAAAGAAGAAAATGAACAAAAACAAATAACAACAAATTTAGTTTTTTAAAAACATCTATACCATCTACTTGGTACAAAAGAGTCTAAAAAGCAGGAAATTAAAAAAAGAAAAAGAAGAAAGCCTGATTTATTATTATTATTATTATTTATTTTTTTTTTTTTTTTTTTGTTGGGGGAGGGGGGGGGGGTGCATTTAGGCACAAAACAAAAATGTTTTTGTTATTGTTTTAAAGAGTAATTAAATAACAAATTTGTGTCCATTTGTTTTGATCTTTTTGTACAAAAATGAAAATTTGAATTATACATTTTATATGAATCTAAAATAATAAGAATAGCACTGTTTCAAATATTTAGACTGTCAAATTTTGGGGTTAGTAGTAAAAAATATGCCAATTTGAAATATGACATAACAGGGGGAAAATGTTTAAATTCGAAATGTGATAACTGCAGTTAATTAAGATACCATAAGCAAAATTAATTTAATCGGGGAAGGTGTGTGAAGGATGCTGAAGTCAAAAGATAATAGAGTCGACAGAATTGTAGTTATTTTAAATAGGCTTAAGAAGTCTGTTTATCAAGTGTTATCTACAAATAATATATGTAAAGCAAAAATGGGATCTATAAGATTCTATCATCCCAAGCAAATACAATGATAAAAAAGCTCAGAAAATTGCAATTCTGGTTTTACAATGTATTCAAGAAACTGTTCTGATAAATCTTTTACAGAATTTAAAACCAGATGTTTGGGTCTCAAAAGCATTTGCCAAAAGGATCGGACTGGTTACAGTGATATTAATCTGTGAAAAAAAAAAAAAATTTAAATATAGCAGATGCCTGGGCATTTTATTGGCACAACACGTGTTGAGAAGAAAGAGCAATACCCAAGTGACATCAAGGTAGAAATTCATTAATGGATCATTGATTCAATCACTTAATTTTGCTTGAGTGATCAAATAGGTCTTAATTTCCTTGACAGTTGCCAAACAGCACAAATTATCACAGAGACATTTTAAAACCACTATCTACCCTAAAAATAACTTAAAACCTTTTTATTTGCAAACATTTTCAGCTGCATCATGCAGCAAGGCACAGGTGAACTGACTGACACGTTCACTTCATTTCCCCCTCCTCCTCTGAGTAGGCAGTCAAACCTTGTATCAATTTACAATGGCTCTGTGTCATTGTGTGCTCATTTTCTGTTAAAACCTCTGGCTAAGCCCTATAGTTATCATGTTTTTGATAACGTTAAAATGTTCTAAAGTACATTAACTGCTGGTTATGTGAGTTATTATATATAAAACAAATTAAACAGCAGAATAAGCATTGAAACTTGCTTTTCAGGTGCCAATGTGGGACTGGCACTTGGGACATAATTCTACATTGTGTGCTGGCATGAGATGACAGTCAATGCATTAATTCTAGTTTTTATTTATTTTATTTTTTGTTATGCTCATGCACAAACCTCTTTCTCTACAAAGATGAAATTGACAACTCGGAAACTTCCTAGTATTTACAGAATTAAATTTCAGAAAGAAAGGTTCCATGTTACACATTGGCATAAGAAAAATAAAAACTAGCATTAAAGAACATTTTAACAATATCAAAAATAACAACTATATTGCTTACTAAAAAACCATAAAAAATAAGACATTAAAATATATTTTAAAAAAATTTCTTAACTAGCAAACAGTCGTCATTATTTTTATGTCATAAAACACTTAGTGGTTGAAGTGTTTATGGAAAGCAATACATGCAATGATATAGAACCATCAGACATTGACACAAAGTGATGCTGTCAACTCAAAGGAGGAGGAGATGATGAAATAAAAGCTTCAGTCAGTTCACCAGTGCCATAATGATGGCTACATAATACAGCCAAAATTGTTTGCAAGTGCATTTTTTAGGTTTTAATTTATTTTTACTGTCTTAATTTACTTTTAAATTTTCATAATATGCACCTTCTGTTCATAGCAAAACTATACATATCATATAGTATATTTATTAAAATTACCTTGCTTGTAACTCGAAGATACATGTAGGCTGATATTCTGTGGCTCTAATTTAAACCTCTGGCTAAGCCCTATAGTTATGTTTAATATTCAATACGTGTATATATATATTTTTTATTTAAATCATATTCAATTGCATTACTGTGTTGCTGTTTTTAGTATTCTGGTTTTCTATATTTCTTATTCTATATGCAATTAAATTTCTTTTTTCCCCATTAGAAATATGAAAATGTTAAAAAAGATATTTTTAGTAACTTTTAAAAATCTATGGGTTTGCTTCACTGGGGTTTGGTAAAAATTACTCTTTCAAGTAATCAGTGGTTTTATGAATGCTTTTAACATATTTTTTAAGCATAATATACAACAGTGCCTAATTCTCTTAATTCCTCTCCCCCCCCCCCCGCCTTTCCAAATGATTGTCTTTAAAAAAAAAAAAATGTATTTTAAATTATAATATCAATTATTACTATAAATTTAACTTAAGAGTTTCTATAATATTATATGCATTAAAATTATTTTATTTTTATTAAGTTTTTGTTAAAATGTTAAATCATTCAATCAAAGAATCAAGGATGTTACTTAAAATGTTTTTTAAAAATGTAGAATAACCTTATCTCTCTACATATAATAATATTTAAATGTTTATCAAACACTATGTGTTTCAGTACAGTAATCACCTACACTATTAATAAAGAAATAGATAACATTAGTTATATATGTATAATTTTTTATTCCACCTGTATTTAAATGCAGTAAAAAATATGTCACTTAGCTCAATTTTCAAAAAACAGAAAATTACAAAAAAATATATTTAGTATTTAAAAAAAGAAAATATATATATCTATTTATTGAAGGAATCTATATTATTATTGTATGATAATTTTTTATGTTGTTAATCATCAGCTTTTAAGAAATTATTTGTAGTAGTCTTTCACATTGCTTTGTAAAAATGTGCCTTAACTTGAACATCATTTCAGTAAGTTGGTCATCTATATTTATATTAAAAAAAAATGTGAGATAAAATAGAAAATATTATGTTTTTTTCTTTTTCCTTTTAGGTTTCTTTTTCTGCGAAAATAACAGTACTACTGGAAACAACTTGTATTCAGTTTCATCTTTTCCAAATTTGGACATATATAAGAAACAAAAATTTCATGCTTGTGATAAATGCTCATATAAAACTCAACGTATAACTGATTTGAAGAGACATTATTTAATACATACTGGAGAACGTCCATTTGCTTGCATATTGTGCAAGAAATCTTTTAATCAGAAAGCAACTCTAAGTAGACATTTACGAACACATACTGGTGAAAAGCCTTATTCATGTCCACAGTGCCCAGAAAATTTTATTGATACAGCAGCTTTGTGTCGTCATCTTGAAACTAAACATACAAATTAATCTTTTCTTTTTTTTTTTTTTTTTTTTTTTTTTTTGTTGTTGTAAATTTCTAGTTTTCTTATTGAACCTTTTATTCTGTTTATTTTTTAAGAAAAACAATTTAAAAAGGTTTATTCAACAATTTTAAATTTTCTGTATTTTGTTGCCAACATGTTAATTATTTTATGTATTGTAAAATAAAAATAGTTAGTTATTACAGTATCAAAAAAAAACTTATAGATGTTAATCTATTAAAATTTTATATTTCTCTTCAGAATACAACTTTTGCTGATGTACATGAGGTATAACATGTTCTTTACACTACCAAATTTGATGATTCCTAAAGAAATTTTTTAGCTATTTGACAAAACGTCTAAATTCAAAAATGTCCAAATACTTATTGGTAGATAATGTGTGTGTGTATATATATATATATATGAAAGGATAAAAAATAGTTAAATTGAAATAAAAACCCATTTTAAAATGTAGAAATCGCAAATAATTTGTAATTGCCCTTTTAAGTATTATTTTATTGCAGATAACTTTATAACGCAAAAATCAAACTATTGCTCAACTTTAAGGGAAAATTTAGCTTATTCTCAAGTGCTTTTTGTAAATAACTGCAGTTAGATCTTGCATATTAATTAATCCTAGATATCGCGAACCTCAGGCAATCAACAGTATATTAACCAATTGGAATCAAAATTGAGCGATCGAAAAGTGAGAACAAATCACATGAGAAACCCTTTTTTTTTTGGTCATGTAACGCTTGCTAACAAAACCTCAAGTCCTTTGGGTTCCTGGCCCATGGGGAATCAACACACTCAGTGCCCGCTGACCTTCCTGCAGGTGCTCAAACATATCTTCCCAGACTAAGAGCGAATGTCTGCTCAGGGTGCCCATTTTCCAGTCAAGATTGCATTTTTAAACTTAATGAAGGATTATAGTTAACCTCAAAAGGACTCCTTATCATTTCTAAGATACCTACACTCTGAAATACCAACCCATTCTTATTACAGAAGCCTGTGGGACTTGTGAGTTTCGCAAGTGGAACCCAAAAGCCAATCAAAAATACCCAGGGTCAAGATACATTACATATATATATACAGTAAAACTTTAATTCATCATTTTTCACGGGATGTGGGGAAAAAAACAATGAAAGTGGGAAAACGACGAATGAGGGATATAGTCAAAACACGAAGAAAACAGTGTTTATGGATTAATACACATAATGTATACAGTATACTACTAATAAAAAAACTAATTTGTTACTTTCCAAATTGTCAAAGAAATAATGTTGTAGAACATTAAGTAAAATTTATTTTTAAAAATAAATCAAAAATTTGATGTTAAACTTATTGTTTCTTTTTTTTATAAATTAAACAGGAATTTATCCATATTTGCAACATTTTTATGGTCCTTTTCTCTAATTTCATGAGCGTATATAAAAGTTTGTGCATTTTTAAATGCCATAATGGAGTCATTGGCGGCATGAAAATTGTCCTCTGTTTCTTTGCCATTATTTTCATTTTTTGAAATTGCACATTTCTTCTGTGCTTTAAGGTACTGCATGTCGCAATATCTTGATTAATGTAAATATTATCACTAAATTTTGTACCAGATGTATTCTCTGCTAAATGCAAACACTCTTCATCATCATTTTCTTGCCATTCTGCTTGATATTCTTAATAATTTTTTTGCATGTAACCACATTTCATGAAACAATTTTCTGGATTACGAAAGAGGATACTTCCTGCCATGCTGAAATTTCAAAATGAATAGATGGTCCAGAGACATAGCATCACAATTTTGTTTCTCCATGGAAATGGGAAAAAGAGTTATTTTAGAATGAAAAAAGTAATTCCAGTTTGTATGCCATATGGAACTACTTGAGCTCTAGGAGAAAATTTTTACAAGCTCAGGAGAAAAATTTTATAACGATGAATGCAGGAAACAACTTTTTAAAGCATGATACATGCAGGTTTCATTAACATTGTTTAAATACAATTTGTGCAGGAACCAAAGAAATTAAACGATCGATGCAGGAATGATAGATGGGGGTTTTACTGTATTTACAAAAATTTATCACTTATCTGTTTAATTTAATCTTTTCATTTTTGTAAAATATGTATTATTTTTTTTTAAAGAAAAAATACCACAAGAAAAATAAATTGTATTTAAATAATTGTACAGTTTATTACAGCTTTTCTCTTATGTTCTCTAATTATTAAATGGTAGTGTGGCTTTTCTTCTCTGTAAAATGCATGGCAGTATTTAATCTTAGCGGAAAGCTTAACTAAGTTTTTCTATGCTGTTTGCAAATTTCTGAAATTTACAGATGGATACATATTAAACTAATTAAGTTTTTTCAGATGGATACATCTTAAACTTGTTAATGCTGAAAAAAAAAAAAAAAAAAATATTTGATGCCAATAAGAAATTTACACATTTCATTAAATATTTCAAAGCATTTCTTTCCAGTTCTTCATATGATACATGGTTTCATATTGTGCAATATTCAAAAAAGTTTTCGTAATATATATATATACTTTTCTTATCTCAAAATTGTTTTTATGGCTACATGTAAACAGATTTTTCTAAATTGATTTTAAGAATGGGTAAAATTTGACACTCTCTCAAATATGGATCTTTATTTTACAAAAAAATCTTTCATCTCTCTGAGTGCCTCTGGCTGAACATATTTTTCTGTTCAATGAGCCATTGTTTTTCTAACAGTCCAAGAGTGCGTAATTATTGATTCTTAGCTTGTTTTTTATTTATGAATGTCACGTATAATAATCATAAGGATTATATTTAATTGCTTAAACATAATTTTAAGCTGAAATAACATACATAGTAAACTGTACATACTAAAGAACATGCACTGAAAACAATATTTCAGTTTTGCCTTTTTCTAAGACACTCAATGGGCTGAAGTTTTAAATGAAGTTTACTCAAAATTATTTTGATCTATCTGTATTGAATTGTATTCAATATTTAATTTATTGAAGAGTAAAAAAAAAAAAGGGCTATGTGATTGCAACTGTTTTAAAACTGTTCTTTTGTATTAAAGTAGTTTGTAACTTTAAAAGAAAATTATAATTTGTCCCATCCCTTCCACCTTCATTTTATTCATTTATTTTCCCTCCTGAACAATTAACTTGAATGTGATTTGCTATTGTTTTATTAAAAATGTTATGAACTCTTTTCCTTTTTTTTAGGTTGCATTCTCTTCCAAAATAGTGCATCCAGAAACAATTTGCATTCAATTTCGACTTCTGTGAATTTCAATATATCTAAAAAACAAGATTTTTATATTTGTGATATATGTTCTTATAAAACACTGTATTTGGCTAATATCAAAAGACATTATTTAACACACACTGGGCAACGCCCATTTGTTTGCTCATATTGTAACAAGTCTTTTACTCAGAAGGTGAATCTACGTGTACATTTTCGTTTACATACTGGTGAAAAACCTTATTCATGTCCTCAATGTTCAAAAAAATTTATCCATCGACAATCTTTGCATCATCATCTTGCAACTAAACATAAAAGTTAATTTTTTTTTCCCCCTAGTTCTTTTTATTAAACATGATTTTTTTTTTTTTTTACTAGGCTTTGTTCAGCAACTTTAAATTTTCTGTTGGTTGTCATTAAAATTAATTGAACTGTGTTATATAAAGTATTTAATTGTTATTTAATTAAAAAATCTAAAGAAAAAAGTTAATGAATTATTAATTTAATTATAATGTTTGATATTCTTTGTCTGGATTTATTTGTGATATTTTAAAGGATATATTACAATGCATGTGTAAGCTTTGTTTTTGAGATTGCAGAGCATATTATTGTTAATTTAGTATTTTAAAAAAGGGTTCTTTTTAGATAAATAAAAAAAATATACATATAATTTTCACACCAAAAATTTCAAAATGTTTGTATATTTTTATAGAGTATTACGAACTTTCTAAACTAATATTTTTAAGTTAAAAAAAAAAAAAAAAATTTTTTTCTTTTCTTTTTTAAATGTTGTATTTACATCAAAGACGGTGTCTCCCATATTATCAGGGAGAAATCAGCAGGCATGCACTTTTGTTATTTATGTATATTTGTATATTAAGGAAAGCCATTGTAAAAGAAATATATTGCATTAAATTATATGTTGTGTTTAGCAGTTTTTCATTAATAACTTCCAATTTTTTAATAATAGTTTAACTGTTCTCCTGTGTTAATAATGAAACTTTAACTGAACTGAAGTTTTCCAAAGTTTTGTAAATTTGTGAAATTCTTAAAGCTTTACCAAACGGATACATTATGAACTCGAACATGTTAATGGTAAAAACAGGTTGTGTAATGAATGCTAATATGTGCTCATACATTTAAAAATTGGTTGTTATAAGTGCTTTTTTTATAGAGTACTTATTTGAAGAATTTTTCTTGACATTTTTTGAGCATATAACATGCTGCCATTGAAATTTTGTAATTATTGATGGCTTAAAATAAATGCACCAGTATGTTTGTGTGCTTATGAAATTTGCAAAGACATTAAGTTGATAGTGAAAAATATATAAAAATTACTTGTAACTTAATTGTTTGAAACATTAAAAGAAGCATATAACTAAAGTTGAAGCCTCTGAAATTTCTCTTCATTTACATAGCTGAATTGCTCAAGCCATTTTCTGAATTCTCTCAAAGTGATGAATCACTGGCATCTTTTTTCTTGCTTTTATATACATAAGAATGTATTGCATATCAAAAATTTTTTACTTCTAATTTTTAGTGAATTTACAATTTTTAAGGTATCCTTAACACAGTTTAATTATTTTCATAAATTGTTTGTGTGTTAACAAAATATTGTGGGTGCTGTATCTCAGACAGTGGACGAAATTATCAAAACTTTATATTATTGGAACCTTGAGATAAATTGTTGCTGATTAGGTTTTGGCATATATCGCCCAACAGACTGAACTGCTATACCGCAATTTCCTTCCCCTTTTCCTTCTCAGAAGTATATCCCAGCTTTTATATTGTAAAAATGCACTAAACATGTGTAAGAGAGGGCCATTATAATAACTATGCTTATTTAATTTGAATGCATATCGACTAATAAGTGACACTGGTATGCAGCAATTTTCCCCATTTATGGAATGGCTATATCTGAGCTTCTATTGCATATAAGTGCACAAAATATTATATATTATATGGCCATCATGTAAAACTATTTTGATTTAATTTTGATGCATAATGGCCAAAAAGTACTGTTATTATGCTGCAGTTTTTTGTATTTGCGAGTAATCTATCTCAGCATTCATGAAGTTTTGTGCATGTGTAAATCATGTGTAAGATGGATATTACATACTTGCCAACTTTTCCGGTTTTCCCGGAAGACTTCCGGTTTTTTAGCATATCTTCCGGTCTTCCGGACAGATGATGAAATCTTCAGTTTTTAAAAAAGTCGCGGATATCGTTCGTTTTAAAAAGAAACCCCAAATTTTTAAATTAATTGAGAAAAACGAAGTTGTACTATCACATAATAAAACATAAAAAACTTATCCTTACTTCGTAGTCGTTCTAAGATCTTTAGGGCATGGAACCACCTGTTGAAAAATCAACAAGGATGCAGCCAGAAGCCTAAGTCTCCATCACAGTGTTAACGTTCTCTGAAGAGGACCGGGTGCCCGGTGCAGAAAGATCTTAGAACGACTACGAAGTAAGGATAAGTTTTTTATGTTTTATTATGTGAAACCCCAAATGTTCTACGAAAACTCCCGATTCCCAATCTTTCTCCATCCATAACATGAATGTCAATATTCATTTCGAACTTGCTTTATGAGATTCTAGAACATGTACAGAAATAGAATTGTTAAATATTATTTCTTGCTGATGTAATTATTCCCCCCCCCCTTTATTTATCTCCAACTAGTGATCAGCAATAAAATGTTCTACAGAAGTCTTTTGTTTCCTAATCTTTATCTATCTGCAACATAAATGATAATAAATATTAATTTTAAGCTTCTTTCATTAGATTTTAGAAGTAAAGTTGAAAGAGTTTAATATTTCTTTCTCTGTAATTATTTTTGTATCCCCCCCCCCCCTTTCCCGGATTGTGATCAATGATCAATTCTAGAAACAATAAAGCAATGGAAGTGCTCAATTTCTGATCTATGTAATTATTTTTAGACTTTTATTGCTGAATTTAATGAAGCTGTGTATTTTTCCTCAATTAAAATAAATATTTGTACGTCATATTTATACCAAATGTGTTAACATAGGAGAAAAAAATTAAGAATAATTTTTTCAGGTAGGAAAATTTTTCCCAAATCAATTTAAGAAAATTAATACTCAGTTGGTTTTATACACGTTTGAAACTGATAATTAGCTAATGACACTATTTTTATATGTATGATTAATGTGCATGCACAAAAATCATATTTTATATTTGTTTAAAAAATTTGTTTTTCTGTTGCCATGGAATTTTATTAAGGTTTTATGTGGATATAAAAGTTACTGCAGTTATATTATTATTATTTTTTTTTTTTATGCTAAGGAAAAAATTCTGAAATTGCTTAATGTAGTTAAAAATTATACATATAAATATTTATGTCGCCAATTTATTGAAAGTGACATTATCAATATTTAACTAATCAACCAACCAACAATGTTAGCAAAAAATTTTCAGCTAATTTCCAATTTTAAAAATCACATGTATGATTTTTATTTTTAATTGTTTATTTATTTATTTTATTTTTATTTATTTTATTTTTTATTTTTATTTTATTTTATTAATTAATTTTTTTTTTTTTTTTTTTTTTTTTTTTTTTGGGGGGGGGGGGGGGGGGGGAGCTTGAACAGGGTTCATACTCATCAGGAATAACCTGGAAAACCTAGAATACTCAGGGAAGTAGGATTTTGTTTAAAAAATAAATGTCAGGGAAAATAAAAATTTTCATCAAAAGTCAGGGAAAATCAATTATAAAACCTGGAAAAACAAATATTTCCTTTCTCTCAAATGACTTTTTTTGTTTAGCTTTATATGAAAATTCAAATGATTAAGAATCGTGAAAATATGCATAACAATGATTTCTACCTGAATTTCTATCATGATCGGCAGTAAGGTGACTTCATAGAGTGGAAGTAGATGTATTTTCTCTCTAGAGGAATATTTCTTGTAATAGTCACTAATGTTTTTTGAAAGTTGCCCAGGGAATTTTTTTTTTTTTCATATCTGAATGTGAACCCTGTTGAAACAGCTAATGGAAACTAAAAATGTTTAATAGAAAATATTTGACAGCTGCTTAGTGAGTGCATTTCTTTCTACACTATTAGGTATCAATTCTCTTTCTTATTTTATTTACTTTTTTATTATACACTTTAACTTAACGAAGTTTTTTTGTCTATTGTTAAATAAGTTTCTTACAGATTCTGTTTTGTAGATATTTATATGTTGAAGAGGTATAACTTCATTTAAAACTTTTATATATTTAGTATAATCAATCTATAGTAAAGCATTTTTATAGATTGTTTCAAAAATTTAAAATTGTAAAACTGTATTGTTTAATACGTCAAAGAAAAAAAAAATCTTCCCTTTTTTTATGAAATCTTCTGGTTTTTCAACAAAAATCTTCCCTTTTTTTATTAAAATTGGTTGGCAAGTATGATTTTATGAAATATTATGCTGATTCAATGGATATACATTGGTTGATAGATGGTGCTGTCACTTTCAGCGACTTTCAAGATGATCTCTTGGTTGAAATTGCACTAAACTACATACATAAAACTTTTATCCTGAGGAAGCTATGTTAAATAAATTTTTATGTAAATGTTAGATGACACTTTTGTATTATGGATATAAAGGTAATTTTCAAGATGGCCACATCATACTAATTTTGCATTTGATCTGTACTGATTAAGTAAAGTCAAATTTTACAGTACTTCAAAATCCCAAAGAAAGAATTCACAATAAAAATTTGTTCCTCATTAAAATATTTGTGACTTTCGATTCGTTCAGCGACTTTCAAGATGATCTATTGGTTGAAATTGCACTAAACTACATACATAAAACTTTTATCCTGAGGAAGCTATGTTAAATAAATTTTTATGTAAATGTTAGATGACACTTTTGTATTATGGATATAAAGGTAATTTTCAAGATGGCCACATCATACTAATTTTGCATTTGATCTGTACTGATTAAGTAAAGTCAAATTTTACAGTACTTCAAAATCCCAAAGAAAGAATTCACAATAAAAATTTGTTCCTCATTAAAATATTTGTGACTTTTAATTTTTCAGCTAAGCGGGCACTTACAGTGATATTTACATTTGATATTTAGAGGAAAAGATAAACTTTTACACTCCTCAGCCAAAAGGAAAGAAAGAAAGCTTGACTTTTAAATAAGATGTTCAGGGTTTTGTCTTAACATTGCACTAAAAAATTAAAGAAAAAAAAATTATCATAAATTATGAAATTATTTTGGCATATTTTGCATTTGAATACTATTTAGTATTAATTTAATATTTAGTTATTTGTCACATTTTAAATGGTATTTCCCCTCTTCTTCTTGTACAAAAGGGGGGAGGTTAAATGATAATATTTCAGTATTTTGAAAATGAAATTTATAAGTAGTTTAATAATTAAAAATATTCATTAATAATATAGAATAACATAATAAATGAATTAAAGATATTCTTAACAAATTATAACTCTTGCACTTTTATTTTAAGATAAAAGTATTTACTGCCTTCTTTATGATTATTTGTATTATAGAATAAGTTATAAGGTAAAAAAAAAAAAAAAGACTATTATAAAAAGAATAACATATAATAAGTTAATTAGCAAATATGAGCAGCATAAGTGAAACTAAGATTTCATATTTCAAATAGCTGTTGATGGCTTAGAACATTACTATGGGTTTAAAACATTTTTATAAATTGTCAACCTTTAGCAATGCAAACAAACTAAGATATAAAACATGTAGGTGGTCCAATCCGGAGTGTACTATCTAACTAAACCCATTTTTCCTATATTAAACATGTGGTCTAAAAAATATCTTAATGTAAAAAAGTAGTAGATAAATAAATGCCTTTATTTTGGGGGGGTGAATGTATAGGGGTTGATTTAAAAATGAAAATAGCTAAGCAAATATTGTTATAATTATTATTCTAAAACTTATAGTATATATAAATAATAAATAAATAAAACTTTTAAAGCTATTATGACATCAGTTTTATCAAAAATTTTAATAATGCAGGTTTAACTTTTCATTTTTTTTTTTTTTTTTTTTTTTTAAATCACGTGTCAGAAAATATTTCTTTTATGTTTCAAAAATAAAATAAATAAATAAAATAAAATAATAATAATAGTAAAATAATTATAATAAATAAATAAATAAATAAAATATATGGATCTTATTTTGGGGGGCATCTTCTAGAAATTATAACTCAAAAGAAAGAAAGAAATCAAAATAAATATAAATATAAAAATTTTCAAAATTAAAAGATTGTTATAAACTGCACACACCACATTTAAGCTGATGTATGTCTTAGTGAAATCTGATAGGGTTTCCATTAATAGTTTTTGAGTCTATTAAACTTTTATAACTGAAGTGTTTAGTCTTACTTCAACATTGTCTCATAAAATAATGCTTTGACATAATAAACAGTTTATTTCCCCATGTTTATCACACATTTCTGTACAAAACTGCTAAATTTCATGTTTTTATGTGAAACAGTTCTTACAGTATAAGCTAAGAAAATGGGAAAAAAAAATTTTTAAATAAAAAACAACAGCGTTAGTTTTTTTTTTTTTTTTTTTTTTTTTTTTTAGAATAGAAAGATAAGAATAAATAAAAAATAAATAAAACACACGCATGAATGAATAAAAAATAAAATAAATATTAGTTTGCATAATATATCATAGTAGAAATATTACTTTTTATTCAAAATATTAGAATTCTGGGGTACAGAAGAAAAATTATAGAATGAATATAATATACTGTAACTTTTTCTTTCATTTGTATTTATTTTGCAATTTAAGAATAATCCTTTAGTCATTAGCAATAAGTATTCAAAACTTTAATTTCAAATTATTCTTTGAATATTATTTGCTCGTATGCAGTTTTTTGTAAATAAATTCACAAAGGCTTCATTTTTCTAATTTGATTTTTTTGTCACCACAAAAGGTTATTTTACTTTTTAAATATATATCCTCTTACAAAATATATGACTTTAAAAGTAACCCTGTCATTAGAAAACTTCTTATAATGGGAAATATAATGCTACTGTTAATACTCTGCAGGGGTGATTGTGTTCAGGTAATTTACCTGATTTCAGGTGTTTTTTTTTTTTTTTTTTTACTTTCTTCTATATTCAATAGAAAAAAATTATTGGATTCGTAAAAACTTTTGACCTCAGGTTCCTGATGGATTTACAAGTTTTGAGAGCTGTAGAACACGATTTGACCATTTTTAGAAAATGTCTGTCTGTCTGTCTGTGTGTGTGTGACAAAATTTTGTGCCGACTGTATCTCAGGTACTACTGCACAGAATTTCATACAAATTGATAAGTATTTACACATTGACATAAATTAGTGCCTATCAACTTTAGGTAAAAATTGTTCAACAGCTTGCATTGCCATCCCGCTTTTTCTAAATTTTTAACATGGGAGTATAGGACAAAATTTTGTATAAATGTGCATAAAGAGAATTATTTTTTAAGAATCATTATGAAATTAAAAAAAAATGTTTATGATAGAGACAGTTAACTGGGGAAAAAAATTTGTATATGTAGGAGCCTCACTCCCCTTTCCCTCCCGTGAGGGGAAGTCCTCCCTCAAGGGGAGTAAATTTTCATGATCGGTATAAAGTTATCAATTTTTTTACTTTTTAACCAAAAAAAAAAAAAAAAAAAAAAAAAAAATTGTAATTCTGAGAATAAAATTAATTTTTTTTTTTTTTTTTTTTTTTTTTTTTTTTTTTGATATTTAGTGTTATAGTACTTTTCTAATATGGAAATCGTCTGCATTATCATGGAAGAAAAGTTTTTTAAATAATAATTTTAATAAATTATTTTTACTGTGTGAATTTGTATAAGAAAATATGGAAGAAAGTCATGTGGTGGCCACAACATACTAGTTTTATTTTATTTTTAGTAACAGAATTTCAATTTTTCTGGTAGTTAAGTTCATAAAATAAGATTAAAATATCAAATTCATATGACTATTAAACCTAATTAAAATTTAATATTTTACATAATGAGAGGATTGGACCTTCCCGCAGTAAATTATATGTTCTTTCACCATACAAAAACTTTTTTAGCTAAAATTTCAGGTATTTTTTCATGAATTCACAATCACCCCTAACTCTGAAAGATAGTCTTCTGATTAAAAAAAAAGTAGAACACATGGTATATTTTATTAAATCCCCCCCCCCCCCCTTAAATGTAAAACTGTGCATCATTCAACCTTTTTAACATGCCCTCTACCAATCATATTTAAACTGATATTTGCCTTACTTATGAATATAAAATCATCCAAGACTTGTCAATATATGTATATGTAATATAAAAAGCTGTGTATTACTTTTTAAATCATATTTAGTGGAAAAAGTAAAGTTCTGAATATATATAATGTGAAATTTAAGGAACTGTAAGTCTTAATAAATATGCTCTTTACGTTATATTTTAATCTCTGTTTTATTTTGTTGTTCTCTTTATATGTGTGTATGTAATTTTAAATTCATTCTTGATAATTTATAATTGCTTGTACTGTTAAAATATAAAAACTCTGGAATCTTGTGCCTTACGATGTACCATAAATCACTCTAAGTGCTATGTTAAAGTCCTTAAAAATAGAACATTAAAAATAAAATGCACAAAAACTTGGAAATTATTAGATTAAAATTGTGTGACATTACAGATTTTTCTATTTTCTATTGTGTGTGTTAAATACATCACCTCTCCTTTAAATCTAATGCCAATATACTTCGTTTCACAGGCATCCACTTGCAGCCACTCATTCTTGGCTCAATGCACCCTTTTAAGTTTGCTTCCCGGGGCGCTTGTCAATGGGAGAATCTGCAGTTCTTCTTTTCGTGTGCGGGAACTATTCATTGGTTACCTCTGTGTTCCAGGAAGTGAATCAGGACCGCATATCAGTGATTTTAGGAGTGTGGGCTCACTTTTCCCGAGGAGCGCAATTTGGTGTTCCACCAGTCAGTTGGTGTTCCACCTCCATCCTAAAAAGAATGGCTAGGCTCTAACATCCATGCATTTTCTTTTGACTGTTAATTAGTATATTGGTCATGCACACTGTCAAATTTTTCTAATTTAATTTAATCAAATTATATTAATCCATCAGGATTTATATGGCATGGGAAATTTTGTTGTGAACATGATCAGGGGCATATTTATTATGTAATATTAAAAATGTAGTATCAGTAATTTCATTTAGCATATTATTGTTGAAATGTAGTGCTCTGCCAATAAAACATCTTGAAAGGATTAAATTTCGTTGCTGAATTATGTTTCAAGATCGGGTATGTCTCCTTTTCATTTTTTATTTTGATATGAAAGCACTTCTACAATAAAAATAAATGTGAATCAAATAAACTTATAATTGGTATGTACTATGGCTGAGCCGATTAATCGGTTCGGTTAATCGATCAGTGCTTAGTCTCGATCAATTTTTTTAATCAAGTTAATTGATCCAATTAATTCGATTAAAAATTTTCAAAATCCGATTAATATTTCAAACTATGAATTAATGTAAAAAATTAATGTAAACTGCCTGCAAAATATTGCCCTATCAGTGGCCAAGCAGTACTGCCTCCATAGCTGGCTGACGAGAAGTGCCGGGTTCGTTCCCAGATCACATTCGTCGACCTAGCTGTATGGAGTTTTCTGTGGTTTTCTTCGAAATTCATGCAAAAACATACTAGAACCCCTCAGAAAGGCCCCTACAAAGGGCACTGTATCTGCAGTCCTAGGACTCAAGCAAAGTCAGTTGGTCTTAATCCTATACATACACACCCCTAAAAATATTTCACATATTCACATTTTATATATATATTGTGTGTGTGTGTGTGTGACAACTTATGTTGACAAATCACCTAACAATTATGCCATTATATGTAAATCCTACTATCTCTCTATTTTAAATTCTTCAGTAACTAATAGTAACATCTTTAGTTTAACTAATAATAACCTTATTAATAACCGAAAAATACATAATTACTATAAACTACCTCAACTTCCCTTCAATAACTTTAATTATCCTTATATAGTTCTCATACCTAAGTTTCACAAATCTCCAGTTAAATTTTGCGCTGTTACTATTGGTTGTAACAACAATGCTAATAAAACTCTATTGGATATTCTAAAACAAATTTACAATTGTACTTGCAAAGTTGATAACTTACACTGTCTTAAAAATAGCTTTCAATTAATTCATTAAATCGCTCGATTCAATAGACAATATTATAACTTTTGACTTTCAAGATCTTTTCAATAATATTGAGTTATCAGATCTTAGTAATATCATTTACAGTCTTTTTCACGAATATAAAACTCAAATTAATCTTCCTTGAAATTTTAACACAGAAAAATTCAAAACACTTCTTAACTTTGTTATCCATAATAATTATATCTTCTACAACAACAATATCTATTTGCAATAGGTAGGAATCCCACAAGGTGGTAGTAGCTCCAGTATTTTGGCAGATCTCTATCTTTATTATTATGAAAAGCAATTTTGTTATGATGATGTCCGGCTTTATCATTACATAGATGATATCATTGTATTTTATCTTTACAAGAAATCACAAAATGCCTTTTCCTTAAATTATCCATATAACTTAAAGCTAACTCAAAATACTCTAACTAATCAATCAATTAACTTTTTGGATCTAAAAATTATCTTTGATGGTAATCAAATTTACACAGATATCTATGACAAACGGCAAGATTTTAGTTTTAAAATAAACATATTTACACATTTTAATTCTTATAATCTTTCTGTATCTTTCGGTATTTAGAAATATCATCATTAACCATTTACTACTAATTAATAATTTATGCTCTCCGAAGCAAGAATATTAATAAACTGATCACAGCCACTGTTAAAATGGGTTTTCCTAAAAACTTTGTATTTTCTATTTTATATCCATAACCATGACTCTGTCAGTAAATAAAAAAAAAAAAAAAAAAAAAGTGTACACATTAGTGTATTGTAACAAAAAAATTATAAAATAATAAAAGACAATAAAAAAAGTGGCAGTTGGGTAGACAGATGTTTGATTACAGAGGATGGGTGGTGGTGTTTGGTTGGGTAGGATTGTGAAATTTAAAAAAAAAAAAAAAAAAAAAGCAGAAGGCTTGTTGCATTTACTTTGTATTAATATGCAATCTTTCTCTTTCCATTAAATTTTCAGTTTCTTGACTATTGAGTTGTCAACTATTATTAAAATTCTAATCAAACTATCAAACAAAGTAATCAATAAATTTCATTGTTGCTTCATAGTTTCATTATTCTTTATCTGCTGAGAAATTTTGCTTTTTTTAATCCATATGACTCCTATTCAAGCCTTGGCAGGCTGGGGGAGTGTTGCCGGCGTGAAACTAGTTTAACCCCACAGACAAGTCACAAGTCTTACCGCCTGCCTCCTTCCTTCCTTTCTTAAATTTCTTAAATTATTTTTTCATAAATTTTGTTTTAGTTTAAGATTTTTTTAAGCCAGTTTATTGTTTCGTTTGTTTTGCAGGCTGTTAATTAATAAATTTGGTTTCTCTAAATATGTGTATTTCATCCCCTGATGAATTTTTTTCACCTTTCTGAGCTTCTCCTACATAAAAAAATTTTTCATTCTTATTGGTCTTTGTGGTTTCAGTGATTTTGTATCTGTTGCTTGACTTTTCTACGCTCAATAAATCATTATTATATATATCACATAAGATGGAGTTTAGATCCCGAAAATGTTAATATGCTTGTGTGTTTAAGGGATTGCTTAAAATAGTATCTTTTTTACCACCTGTTGCATAATATTTGAAAATAAACATGTAGGTGTGTTTCATTCTGATCTTCCATCATATACGAGTGAGTGTAATTTAAATATTTAATATTTATAAGGTATTTTTAAATATATTATTATTATTATTACATATGAATAATTTAGAGGCAAGAGCACTAAATATCTTAATAGAACATCTTCACAATTAAATCTCAGCTTAACAGGAAATGGATTTCATAAAATAAAAAAAATGATCTGTAAATGCTCAGTCACATACGAATATTTGTAGTTGCTTTTCGAAGTGTTGTATTATCTTCGGATTTAAAATAGTTTTTTATTTATTATAAAAAATTAAGAGGTTTTCTTTTTTCATTATTTATTTGTACGGTTTTTATTATTATTATTATTTATTGTTTAAGCAACTAGTTAAATTAACATCGATATTTTTATGGTCTGCCGTGTACTATCTGAAAAAAAAAAAAAAAGAAAAGAAACATATAGAAGAGTTTTATTCATCGTTGAAATAAAATTATAAAAAGAAAAATGAAAATCGATTAAAAATCCAATTAATTGACCGATTAATCGATTAACTGGAACTCAAATTAACTGTTAATTGATTCCCATCCTTAGTATGTACCCATGCAGCGGCGGCTCGCACAAATTTTCACAGGTGGGGTCCGATTCATCGTATCATTTGTAATTTAACATTAATACTATCAGGGGTAGTACTTGTCCTGATTTTCCTGAAATTCCTGAAAATATAAAAAACGTCCTGAAATGTCCTTAAATTTGATAAGTTGTCCTAAAATTCCTGAAATTTTCAACTATTATGCTATATATTGACATTTTCTGCACAGCTGCCTTCATGCTTACTTTTTATTTCCATTACCCAAATACCAAAGGTAATGGGTGTATTGTATTTTTTATGCAAAATTTAACACCCGATTTGCATGTTTTTAATGTCTCCGGATTTTTTTAAAAAAAGGGTGGTTTTCAGTAATTGAATTCAGTTATTGAATCTTCTGATTATCATATCTTCTAAACTAATAGAGATAGAATGACAAAACTTAAGAACTGAGACTGGTGTGCATATCTCAAAACAGCTGTCACAATTTTCTTCAAAGTTGCTTTATAAACATCTTTTTAGATGTCCTTTTGTATTTATTAATTGGTTAGTTCAGGAAGATTGATAGATGTCGTATATAAATACGTCAAGATGTCCTTTCATACTTGGTTACTTTTTTACATGGTTACTATATTTTTGATGAAGAAATGATTGAAAAAAAATATGAGTCTAAGAAAGTTTTTGAAATGATCTCTATAAATGAATACATGTTATAGTGATGCTTCAGTTGCTCCAATTAAAGTTAGATTTTTTTAAAACTTTAAAATAGTGAGCCAAATGTTTCATTTTTATGCCATTTTAAATTTTCTTGTATGAATTAAAATGTACACTAATTGATTTTCATTTACGCTTGCCATTTTGTTTTATATTTTAACCGTAAGTAAAATTTTGAGTTATCATCAAAAAGCAATGTGATATAAACCCTTTCAAAAACTGGATGTTTTTCGCTATTTAAATAAAACTAGCTCTTTTTACCCAATCACAATAGATTCAAGGTGTTTCGCTTATGTAGGTAGACTAGTAATCTTGTCCTGAAAATGTCCTGAAATTTTCAAAAATGTATGTCCTGAAATTTCAACTTATGCTAGTACTACCCCTGTACTATTAATTATTGAAACATGAAAACAAACATTATTAAAATAGGATGTAAAACAAAATGTTGGGAATTTTTTTTTTTTTTTTTAATGATGAATTGTAAATTCAACATTATGGAAAAAAATGCATAAAATTATTTCAAAAATTAAAGTTTTATGATTACAATTGCAAATTTCTGCAATGTTCTGATGAACAAAATATAAAAATTTAAATATCTGGAAGCTGGTTGCTGGTAAACGCTCTTGTGGACATATACATTTGGAGTTTTAAATGGTTTTCTCCGGAACTCACATAAATAAGGGCTAGGCAACACTTAGAAAGAGACTCTACAGAGAATACACCACTCGGGTCTAGGACCCTCTTTTAGTAAACTGGCTTTAACCCTAACACTACACTAAAATTTAAACTCAAATGTCTCGGCGTGTAATATTATTTAGCGTGTTCGAATTATATCCCCAGATCTTTTAATTATAGAGTTTCAAATGTTATATTCATATTTCTTATCTTAAAAATGAATAAAATAAAACTTAACCAATCTTTAAGAAGTTCTATTGAAATTTAGAAAGTCATGATTAATGTAATGTGGATACATATTAGAAAAATACCATGTTTCTGACTTTAAGAGCTTAATTTTACATAAATTAAATTTCAATAAATAAAGAAATAAGATGGCTTATTATCTAAAAAAAAAAAAAAAAAAAAGAAAGAAAGAAAGAAAGAGAGAGAAAAAAAAATGCAGATGTTTCTATTAAATTGTAATTAAAAGAAAAATCATTTAATAATAATAATAAATAACAATTTTATGCAGATATTTAATCCATTTATCTATGTAAATCCATTAATTATTTATCTAAAAATTTTACAGTTTATTTGCATAAAAGTTTTAGTACACAATTCTGAATGAGAAAAAAAAAAAAAAAAAACACCTTTTTTTTTTTTTTTTCATTTAAATTTAAAATACTTTAGTTAAAAAAGGTCTTGGATTCTTATACAAGCTTTTAACTGCAAAGCTAATCTAGAAAAATATTTTTGACTATTACCAGATTTCTTTTTTAAACAATAACATTTTAAATTATTACTTATAACTCTAAAAAATGCACCAAAAAAGTAATGAGAAAAAAAAAGTAATGCAGAAGTCGCCAAATTTTATGCGCAAATTGTATGGTTAACATATTTTAGAGGAGATAATTTTTTCCCCATAGTTTTGTTCCGAAGGGCCAGTCTTCAACAAAAAAATTACAACGTGCTAACACTAATAAAGCAGTTTTTCGCCAAATATGTTAACCTGCTGTTCTAGTAGAATAAATACTGTACAAAAAAAACATGCCAATCTCGGGCCGATTGAAAACAGCTCATTCTCTTAGATAAGGAAACGGAAAGTAGCGTTCGATTAGTCATTCAGTGATTTATGACAGCCGAAAAGAAAATATTGTCAAATAAATGATAATAAAAGAAGATTAAAAAAAGTTAGATGGATGTTGTTATTTTGTATTTATATTTTTGAACAGTTACAAAAAATAAAAGAATTACTATTATTATTTTAATCAAGAAAAAACGTAGTGGGGCCGTGTCCCACTATCCCTTAAAGATGGACCGCCATTGTACCCATGTATGACTAGAACGAACTGTTGGGTTCCTCTATATGCATGTCGTTTTTATGACATTTTCCATTATAGATTAAATGAAACCTTTTGTCATCTTTATTTACCATTCAATTTTGACATGGCCTAAATAGTATCACTACAGTTAAGTCATTTTTTTTTTTTTAATAATTTTTTTAGAAGGGTTAGCTACATGGGAAAAAACTAAGTTGGCTAATTTTGGCTAAATACTGGATAAATTATGAAACTTCAATTATGTTCTTTAAATTCCTTAAAAAAAAAAAAAAAAAAAAAAAAAAAATTAATTTATAAAATGTTGCACACAAAAATACAGGAAAATGACTGGGAAAAGTGAGTGAGATTTATCCAGTGGCGGCTCGTGGCAGGAGCTGCAGAGCTGCAGCCCCCCCAGAAATATTCGAAAAAATTATTTTATCAACTTTCAAAATATTTTGAAAATAAATATTATTATATTGTATAGTATTATGCATATAGAAAAGCAGATTACTTCGTTATCATGAAAAATTATTAAAAAGCTGAGAAAAATTAACTATTTTTAAACGCAATAGCACCTCGAAAATTCGTAATGGGACTGCTCATTCATGCAGCTCCCGAAAAAAGGGATTTCTTTAGGGAAAGAACAGTTACAACCGTCCCTACTCGTTTTCCCTACCAGTTTCGACCATTTGGTTGGAGCTGCATCCGCTGCAGCACCGACCTGATTAGGGATTTCGGTAATGCTGGAAAAGAACAATTTCCCTTTGTAATCTACGTTCTTTCTTCACAGTTTTTAATGCGGTAATCGCTGTGTTTGATGATTATTTATGTATGAGAGGTAAAACAATTTAATAGAAGTCATTTTTATTTATTTTTCAAGCAGATTTTTATTTTATATTACATGGAAATTTCGAACGGTTTTTCGGTTTCTTGGTTTGCCAATGGCAGAAACGTTGAATAGACAGAATCTCAATTTTTATATAAATTTTGCCTTAAACATAATATTTAAAATTTATCAAGTGTTTAATCGCTTTGTTGATAAGGTTATTATGAAAATTATAATTATTTTTATTTTTTTTTTCACTTGTATTTTAGTCACTAATGTTTTTCTATTTTGATGAGAAATATTAGCCGTCGAACCTTTCTTAAAAACACGAGATTACTAAATTTTTAATTTCTGACATTTTCATACAACGAAGTTGGAAAGCATTTATAACTTCGTTTCATCTCTCTTTCTATTTGAGTGAGAACTTTCAGAAATATGCTTGGAAATTTAAACATTTTAATATCCGTTCTGTAGATTGGCCACACTATTTTTCCTATATACTTCTTTTACGAGAACACACAAAACATCCAGAATGCACTGCTGGCTTGGATAATATTTCAAACCAAATTAAACTGATACATACTATTCAAGCCTTTTTAAATATATCTAAAGAAAATAGTGTTTTAACATTTGTAGATGTTTTTTTTTATGCACGGCAATACAGAAGATGTGCAGCAAATTTTGGAAATTCATTTTTAATTATACTAAGGTTTCATATTTAAATGAAATTTTAGTTTACTGTACATGTGTGTAAAGTTCGCATTAAAAAAAATAATAACAATAAAATGTTCGTAATGTTAGACAAGCATTTCATAATCTATGTGATGTGCAAGATTTTACGTCAATGTTAACTCTTTTAATTGATTTTTCAAAGGATGCTCTAAATAAATTAATGAAACGCATCATTATAATTGCACTTTTAAGATACGAGCATTACATTACTATAATGTTTTGAGGTCTCCTGAGCTCCTTTTTGCTATTTTTACAGTGTCATATGTATGGTGTGAGTAAGTGTATATATGTGAGTGAATATCATAACATTTAAATGCTTGGTACGATTGAACTGAAAGCTGGTAGGTATGTGAAAGGTCACCATCAAACGAGCTGTATAGAATTTGATGGATGTGAGACTTATAGTTCTGTTACAAGGACACAAAGAAAAATTCCTTATCATTTTGATTAATGGACTTAAATTTATGAAGTGCGGTTGCGCCTAAATGTTTTATCCAATTGAGCTAAAAATTGGTAGATAGGTTATAGGTAATCGTCACGCAATTTGTATAATTTTGATGAGTACAGGACTTATACATTTTTGTACAGAGACACAAAAAGAAATTATTTATCATTATGGACTATAGATTCGAATTATTTGCAGTTATTATCGCAAGAACTGTACAGATCTACATAAGTATGTAATCAAACTATTTATTATTATTTTTATATAAATCATTGTGTGTATCTTTTTAATGAGCAAAATTTGATTTACAATCATGTATGTATACTTCGTACCATCTTGGAGAAAATAATAGCATGCAGATGAAAAATATTTTATTTGGGGAAATTGATTATCATTAATAAATAAAGTTAACAAAATAAAATCTCCAGATTTTTTTTTTTTCTTTGTAATGAATGTCCAATAATATAAAATTTTAAATCTATGCTGTATCCTGTATTGCTCTGCTTCTTGCTCAGTCTGCGCATATAAAACCCGAAGACCCCGATTAAAACAGATTATTTAGAAAATCATTTTCGCTTTTTTCTCAAATCTTACGTAAACATGCAGCTATGCAGCCCCCCTGTAAAGGAATCTCACGAGCCGCTACTGGATTTATCTAAAAAAAATCTATTAAATTGAGGAGGAGGGAGGGGGATTTGGAAAATAATAGATTCTGCCAAATAATAAAGCCAACCATGCAAAAAATAAATAATAGCGTAATTGATTTTATTTATATCAGAAAAAAATTGCAATTTAACATAATTATGGGGAAATTTCAAAATGCTTTCCACTTGTATACCTTGTAAATAATTTTTAAACAGAAGATCATGTCATGCAACCAAGCACTCCCCTTTTCATTTTTACTAACTCACCCAACGTTTCATGCCGATGTGATCAAGAGGAGGTATTTTGGGAGAAAGTTTAGCTTTGGTTTTTAGCCAGTAAGGTAGGATGAATTTGTATGCATCCAAGTTAACAGGTTTTGTTTTTAGTTATTTTGAAAAACTTGTATATATGCTCTTACGTACATATGTTCATCAAGCTGTCTATGAGATTAATATCTGAAGAGTTATCACTCAGTTATTAACAGGGCCGTACTTAGTGGGGGGGGGGGGGGAGCGACTGGACAGTCATCCAGGGCAGCTAAAAGTTATGAAGTGTAGCTGAAAATTAGGTCTACTGAAATTGGCCGTGAGGCGTAAGGGCAAAAATTTAGGATATATATATATATTTTTGTCCTGCATGTATTCTTGTGTGTTTCAGGACTCAAAATATTTTCAACACACCTTCTTTATATAAAGATTGAAATCTGCTTCATGCTCCCCCCCCCCTACAACACAGTTAGAAAACCAAATTTTCAATCGAACTCGAACCCATAGGCCAAGTTTCTCACCTCTTGTAGTTGTGCAATACTTTTTGAAATTGTTGGGTACATAGGCTAGATGCTTATCTTTCACTAAGGTTGCTAAAATTGCAGGCACAGTCTTGGTTTGATTATCACAGCCTCAAATGAGAACTAGAGGTAAGCGTCATTATAGTGGATATAAAATAAAATTTTATGGATAATTTGTAAAAAGTTGAGACTTTCAGTTGTTCTATTGTGCTTCATTTAAAATTCGAAATATTTAAAAATATGACAAAGGCCGATATACTTCCAATTTTGCAAGAGATGGGGAAACAAGCTGCCGTTAATCTTAAATTGATGGAGTTGAAGGATTCATTATTAAAATCAAACCAATATGTTAAAGATAAAGATTTTTGTTAGTAAATTTTTAGCAACCACAATTGCCTAATGAAAAGAGTCAGAAGAAAATAATCATTTATGTTTGTTAAAGCAAATTGAAAGTAGTGATGATTAGAGCTGTACTGAGTACTCAATAGTATATGCTTGGTACTCGGCCAATTTGCCGAGTACTTGTTACTTGGCCAAATTTGGACTAAGTATTCGGCCAATACCAAGTAGTTGTAAGAATTTCTTTATTTTTATGTATTATTGAAAGAAATGTATTCGTAAGAGTTGTTTATTAATAACTAAACTAAAAAATTATGAAAATATAAATATAGAGTCATTAAACTTTTGCTGCAAACAGCTTTCTGCAGTTAAAACAGGCGAATAGATTACCACCAAACTCGGTATAGAGACAATTCATGATATGAGCTTATCCCTTTTAGTTACAAGAATTTAAGTATAAACATCTTGTATGTGTGCAATATGCAAATGTTTTTATAAAAACTTAGTACATAAAATTGCATCTATAAGACTATAAAACAGACAAAAATAAAATATTTTAGAAAAAAGAACCCTTATATAATACTAATATAGTAGATAAAACTTTAGTTACATATTTGTGCAAATAAAAGTAAGACACTTTTAAAAATATAAGAAAAAGATTAATTTTTAATTTTAAAAATAATTATGACAAAGGTAAATACACTAAAATATTATTAAAAATATATTTTAATAATCAAATTTGTTGTTTGGCAAATTATGGCCCTTTTTATCTTTTTTACTCTTCTAGAATTTGAAGATTAATGAAGTCTATCATGTTTGAAATGATAAAATATTTATTTTAATGTTCTTGTTTCATATGTAAATTTCATACATTTTAAATCAAGCCTGAGTGTATAGGAACTTTTACATTCTCTAAGAATTATCTGAGAATGGTTCGCATCTGAGAAAGACTAATATAATTAAGAATGAAGTTATCAGCTATTATGGTTTTAATAATCCACTAAGCTGGAAGTATCAGATATAACAATGAACCTAATTGTGTACATATATACACTACAAAAGTTCTGAAACATTTCATGAAAACATGCTGTTTGTCATTTAACTTAATTTTGTGTTCAAAAGGCCTTTTTTTAATTTCAAGATGTGCAAAATTCTTCATATGTACATCAATTATTCTTTCTTACAACTACTCAGTATTCGATACTCGGTACCCGGCCGAGTACTCGGTTACTCAGCCAAAGTGCTACTCTGTGCAACACTAGTGATGGTACATCGCATAATTCTAATGATTCAGAAAATGCATTATCATTAGACAAGCTTTTGAAAGCTAATAACATTGGTAATACATATAGCTAAGAAAAAATATTTTTTTTTTTTTTTTTTTTTTTTTTTTTTATTCTATTGAAAGATGTTTTATGCACAAAAATGTTCATAAAGAATATAAATCTAAAATAATCAACAAAAAAAAGCCACAAATATTTTTCTTGAAGAGAGGAGTACTTGGTTGCATGACAGATCAGATATTAAAAAGAGAAATTTTGCTAGAAGACTAGCGTGTTGTATAGAGAGAAATTTGATTTCAGTTTTAATAACCTTATATAGCATTTTTATGCACATCCACAAAAATTTGATACATTCTTTATCATTTATATCTTATTTTTACCTAAGTAAACGGTTTCAAATTAATTTATTTTTTATGCAAAAATTAATATATGGAAAAAAATTTTATAATAAATTTTTATATTGGCATGATTTTCATGTCAGGAAAAATTATAATTTTATTTTATACTTTTAAGCATTTCTATAAAAGTTTACAAAATCATAAACTAATATTGAACAAATGCTATTCCATGTTAAGTGTTATATAGCGTATAAAAAATTAGTAAGCAGTTTTAAGGTAACATGTGAGAAGAAGAGAGAGCATCTATTATAAGTAAAAAAGTGCTTTTTATAATAGAACAGTTATTTTATTTAGGGATACATGGCCGTTCACAATTAAAATATTTTTAAAAATTTGTCTCAGGTAAGTTACAATATTTAAAAAAACAGTAGTGTGAAAACAAAGTATGGATGAAGCAGAGATAGATTATAAATATTTTCAATAAAAATTCCAATGTGGGATATTTGAATATGTGTATATTTGGGAGGGGTGGGGGATCATTTCAGAAGAAAAATTTATGCATCTTCATTGTATAATAAATGTTCTAAGTAATTTATTTGTTTAATAAAACTTTTTCTGATCATCTATCTGAAAAATGAGCATGCTAAGAGCAGTGCACCATAAGGGTGATAGAAAAAATACTTACTATTTAATATGTTCAAATGTCAAGGCACCATAGAAAGGTTAATAACACAATTAGAACTCTTCTGCTGTGGTTTTTTTTTTAAATTATTATTCTCTCAAAGGTTCTATAATTTTGATAATATAAAATTTGACATGTTGTGAAATAGAGGACCAGAACATTTTGAGTAAGGATCTTACTGTTAATAAAGTTATTTGAGTATAGCACATAACATTTAAATATTGTGGACAGTGGTGGAGAGGGCGGTATGTCCCGGGCCTCAGGTCATAAGGGAGCCTCTGGAAAAACTTAATCTTTAAGTATATATGCATAATTGGTGAAGTTTTCGTGCCATTATTTTAACCTGAAAAATTCCCTGCAGTTCTTTAAACCACAGGTTCCTGTTTAAAGAGCCTTAATATACAAAATGTGACCATAGAGCAAAAAAAAAAAAAAAAAAAAAAAAATCATTTATGTAAAACCTAATTAAGACAGCACAAGTGGTACCAATGCCCTTGGCCTAATTGTTGGGTGTTTGGCTTCTGAATCAATCTTAAAATTTATTTCGGTGCCTTTTTACAGTAATAAGTTTAAGTGAAGAAGTGCGAGGGAGGAGAGCTAAATAGTAGGGGCTCCAGTTAGGAGGGCCCCAATGAAATTTTCGCCCTGGACAACGAGAGTTGTACGTCCGCGACTGATTGTGGGACATTTATCTGTTGTAGGATAAGCTAGATGTACTGAAAGAGCTAGATGTACTCAAGATTTTAGAATATTCTCAGAGTAGAAATGAATACATTATGTAATTTGAGGAAAAAAATTAACAGAATAAAAGAAGTGTAGTGATGTAGATGGTTTAAAAAAAAAATAAAAAAAAAAATTATTAATACTATGAAAAAATGTTTGGATTAGTGAGTTCAAGAAAGTTTGCATACATGGTACCTTCAACAGATTAATTGTAAGATTGTGTGACATTTTTCAAACTTCGCTTTTCATTTTGTTGAATCTCATTCATAAGAAATTTTTCTTGCTTATAATTTAATAAATATTAAAATAATACACCAGTGAAACTTTTCAGGGACTATCCCTGAATTCAGGGTTTTTGAAAATTTTGCTGTCAATAAATTTCATGTTAATTAATTTTATTTTGTTTTTATAGAAATTTTTCATTTCAAATACTTAATTTGTCTTATTATGTATTAAGGAGCTACCAAATATAAGTTATTATAGGTTATGAATACTTTTTATAATAGCTATTTGATATATCATTGATAAATCTTCCTTTGCCATTTCACATGCAAGTAGCAGGTTTCAGGGTTATTTCGTGTTAAACTGTTTCACTCCTGATAATATAGATTATGTTATATTAATGAGCTCACTTGAGCTTGAGGGAGATAGTAGATATTTCTTATCTTAGAAAAAAAAAAAGCATTGTCTAAGTATATAAATTTCTTGAAATTTTGTTTAAGTTAGCATTACATTCATTTTTTGGTAGGTCCATATTGAAGATTTATCTTATGTTTGTTACAGTTCAATTAGATTTGTCAAATATTAAAATTTCAAAATGAAAGGCTGTGGGATAAAAGTTTCTCTCTTTCAATATAGTTTATATACATATATAACGACCTTCAAAACCTATGACTTTCTACACAGGCCTTGAGGATGCCAATCTGTAAGTCTATTCAAATTAACTGGCCTGAATATTGTCACTTTAAAAATGTGAAATTTTTTTTTTTATGTTTTATTATTTTCCTTGTTCAGTTGATAGTTATAGGATTTAAAGTTCTTCATTAATTGAACTGAAATGTTGCATGGACATTCCTTTTAACATGTATTAGTATTAATTATTAAGCCTTTTGCAATAAAAATAATAGTGATAATAAAAAGGTTAATATTCAAGTTAGTTATTTTGAATTTAGTGATGTTTAACTCAGAAATTTCATGAAATCATTAAGAGATGGTATTTGTTTCCCATGAATTTCAAACTGAGCGACATTTAAAATGATTGAGAAAGAAAAACAGATTTTTTCCCCCTACTAATATGAATTGAAGTTCCTTAATTAAAGACAATTTTTGAAATGTTTATAAATATATAATTACCCCATGTGTTAGTTTAACCCTTTAAAGTTCACTACTGATCATAAATTTATCACTGATCATCAATATACAAATGAAAAAAAATTAGCATTTTTTATTTTTCAGAAATTTATGGTTTCACAGTGAAACCTATGAACGGTAACGGGCTATTTTTTCTCCTAAAGCAAACTAATATAAAAGTTGCAGAGAATAAATAAGATACTTTAAAAATCTAAAACATTTATATTTTGACTTACTTATTAGGAAATTCAGATAATGATCTATTCAGAAAAGAAGCAAGTGTGGTGTAAGCAGTGTCACAGCACCAGGCACCTAGCCAAACATTGTTGCTACAGCTCTGGCTTTATTATTTAATTTTTTACTTTATTTACAAATTTGCGAATTTATACATAAAATTAACTATACTTACTAATTGTTTTACCAGATAAAAAAAACTTTATATTCATAATTGCAAAATATTTAGTACATATAAAATTATTTAAAAAGAAAAAAATATAGTACTTATATATAAGTACTTGCCCCCTGACGAGTTTTTACTTCTAATTTTAAGCATTTTTATCCAATTATTTTTTCTGTGGTCCTTTAGTTATTTTCTCTGTCATTAAGTTTAATGGTAGATTTTTTATTATTATCATTCATGTCGGCGTAAGTAATTTAAATTGTTTTTGTCTCTTATTGGTTTTTAATCTGTATCGCAACATTTTTGTGTTAGTCTTACCTATAAGTTAAAATCAGTTCTTTTTTTTTGTTGTGTTGGTATTGTTTTGTATCTATTAATTGCTAATTTTTAAGGTTAAATTTTATTACGATATCTATCATATATATATATTCATATAATTCCAGAAAATGATATTTTAAGAAATTGCAGAAAATCCAGGAAATGTTCATTTTCTACTCTTATCTTATGTCTTGCAAAATTCGACCTTTACTGGAGTTTGGTTTCTCTCAGAAACCAAACATTTTACATAACTTTTTGGACAATTCTGTTTATTTATATAAAAAATTGAAAGTTGCAATTTATGACAGAAGGATTATAGTAAGTTCATGTGCTATTATTTAAAATAAATATTTTTTCTTTATTTTTAAAATTGATACAATTTTAGAAAATGAAAGTGACTTCTATATCTGGCTTCATCTGAAATAACATTTTTTGGATTTTACTGTAGTGCTGCCATATAATGCGAAGAGAATGAATAAGAGTTTTTAATATTCTATTAACACTTTGTAAAAATACTGAAAAATTGCTGAAAAAAAAAAAAAAAAAGTGCAATGCTTGGTTTCTCGGCGAAACCAATGAACATTAAAGGGTTAAACATAAATGTACAATAAAGAAAAGGAAAAATTATACCTTTTTTAAAACATTATTATTATCTTGGACAATTTATATTTAAAAAATAGCCACAATTACTTTTGATTATTAGTAAAAAGAAAAAAAAAAAGACAAGATTTTTTTTCGTCTTTTTTTCTTCCTTCTAAACAATTAATAAACTTAAGTATGGGTTATTGCTATTTAATTAAAAATTTATTTTTTTCTTTTTAGGTTATCTATTCTGTGAAAGTAACAGCTCTGCTGATAACTTTTATTCCGTTTCCACTTCATTGAATTCTGATGTATCTAAGAAACAAGAACTTCATGCTTGTGATATATGCCCTTATAAGACACCACATATAACAAATTTAAAAAGGCATTATTTAATACATACTGGACAACGTCCATTTGTTTGCTCATATTGTAAAAAATCTTTTAACCAGAAAGTGACTCTAAGTATACATTTACGCTTGCATACTGGTGAAAAGCCTTATTCGTGTCCTAAATGCACAGAAAATTTTATCAGTAGAGCTGCTTTGCGGCGTCATATTGCAACTAAACATCCAAATTAATTCTTTTTTTTTTTCCCCATTTTTCTTATTCAACACTATATATATATCTTAAAATACTGCAAAAGCACCCTCCCTCAATTAAACGCCCCTCTGTTTTCACATGAATTTTGTTTGTTCTTAAAATACCAAATAAATGCCGCCTTACACTCAGAAGTAGGTTATATATGAATAGGCAACAAATTTTTCTGCTATTTATTTCTTTTATAGCATTTGTCTTTGTAACTATAAAGATAAGTTTGTATTATATTGAATCGGACACTGATTATTTGAAAATGGAAACTGTATGCTTCCTAAAATAGCTGCAAATATTTTAAAACAATTTATTGGAAGGGTGGGAGGCAAAACTTTTCTGAATTTTTACAGTTAGTTAAATGCCAGTTAACCAAGAATTTACTGTATTCAATTTTTAATGCTATCATTGAACTTAACATGTATATGTTTTGTTTTGAAATCATTTTTATGCCACTATTTTAATAGGAAAGCATATTTTTACCATTTATCCGCCTCCCTTCTCAAATATATTCCAATTTCAATCAAAGATTGAGGGAGTGCTTGAATGGTATTTTATGGTATATATATACATTAAGAAAAAAAAAAAAAAATGAAAACTATAATCCAGAAATTTTCTGTTTTTGACTGTAAATAATATGACAGCATCAGCTGAATTTTGATTTGTTAAGTAACAAATAATTATTAAAGTGTTAAAAAAAAAAAAAAAAAAAAAAAGAGATAAGTTTATAAAATACTGACTAAATTATAAGATTATATATATGTTATTCCTTGTTGAAATTTACTTGTGATACTTAAAAGATTTATTATTTTTCATGTAAAATGTTATGATAACTTTGAGATTGCAGATCATATTACTATTAATCTGGTAACTATGTATTAATTCTATATAGATAATTTATGAAATTTATTGTTATGCTGAAAATTTTTATTTAAAACATTTGTCAAGTTATTAAGAATCTGAAAAGTTTTCTTAACTCATGTTTATCAAATTAAAAAATATATATATATATATATTGTATTTAATAATCAGGAACAAATGTGCATGCATTTTTATAATATATACATATATATAATTGTATTTTAAGGAAAGATGTACTTAGAGAAATAAATGTGTTTGTAATAATTATTAAATTCATTTAGTCTTTCTTCAATATCGTCTAATTTTTAAATGATAGTCTGACTTATCTTCTTTGTAAAGGCTATGGTAATAAATTTATCAGAAACTAAGCTCAAAATTTCCTCAATTATTTTGTAAATTTGTGAAGTTCTTGGTGATTTAAATCAAACTTGTTAATGCTAAAAAAAAAAAAAAAAAAAAAAAAAAGGTTTGTTCTCAATGCTTATAATAAATTTAGAATATATTTTATTAGCAATTTATTTATATGTGTAGCACTGCTAATATTATAATAGAAGTCCTCCCTTGTTCTGCTTAATTAGTGAAAAACAACTAGTATTTAGAGACTATTGAACTGCCAATGGAAGTGGTCGTTTTTTGCGCAATGGTGCAACAACAAAAAGAATTATTTGTGGGTGGGGGCTAGGAACTTTTATATGTTTTAGCGTCATGCTCCTAATATCAGTTTGTGAATAGTTTGTATTGTATATATTTAACTTTAATTGTATAATTGTGTCGTGTGTAACTTAGAGTGTTAAAATAAAATGTGAGAAAAGCATAGAAAAGCACTAAAAGAGCATAGAGTTTTTTTTAAGCCTCCCTACTTATGTTTTTAAAAAATGAAAAGATTAAAAGAAAAATATTTGTATATATGAGAATAAAAGAAAAAGTGTGTGTAATCAGTTATAAATAGTATCAACAAAGTAAAATTTTTAACAATTTAAATAGCTATTTTTTTAAGGAGTAAAAATATTAAAACAAATAATCTAAAAAAATATATTTAAAAAAAAAAAAAAGTAATTATTTTAAAGCCATAAAGAGTGGGGGAAATACAGAATCATTTCATGCTGAATTTTAGAATAATTTAAATTATCAAGCGTAATTTTTATTGTTATAAAAAACATTACACACCTGCTATATTTATAACATTATATAACACTTAAAATGAAATTAAAAGGAAAAGAAATCTGCACATAACAATGCCATGACTTCCATTATCCCCATTACTATATGCATTAAACTCTTTTAATGTGCTCTCCACCCCCCCCCTTTTTTTTGGGGGGGGGTGGGGGGGTGGGGGTAACTAATTAAATCTCTTTTTAGCAGTCAGGTCCCTATAGCTAAAATGTCAGCTTTTTCATTCATTAATATTTCACATTCACAACAATTTTTTTGCTGTTTTGTCTAGTAATATTATAAAATTTGGTTGTTCAATCTTTTTACGTTTTGGAGACAGTATGGTCAAAAACATAAAATTAGCAAAACTATTCAAGTCTGCTACCAATTTTCCTGTATAGCCAATTAATACATAAGATTTTTAATTGATCAGACTACATAAACCTATTTTGTTTAGTATGTAAGGGAAAAGAATATAAGTAATTTGTCTTAATCAAATGTAAAAAATCTAAAAAGCCAAAAGAAAACAAAACAACAGATAATGTTATTTTTAGCACTGTTAATGGTAACCAAGGAAATAATTGTTTGTCATTATGTAAAAAGAATGCAAGATATTTATAATATGCATAGCAGTAGGGTATGAAAGTTTTATGTTTATAGACTGTGTAGTCAGACTACATAAAATAGGCTTAACTAATCAAGACTTAGGATTCTTACCACTTTCCCTGTAGTAACCAATTGATACATATAAAAAGTCATCTAAAAGGTAGTTAACCTTGGCTTATACCAAGCTGAGCTCGGGCAGGTGAAATGCAGAAAGCCAACTTTAATAATTTTTACTTTAATTTAAATACATCCCCCCCCCCCGCCTCTTTTTTTAGGAAATGTTATATGCATACGTATGAAAGTAAGTATTAAAATAACCATAAAATGACATTTTTTGAACTTCAAACGCGGAATAAATTGAGCTGGGAAGGGGTTAAAATGTAACTAGTTTGAAAAAAAAAAAAAAAAAAAAAGCTAGTTTTAATTGATTACTTAACTTATTTAATTATTTATTTTGAAAGATACACACTTCCGAGACATAAAATTGACTTACACAACCAAATTAAAGCACCTATTAATTTTCCTGTAGTTATTAGCTAACAACTGCTTTTCAGCAAATTAAAAAAAAAAAAAAAAAATAAATAAATAATCATTAGTACTACTTTTGAGGTACCAACTTTTGGCCCCACTTTAAGTTTTCTGATTTTTACCAAAACTTGGCAAACTTAATTGTACATTTTGACATGGTTTAATTTAGTTGTTCTATCTTTTTTCATTTTGTAGCTATGTAAGTAGCTGGAAGATACACACGGACACAACAATCAATAATAATAATAAAAAAAAAAGGTTCAGGAGACTATAAAACAGGTAAAATTCTGTAGTGTTTTAAGGAAGATCTTAATTTTCCTATCTAATCATTTTAAAACCCAGTTCAAAATATATATATATATATATTTTTTACCAAAAGTCTATTATGTGATACTTTCAGAGAGTCAAAAGTAGTAAAAAGGTTTGTACCTACAATTTAACAAACAGCTTTTTTGTTCTGGGTAACAGATTTTCATATCCTGTTTTGCAGTTTGGAAAACAATGAAATTGTAATGTTGTTTTCACTTTATGATCTTTACAATGTCTGAAAACAATAATTATTTCAGCTGGAAATTAAAAATACAAATATGCATTTAAAGTAAACCACATGACGATTGTATATAACTTTTATATTTAAAATACAAGCTAAAAATCTATAATTATGCATTTGTGAATTATAAGAGTTTTAGGGAAAAACAACTGCTCAGTGAGCAAAAAACTATGTATCAGCTGCTAAGGGAAGGGGGAGGTGGATGTGCATTTTCTGCAACTCTGTAATCTGCACATATTTTTATTGGACAATTAGTTATTAGCAAAATCACTACAATAGTAGTGCATTCTTAATGACCAATAGGGTTTTAAATACTTTCATTAACCCCTTACCTGCCGAGGAAAATATAGTACAAAATTCACTTATCAGTGCTACTGTTCTCCCTCAACTCTGAAATGTATTAAATCTTTCGAAAACACTGTAAAGATCACTTCTGAGGTTATATTATTGGATTGTTAAATCGTGTCAGTAGTTTTACTGGTAGTATAATACAAATTATCATATTTTGGAAAAATGCCTGAAAACACCCAGGGTTATTAAGGGTTTAATTGACATAATTCAACATCAATAGCTTTTCTTAAAGTAAACAGATTTGTTTAAGCTTTTAAAAACACTAGTTTTATATTGTTTTTTCCCAATTTGACTGACACAGATGATCTCTCATAGTACTGATCCTATCAGTAAATACTCTAGGAAATTAATTAATTAGTTCATGTTTTGCCAAACTAATAATTAACAATTTTTTTTTTTAAATTATTATTATTATTATTATTTTTAAACATTTCTATGATCATAAAAAGACAGAATATTGCTACATTATTAAATAATTAACTCTAGCATGTGAAGCAGAAGATTTGAATAATGAAATAATAATTCAAATTATCTATTAATTATCTATTAATTGTCTATTTTATAAATTGTCATTGAAATAGACAATTTATGATTACAAAGTGAGATTTGCAAAAACATTCTACACTTCTACTAAGAATTTTGATGACAAACTAGTATAACACTGACCAAATTGTATAAGAAGTTTTTATTATTTAACCACAATAAGCGATTAAATAACTACTTAATGCACATAATTAATGCACTTTTTTGCAAATTCATTTATGAGGGGATGTTTAAATAGGTTACATTTATTTTAGAAATTTTTTGCCAAATAGGTGGTGTCTTAAAGAAATAAATATGCTGCATGATTTATAGATTCCCTGCAAATCAAAGAGCATTGAACGACCTTTGCTATTAATGCAATTACACAAGTTACTGTTGCACAAAATATGAGGTGACCAATGATTTATTGTGATCTTTAATTCGACAATCAAAATAGTGATTTTATGTCATTTTAATAAGTTCAATCAGTGGCATGATAGCTTGTCTTTGACTAGATAAGGTTATTTTCCTAGAAACTTAGCAAGAGTTGTCAGGAGAGTTCATACAAACTCTAGGCATTCTAAAGCAAGAAATAACTATCACCAAGCTATACACAAATAATAATGAGATTAAATATAAATATTCATTTATGAAATAGAATCAAACAATAGTTGTAACCCCTTATATATATTGAATTTTTTGTCTTTGCTTTTACGAGTGTGAAATAGTTTTTTATTCTGCAACATTTACTGCCTTATAATTCTCTACAACCAATGTTTCTAAAAGATAAACTACAGTTAATTTTCACTTTAGATTATCATTTTCATTTCCAGTTGCATCATATCTATACAAATTTGCTACTTTTATTTAATGATTTTGTTGTTGAATAGGGTAATCATGTTAATTCTAGGCAAAATAATTTTAGTATTTTTTAACAGATTTTTCTGATGAAACTTGGACCTTCCTCTTTCAATCACAAGTAATCTTAAATTAATAATACATATATTGTAAACACTACAATTAAATATATATATTATTGCAGTACTTTTCCCTAACATTTAAATTTTTCTTAATGTCTGTGCATAATTTAATATTTGATTTAATTAAATGTATTTTATCTGGGAACAAGATATCTACAGTTGACTTGCTTATGATTGAACATGCAGTACTTGTATCAATTTCAAATGAAGTTTACTACTAAATATGCACAATTTTTGTAAAGTTATCACACTCATTTGGATTAGTCATATAATTAAAAAATGTTCTTGCACAGTTTTTATTTTACTGTTCTCTAATTATAAAGAAAACTGGAGGCTTTTTAAGATGACAGGTCAGTGGTGAAAGTGTATGACCTTTCTACAGCAGAAACATTCAGCTAACTTAAAATTGCAGTTTTTCAGCAGGGCCCAACTAACAAATTTTTGTGCTTAGGGCACTTTAAATTTTCCGTGCCTCTTAGAATGGATAAAATTGTAAAAAAAGATGTCAGGGGCACTGAAACAGTTTTTTATTGTGCAAGTTTTATTTCACCTTCATATGTTTTTTAAGTTTTATTTTATCTTCCTTTGAATTTTAAATCTTAATTTTGTTTCTATTTGTCATATTCATATCTGTTTTGGTGTAAATCAAGCTTTGGACTCTGTAAATGTTGGCTATAGGCCTACAAAGTAACAGAAATTTACATTTATTTTGCATACAATAATCAATCAAAGCCCTTGAAAATGTATTGATTTTGTATTTAAATTCTCATTTTTTCCAAAACTAATTTTTTTTCCCACTTCCTCTTCGTATATTTTTCATTTCATCCTGTGCAGTGTTTGAAAAAATTTTTATTCTATATCTTCCTTTATTATTATAGATATATAATTTTTTTTTTAAATTAGTACTCAAATGTTATTTTTATTTTATTTCAGTTTTAAAAATATTAAAAGATAATGGAAAATCTGCTGCCAGCTACAAGTGTCCTTTTTGTCCACATTCTTCACTGTTTTCATCTAATATTAAACGGCATATATTAACTCATACTCAAGAACGTCCTTTTGTATGCAGCATCTGCAAGAAATCTTTCAACCAGAAAATTAATCTACAGAGTCACATTCATAATCGTCATGGACCATATGCTCTTAAATCAGCCAAGTGGTGAATCACAGTTATATTGTAAAATTGAAACTTTTCTTTCCTTTTAAGATGTAGTTATGTTTTAAATTTACTTATAATTATCTGTTATATATATATACAGGGTGATCATTTTAAAAGAGTACCCGTGTGTTTTTCTTATAACCCTTAAATCCGACGGATGTGGCAACTATCCTAACATTGAAGTATGATTGTTTGAACCTTGTTTAAGTTTGTGAGACAATTTCTAACACTGCTGGACTGTTACAACCTTATTTGTGAGGTAAAACAGAAATGGAGACGCACAATTTTTTTAAACCTGTAATAATTTTATTTTTGAAAAACATAATTCAATTTTTTTTACATTATCATTCCTCACAGAAAATGTTCACCACCATTTTGAATGCAAACATGAACGCGTCAAACCAGGTTTTTGACACACTTTGCAGCATTGTTGGTGTTATTGATGAGATTTCTTCAGTTATGATCTGTTTTAATTCATCGATGTTTACAGGACTTCTCTGGAAAAGCCTATGAAATGATAACGTAAAATTGATAATGCAAATGTAATGTAGGATTGATAATGTAAAAAAATTTAATTAGACTTTGATTTTCATAAATGAAATTATTACACGATTAAAAAAATTGTGCATCTCCATTTCTGTTTTACCTCACAAATAAAGTTGTAATAGTCTAACAGTGTTGGAAATTGTCTTCCGCACTTAAACAAGGTTAAAATAATTATAATTCAGTGTTAGAATATTTGCCACATCCATCATATTTAAGGGTAATAAGAAAAACCAATGGATACTCTTTTAAATTGATCCTCCTGTATATATATTCATTTTTTTCCCCCTCAAAATATTTTAAGTCATAATTTGTTTGCATTGCTATATTTCTGTATGAAGTTTATAAGAAACTGAAATAAAATTGGTTTTATGGCTTATTTGATTATTATTTTGTTTTAACTATCATAAAACAACCTACAGAAGAAAAACCCCATTATAAATTATAAATCTCTCTTCAAAATTACGGATCATTAATAAATCATAAATTTTCCCTGTAAACTTAGTTTAAAGGCAGAACACATCATAACGCGGAAAATAGAAAAGTCTAAGTTAGATTCCTCAATCAGTGCGATTTTAAGTTAACTGTGGTCAGATCTAGCTTATTTATTAAGTGAGCCATGGATATGAGGAACTTAAGCTAAAGTGAGAGTTCATCAGATTATTAATCAATTAGAATCGAGATTGAACAAAAAAAAGCGAAAACACAATTAAACAAAAGCAACTTTCGTCAAATAACTGTTGTTAAATCAATTTATGTTCCAATGAGGCTCCGTTGCCAGCGCAAATTGCTGGCCAGAGGTTGTCGCATGACTTCAGGGTGAAATTCCCGCTCAGGTCGCCTATATTCCTAGCCAGGTGGTATCTTTGCAAATAACCCAATAATAAAGGATTATTAGTCTCCTTAAAAGAACTCTTCTTTACTCCATAAAGACATTTACACTTGTAATCCATCACACGTTTTCATGAGAAGCCACCTATGATTTGTGAGTTTTGCGAGTGAAACCCGAAAGGAAAAATAGAAACATTGACATAGCCATATCCATATAAAATTTCAGAATTTTTGTTATTAAAGTTTGGTTCTGTTTATGTTAATTTTTCACAGGCTTTGCTGCATTTATTTTTAAGCCTTTTTTTTTTGAGAGAGAGGAGGGGGAAGGGATGAAATGTAATCAAATAATGGAATTTAGTATAAATACTGATATGTATTATTATTGAAAAAAAAAAATATTTTATGAGAATAAAAAATAAACAGATGAATAATTCACCACAAAAACCCACAAGGACAATTTGGTAACTAGTTAACTTGAAGTGTTTTAATTATTTTAATTTATTTGGAAAAAGAATAATAGCACTTAAATTACTTAAAGATTACAAAACACTTTGCAAACATAAAAAAGAAGAATCTTTCAATCGATTGTAGTAAAAAAGAAGGATCTTTAATTGATTGTATTAGAAAGGTAACAAAATGAATTAAAAAAAAATGAGAATAGCTAAATTTATGGAGCAAGACACAAATAGTGGAATTACTAATAAATAAAATGGCTCCAAATGCTGAGGTATTTCATCAGGAGTTGCTCCCATCAGCATTGAGTGATGCAAGGTTTCTATGTTTGGCAAGTAATATTATGCAAAATGCCAAAAGATAACTCAACCCTGCAATCAAAATATTACCTTGAATAAAACAGGAAATAAGACAGATTACAACCTACAATAATAAGCAAATTTTCATCAGAAATAATTATGTAAACAAGGTGGCTACTGGTTAGGAATAGCCAGGGAATTTCATGTAAAGTCAGGGAATTCTTCAAAATTGTGTGAAAATAGGTTTTATTTTAAATCTCGTTATTGTAAACTGGTAAAATGTGTGTTAATTTTGTAAATTTTTGCAAGAAATAAACACCGTAAGTCATGGAAAATTGTGAAAAGCAATCATGGAAAATTTCTAATGTTAGCCACCCTGGTAAAGCAAAACACATGTTCATACATACTCAACTTAAGTAGTGTAAAAAAAAAACATGATATATATGATAGTCTTGAAAATGTTGTTGAGAATTTCATGTCATAAGAATTATTAATTTGTTTTGATTAACGGCAATCATAAAACAAATAATGTACCCTGTACTTTTCACGCGTAATTTATTATTGTTTAAAATTTTATATTATATATCACATGATTTATTTCAGAATATTTCATTTTCATGTGCATGTGCATTTTTATACTCAAATAACATTTCATTTTATTTTAGCTGTGAAAATTTTAAAAGAAAATGGAAAATCTGCTCTCTGCTTTAAGTGCCCTTATTGCCCTCATACTTCTCATTTTTCAGCTAATGTCAAACGACATATATTGACTCATACTCAAGAACGGCCTTTTGTGTGTAACATGTGCAAGAAATCTTTTAATCAGAAAATTACTTTGAAGAATCATATTGTCAGAGTCCATTTATATCATGCTGTTTAAATAAATGGTGAATTACTATGAAATGTAAATGTTCTTTGCTTTGAAGAATGATTTTTATTAAATTATTAAAAATTTTTTACTTTTCCATCATTTTCAGATAAAAATTAACAATATTTCAATTATTAATCTGTCTCCCATTTTGAACTAGGTACTTTTCACTTACAATGATTCTGCTTAAATGATACATATGTAACAGGCATAATGAAGTTTTAATGCTTTGCCACTATTTTATTATTTTACATATTTAATTACAAGGTTTCCATGTGTAAACAGTGAAACAGCCTCGTAACACAAAAGTAAACACTATTTAACAATTGATATGTATAAAAAAAAAACAACTTTTAAATGGGCAATTTTTAAGCTTCAATGTAAATAGGGATATTAAAAAAAAAAAATTACAAATAAGATAATCTAATCCATTTAACATCATGTGGTTAATATGATAAGAGCCGAGGAATTCAAATAATTTATTTTGTGCTAATGCAGACTGCAGTTGACCTATATCAGCAGGGATTATTTATGCCTGATATGTAACATTTTAAAATTAGAACGCAAATTAAAATAGATTTTTTTTTTTTTTATGAATAATTTAGAATGGCAGGAAGGGATATTTTGATTTAGAACAATATGTCAAAATAAAATGGAAAATATTAATAATTAAAAAATACATTAAGATATAATTTAATGAAATATTGCTTTATTCCACCATGTTACAAAGTTTTCAAATTAAAATATTTATAGTCAATTATGCTCATGCCATTATGATAAAAGTGGTTATTATAAAAGTTGTCTGACACCTTTATGATGAAAGTAATTCTCAAAATAGATGTTTATACAAAATTTTGCAATGTTAAGAAAATTGTAAATTTCGTATAACTTACAAAGTTTTGAAACTAAAATTTTCATAGTTAATGATGCTGATGCAATTATTTTAAATAATACTTCAAAAATGTTCAGACATCTTTATGATGAAAATATCCTCAAAATTGGCATTTATGCAAAATTTTGCCCTATTCTGTCATGTATGGAAATTTGTAAATTTCGAATAACTTATACAAAGTTTTCAAGTTAGAATGTTCATAGTAAATGATGTTCACATCAGCATCATAATTGTTATTTTAAGCTGATCCAACATCTTAATGATAAAAAAAAATTTAAAGCACATTTAAGAAAAGATTTTGTGCTATTCTTCAATGTTATGAAATTCATAATTTTCCAATAACTTACAAAGTTTTCAAATTAGAATATTGAAACCAAAAAGGGTACTTGCCAGTGTCATAAGTAGTAAAAATGGTATTTTAAGGGGACTCTCTACCTATCGTCTCCAAAATCCGAAGCCAATGTTATTTTATGGGAAATTTTGCCCTATTATAATTCACTTTCCGAAAATTCACAACTATTAAACAATTTATTGCTTTCTAAAAATTGATTTTTTTTATTTTTAAGATTTCATTTTTAAGCTCAAAAACGAAAATTTCACATTGTGAAAATTCACATTTTACAACCTCAAAAAAAAAAAAAAAAATAATAATAATAATAATAATAATAAGTTTTTAAAAGCAATAAATTGTTTAATAGTTGTGAAATATCTGAATGTGAAAACGGAATTTAAAAATATATATTAGTTAATAATAAATATATATTAGTTAAGTTTGGGGCAAAATTCTCCATAGAATAACATTAGCTCTGGCTTCTGGGAATGATAAGTGGAGAGGCCTCATAACAGGTCTGACCTTTCTGTGATAATTTGTCTTTGAGATATTATGTACACAGATTAATAAACTGTAGACAGACACTACACTGCTTTTGTGATTGTCAGATTCCTTGCATTTTAAAATGTAGAAGAAAAAAAAAAAAACTAAGGTAGAAAATTTTCACGATTACATAAGTTCTTCATACCTATTGTATAATGGGGAACTAAAATAATAAATGAAACTGAACAACAACAAAAGAAAAAAAAAAAAAAAACTCTAATAATGGAATTGTTTGAAAGCAACTTTAAACATAAGCACTTCAATATGAAATTTCAGAGTTCATACTCATCATTGAAAACCTGGAATACTCAGGGAATTTGGATTTTCTTTAAAAAAGTCAAGGAAAATAAAAATTTTAATTAAAAGTCAGGGAAAAATCAATTATAAAGCCTGGAAAAACAAATATTTCCTTTCTCAAATTATATTTTTCTTGTTTAGCTTCATATCATAATTCAAATGTAAATGATTAAGTATTGTGAAGATATGCATGTAAACAATGATTTCTATCACGATTGGAATGATAGAAAACATGTAACATGACATCATACAGTAGAAATAGATGTATTTTCTCCTCTCAAGAGGAGTGTTTCTTGTAATATGTCTAATATTTTCTTGAAAATAATATGGAAAACTCAGGGAATTTTTTTCCTTCATTTGAGTATGAACCCTGAATTTGTAAGAAAATTTAGTAATAAAAGTTATTTCTAAATATATCTTTATAAGTTACTTTACTTAATTGCTTGTCAGCTATTTATTGTAAAGCCAGTATCACACTTGCTCTGGGAGTGCAGCTTTAAACACAGCATGAAGCGCTTAGTGCAACTGCTACATTAAAATAACCACGTGATAGGAAATTTCTCTGTGAAACATTAGCTGCAGCATTTTTCACAACGGATGGGAAATGCTTCCCATAACTGACCAATAAGGAAAAGGCAACTACATCTCTCCATGTCAGGTTAGGTCGAGGGGCAGGATAAATGACAAAATATTGTCATTTAAAGAACGTAAAAGGATGTATGCTAAATTTTCTTTCAGACTACTATAATTCTTCTTTAAAACTTTTTCCTATTTAATTTTTTGTGGATTTTTTTTTTAAGTGCAATAATTAATTTCTCAGATTTTTTTTTCCCCCCCCATGAACAAAAATCTCTAAAATTTTTTAAAAGTTTAAAAAAAAAAAAAAAAAAAAAAGGATTGCTAAGTTTTAAACTTTCTGAAACAGAAGAAAATTTATAAATTAATAATTATAAATAATTGACAGTTTATTAATGTTCTGTATAATTTTTTTTTTTTTACATTCTTATATTATTTTATACTCCATTAATGATAAAACTTATAATTATTTAATATTTTAAATTAACATTTAAAATACATACAAAAATGTCTATCAGAAAATTTAAGAAAATAAAAAAATAATTCATTAATTATAATTTTTCATTATAATAAAAATAAGTTTTAATAACTCATTGATTATGCATTTTAATTTAGTGCAGTTTATAATAATATTTATAATACAAATTTATTACCAATACTTAATAAATAATTTATATATTAAGAAAATAGTAGTTTTTGGTTTATCATTATTAACTGTATTTTATTATTTAAGTGTAATAATATAAATTAATTCAACACAATTCATAAATTAAATTAAAAAAAAAATATATATATATTTATTTATTTATTGTAAAACTTATTTTATTTACTTCTAATTAATAACTCTAAATGTGGTATAAACTCGGCGACTTTAGTTTAATAATTTGTAATAGTGACTGTGAAGAATACTATGCACAATCAATAAATATGTATAATTATTAATAGAATTTTAATTGTGTTATTATACTAACTTGTATTTAAAAATATTTTTTGCTTTTTTAAATATTTATTATTTTATGAGAAATAAAATTCAATAGCAAATAGAATTTTCAAATATTTTTTTTATGAAATTTAACATGCGCCACTAAGTGCAAGGGGTGTGTTATTTGAGCGATAAATGTTTTAGAATAGCAACGCTATGGGTTACGCCTACCGAAATTTTGTGAAGCACTATATGAAACACTTGGTAACCCTTCCTCTCTTCTTTTCTTTGCAAAAGGATGCATGAAGCGCTTAAGGATAAATGTAGTATAATTATAGATCTCTATAATTTGCACAATGAAATAAATTCTAAAATACAAATATAAAAATAGTAACATTTATTTGTAGTAAAAATGTGAGCTGTACTATTGTTAATGCATGTTATAAACATTACACCATATAAATTTTATTGGACATTTTCGAAGTATTCAAAAACGTTAACACATTATATTTATACTTTTCAGATTTTTCAAGTGAATTTGATTATAGCAATTTTAAAGATGGAGTTTTATCAGTGCAATTTGGAACTCAAAAGCAAAAGAATTCATTTGGAAAATATCAGTGTGATGCTTGTATATATCAAACTAACTATTTATCAAATCTTAAAAGACATTATATGATACATACTGGAGAATGTCCTTATTCATGTGATGTTTGTGGAAGAACTTTTAATCAAAGGGATTCACTAAAACGCCATTATAAAATTCATGGAAAAGAACAAGGAAATAGAAAAGATAAATCAAAAATCATTTGTCTACCATTAGATAAAACTTAGAAAACTCTATTATTTTTGGAAAAGTTAATTATTTATCATTTTTGTTGTATATTTTCCATTGAAATATAACAAAATAATGATTATACTTAGTTTAAATAAAGACTTGGGTTTGACCCTGTCATCTCCCATCTGCCAGCTTTGAGAACAGAACCCAGGATGATTGTTGTTCAAAGTTAAAATCCCTGAAAATTATATATATATAAAAAAAGTCTGAGACTTAAATTATTTAGACCAGATATCCTTAATCTTTTTGTGCTGTGTATCCACGAATCAGCAGAAACATGCAATTTGTTCTGGATAACAAATAAATAATGAAAAACAAAGAACTTTCAAAACACAGATGGATTAGATTAAACCCCCTAAACACAATCATCCCTTCAAAGAGTCTCGGCCATTTCAAAAGTTATTGTAATTATATAATAGAAAGTTTTATCATTGCCGTTAATTACTATTTAATATTGCGGGGGAAATATAACATTGATAGTATGCAGAAGTAATATTTATAATTTTAATTTCAGTTAAGAATTCATATGCAAGTTACAGTGTTTTTTTTTTTTTTTTGTGTGTGTGTGTGCTGAATTAAATAATAATACTGTATTGTTCTCCACTTTTTTTTTTTTTTTTTTTTTTTTATTAATTTTTAATCTCAAAATAAGTGGGAATTAAAACTCATTAAAAATTAAATTATTTTAACACAAATGTTCATAAATATTATAAATAAAAATGCATTATTGTTTACTTGTATATGTAATGTATTATTTTTACTAACTGATATTATTCTTTTCTAGTAAAGATGCTTTTCATGTAAATTTTTCTTTTTTAAATCAAAAAATCCAAGAAATTACTCAATTTTAATTCATTTACAGCATTTATATACAGTAGAACTCCGATCCATCGTTTTTCATGCATGAAAAAAAACTATGAAAGTGGGAAAACAATGAATGCGGGTTAAAATCAAAACACGAAGGAAGCAATGTTTATGAATTATTAAACACTATGTATACAGTATACTAATAATAAAAACTAATTTTTTATTTTCCGAATTGTCAAAACAATAAATCCATGTTGTAGAACATTAAGTAAATTTTTTTTTTTTTTTAAATCAGTAATTTTATGTTGGGTTTTTTGTTATTTCAAAAATTAAACAGGAATTTTTCCAGATTTACAACATTTTTCTGGTTCTTTTCTATAATTTCATGTGCTTACATAAAAGTTCGTGCATTTTCAAACGCCATAATTACGTCATCAGCGGAAATATTATCCTCTGTTTCTTTGCCATTATTTTAATTTTTTGAAATCACACATTTCTTCTATGCTTTAGGATACTGTGTATCGCAACATCTTGATTGATGCAAATTATCTCTAAATTTTGTACCAGACACATCTTCTGCTACAAACAATCCATTCATCATCTGCATTATCACCATCATCATCATTTTCTTGCCCTTCTGTTTGGTGTTCATTTTTTCTCGTGGAACCACATTTCACGAAACAATTTTTTGGATTACTTAAGAGGTTGCTTCCTGCCGATCTGAAATTATAAAATGATTAGATGGTACGGAGCCATGGACCATCAATGGAAACGGTAAAAAAGTTATTTTAGGATGAAAGCAGTAATTCCACTCTCTATGCCACATAGAATCATTTGACCTTCAGGAAATTTTTTTTACAAGGTCAGGAGAAAAATTTTACAATGATGAATGTGGGAAATCAACTTTTTGAAGCAGGATACATGTGGGTTTCGTTAACATTATTTAAATACAATTGGTGCAGGGACCATAGAAATAAAACGATCAATGCGGGAAAACGATGGATGCGGAAACGATAGATCGTGATTTCACTGTATATGACTTAAATAGAACATCATTTCATGTTCTATCTACTGTGATGTTCATAACATCTTCATTTAAGATGTTATTTCTCTATAAATATGATAAAATATACATTTTTTTTTTTCTTCTTTTGAATGTCATATAAAGAAACTTTGTAACCAAGTTTGAGTATTCTGTATCAAATAGTTAAATATTAATAGTTTATTTAATATCATCAGCAGTTGTTTATGTGAACAAATTTCAAATTTAAATATTATAGATTAATATTTTTAATGAAGATGTTACTTCAGATTAGTCGATACATGACTATTACATCTTGGACAAATGGCAACTACATATAAGGTCTCATTTATTATTAGTATTTATTTATTTTTACCATGTTTTTATTAACTTACTTTCTTTTTTGTTTATTTGTTTGTCCAGTACAAATCTTGCAATCGGTTTTTAACTAACTTCCTGACTAGCTAGACATTTGAAACTTTAAGAATAGATTAGAACATGATGGCAATGCTTTCTTTTAATACTTTTATTCAATTAACATATGTTTGAAAATTTCTTATAATTGCTCTCTTTATTATGAATTTGATAAGTTTCTATCAAGTTGATGGGGTAATTGATCAAAAAAAAAAAAAAAAAGTATTAATACATATAATTGTCAAGTTTATATGATTCAACAGAAAATTTAAAAACGTGGTAGGGTAGGTGCTCCAGTGATTGGTATGCTTCAGTAATTGACATCTATCCCGAAATAATTAATAAATAAGAAAAATAATAAAATCATATATTTTACATATAAGAATTTTAACATTTTATGTCAAACACTGGAGCATAGGGTGCTAATAACTGGTAAAATTAATAACTAGCAGTGTCAAACACTGTAACATAGCGGGCCAATTACTGATAAAATGAAAAACTGGCAGTGTCAATTACTGGAACATTGAGTGGGTGTCAAATAAAAATTCATTAAAAAAAAAAAAAAAAAACCTAGACTATGGAAGAAATTCTGTCTATGACAGAATTTAATTTAGTATGACAGGACTAATGATATTTGTGTTTTAACACCCTTAAAAAAAAAAAGTAATAGAGGGCGTTCAGTAAAATTCCTAAACACATATTCAAATAGTATATTGATTTTTAATTCCAAATAAATTATTGGAATTTAAATGCATGAATGCATTGATTGTATAGTATCTTCCCCTAATTGCTTAATACTTATGTACTAAATATTTTAAGTTTTAAAATAATCTTAAAAACAATTTCGCATTTATTGTTAATAATTAACAGTGTCAATTTCTACAGAACAAAACAAAATATTTAAAAAAAAAAAAAAAAAACTATAAACTAATTTTTCGATACTTAAATTATACTCAAAATTCATCACAGATTAATTAATATAATTCATTGACATTCAGCCAAGACCCGTTGGCTATGTGGTCAGAGAACAGAACTACGAACCCGAAGATTGAGTTCGATCCTCACTGATGGTAAGTTGAAAAAATATATAAATGTTTTTACAGATTTCACAAAATATTTAAAGAAAGAGTTGGTTTAAATTAGAGAATTAAATAGTAAAATTAAAGTAAGAGAGAAAATAGAGATAGAGTAAGACTATTAGAGAATTAAATAATAAAACTAGATATTAGCAGGCATTTTTGAAGTGGAGCACGATAAATTGGTAACTGTAACTAAGCAAAATAGCAGATTGAAAGAAATAGTCTTGTCATACTAAAATACTTGAAAACACTAATCTAAATATTCAGAAATATTTAGCCAAGAACCGTTGGCTGTGTGGTCAGAGTACAGAGCTATGCACCCGAAGGTTGTGTGTTCGATCCTCACCGATGGGAAGAGAAAAAAATACATAGAGGTTTTTACGGATTTCACAAAAAATTTTAAGATAGAGAAAGAAATTAAATGGTAGAACTGGATATTGGAAGGCATTTTTGAAGTGGAGCACTATAAATTGGTAACGATGCAAAATGCCAGATTGAAAGACATAGTCCTGTCATACTAATAAAAAGACATGTTAATTATAATTAACATTTGGAAACATGAGCCAAAAATGAAAAAAGAATATTTAAAAATTCGTGTTTTTAATTCAAATAATGGAATATGAGTAAAGAAATGTATCGTTAAATTATTTATGAAAATTTGTTTCGGTATGAATTCCACAAACTTCTAGATGTAGAAAAAACTACTACATTTAATCACTCTCACTGAAAATTAAAATCTCGAAAATCGTAAGCAAGATTAAAATCAAAAAACAAATTTATAATGGTATTTTAAAAACAGCAACTACAACTTTGCTATTCAAAAATACGCGGCGAAATAGTGTACTGTTAGTAAAATCATATTCCCACCACTAAAAAAGTGTTAGTTCAAATTGTGACTATAAATAACGACTTGAGCAAAATTACATAGGTGTTTTCGAAGTGGAACACTATAAATTGGTAATGACGCAAAATGCTGGATTGAAAGAAATAGTCCTATCGTACTAAAAAATAATTGTTATCAAATGTATATATTTTAACATATATGTGGTTCTGAATGTCTTTCATACCATATGTATTAACTTAAGATTTCTAAAAAGATTTTCTGATGACTAGAACATTAAAAACATCGGAGATTGCTCTAAAAGTGTCAATCACTGGTGCACTTACCCTATATAAAAAGTTTTTTTATCTTGTAATTATTATTTTTCTCTCTCTCTAAATTAGATGCAAGATAAATAAATAAATAAAATGAAAATACACTCATTCGTCCTCTTGATACTTTTTTTTGTGTCTATCTTTACCTATCTGTAATGCATGCTTATGACCCTTTTTCATTCAGTTTTTAAAAAAATTTTCATCTTTTTCAAATGTTTACGTTTGAGAAAAATTGAATAATTATAAGTTAAAAATTATTACTTATTCTAAAATTATATAAAACTCAATGATATGATAACAAACATGCCATCCAAATTTTATGTTTCTATGTTCATTTATTTAAAAATTACATACAAAAGAAGAAAACCGGTTATTGCTTTAATTCTGTACATCTAGTATATATTCACCCACCCAATGCTGCGAATAATTTCTTTAACTTAATTACAGCCTTAACACATTCGCTGCTGATGTCACGTGACTACTATTTGAAACAATACTGCACATCACGGCACATGATCGGCACCGAATGTGTTAAATGTGTTATGAATACAACATTCATCCAGTTGTTAAGAAGGTGGTAGCTCCTCCATAAACTGAAATTTACGTCAAATAAAATTGTTTTTATAGTATGTCAGTAATGTTCAAATACTATTTATCTTACTTTATAATAATATAGTTTAAGAGAAAGCAGTGTGAGTGCCACACTAATTTGTTATAATTTCTTATTTATGGCTAATGTTGCAATCCAGTGAGACAGAGAGAGTTAATAAAGAATATAAATTTTCTAGTGTAAAGTTTGACTGTTATTGAGTCAGAAATTTCAACTTAAGGGCAACCTTATTAATAAATAACAGAGAAAGCATATATAATCAAGCAACTTTAATAAACATTTTGCATTTCCATGCATACACAACATAGATACATATACTTAAAGTCTTTATAATTGCACAATAGCCAAAAATACATATTTTTATAGAATATTCTTATTATATAAGGCCATTAATTTACAAATCAGATGATAGTTAACATGAATATGATAAACATTTTGTTTTTATTCAATTCATTCTATTGAACACTCGAAACTTTTCTTTTCAAGTGTAGTCAGCGTATTTCCTCATAATTACTAAAATTTTAAAATAACACAAATGGAAACTTTCCCTACATGGGGGAGGGGGAAGGCTAAAAGAAAGAATTTTTGTCAAAATCTCAATTATTAGGAACTGAACCATAAGTAAGCATTAGTATAAAATACCAGTAAAAGATTTTATCATAATTTATGCAGAATATAATATTTGTGATAATTAATGTTTTATTTCATGTTAAAGCAAACATTTTGCTTTAAAAATACTTTTTTTTTAAAAATTAAAACTATTATAATTGAAGTTAAAGAGCCCAGTTCCTTTATAAAAATAAATAAAATAGTTATTTTAGCTAAGCAGTATATATAAATGGTTCATCAACATTCATTCTTATATATCACATGAAATCTTAAGCAAATATTTTTAGGGTAGGATTAAATATATATATATATATATATTCACTATTTTAATATGATTAATCTATTTAAAAAAAAAAAAAAATGTTTAGAAAAATGAAATTTTGATTGCTGTAACTGAAATTTAATTTAAAAAAAAAAAAAAAATCCTACTGTAATATAGTTTAATTATTAAATTTATTTTTAGTTCAACAATATTGAATTTAATAAAGACACTAATATTTTTTCTTACTTTATATAGCTAATCCTCTACAATAACATTTTATGAATGTTTTATTTTCCTTAAAACTAGCTTTTAATATAACTTTTTGAGGAGAGCCTCCAAGTTGTTGATGCCACCACTAGGTGGTACAACATGACGATAAAAATTATGGTTAAAACCTGTAAAAACATTCATGTGTGAAAAACTTACAAATTCTAACTAAGAATTATAAGTTTTAATCTACATACAATAAAAATGATTCCATAAAAAGTACTTAAAAAATGTAATCTATATAAAATGATACACAAATGATGAATTTCTTTATTATTGTCAAAATATCCTAATTTTTAACGTACATGTTTTAATAAGAATATTATTGAATTCAAAAGTTAAAATTGTATATGATTCTAATTAATGAGTATGTTTATTGTTGCTATTTTTAGATTATTGATATTGTGTGCGATGCATTAGATTATTGCTATTGATACGTTAAGAAATACAAGAAAAGATAGCAGAATAAAAAAGAAATTACATCAGGAGGGAGCTAAAAATTAAGCCAATAATACATACTATAATGAACTACAGAAATAAGTGGAGAAAATATTTAGAACATATGGGTACTGACCGTATACCAAAGGCAGCCCTGGAATATAGGCCAAGGGAGAAAAGAGACAGAGAAAAGCTATGTAAAAGATGGTTTGAGGCCTGAATAGGCTTGTAGCCTTCAGCTGTGCTGCTGCTGATATTGTGTATGTATTGTACAGACATAAAATTATAGAATTATACAACGCCCCAAAATGTAAAAAAAGGCACAAATGTAAAAATGAGTAAAATTAAGGGGGCAGCATAATAATGAGAAAAAGACAAAAAAATCTGGAGTGACTCAAAATGTATGGACAAAGAAGTAAAAAAAAAGTTTCTTTTTTATTCTCACATGCACTACAGTGCAGTTATTAAAATAGAGAAAAATAACTAGATAAGACATTAAAAATAAGTAACAACTCCCATACAAGGATAAAATATTTTGCAATATACTTTAAAAGAATAAATAAATATAACAAGTAATAATAACCATAAAAAATAAAATCTAACATTTTTTTTTTATGTAATAAAACTTCTATTAGCACCATATTTATAATTGTTGAATGAATAATACTGGATATATTTTTTAATTAACAAATTCTGAAGCAAATAAAATAATATTCTTTTATCCATACTATTTGTTGAAAATTTTCATAAAAACATAAGTTTTTTTAAAAGTTGAAAAAAAAAAAAAAAAGATTCTTTAACTGAAGTTTAGTAATATGATGCTTTTTTAATATACAAGTAATCAGCATAATCAAAGAATGTGAATTTATATGGTTACACTATCCCTCATCCCTTCTAATATAATCTGATATCCAAGTTTAAAGTAAAAGAATAAACTGATTCTTTTTATATCTGATTTCGACAGACATATAAAAACCTCATAGACATGAACAAAATATTAATTATATAAATGAAGATAGAATGTCTTTTAAATGTAATCATTTAAAAAACTATATTTATTGATATAAATAAATATTTTATCAAAATCTTTTATAACTAAATATATTTACACAGGGTGAAAAAAAAAAAAAAAAAAAAAAAAAAAAAAAAATATATATATATATATATATATATATCCAAAATTAAAAGCTTATAATTTTTTTTTATGTCTGTTGTAGGTAAAATCACAAAACTTTAAAGCACAGATTATTTAGAATGTGTCAGAATTTTAACCTGCAGGTGATAAGAATGATCATAAAGGGATAATGTATATATATATATATTGACTTCGTTATTCAACAGAGTTACTGAAACAGGTACCATGTAAGCAATAATTGGTCTTGCCATATCTCCATCTGTGTAATTCTTTTCTGTAGCGTGTAATTCTTTTCTGTAGCTTATGTTAAGGACAGAGTGTATGAAACTAAGTGTACGCTCCAACCTTATTGCAGCTAATAAAACGGAACCAAACACAGTTGATATTGATAGATGAACTTGAATCTGTGGCTGCCTTGTTCATGTTGTAAATGATTAAGGATTGCACAGAACACATGTTATTGTAAATTTCATGTTATGCTACGACCATCATGCTATCTATAACAGCTTGGAAATAATAAAAGTTTCCTTTTTTTTTTTTTTTTTTTTTTCACATCATTACATTATATGTAGATATAGTTAAGAACTTTTTTCTTTTTAATGGTAAAGATATAAAGCATAATATATTGACATGTAAGCAATAAACAAAGTAAAAAGAAAATGAGGCATTGATTTTTTGATAAGTTTTTGTGCTATTTTAACATGTATTGGATTATTGCAAACTTTTTTTTTTTTTTTTTTTACAAATGATAGGTATAAGTTATATTTATATAGATATACATTTACTTTACAATATCGACTTTTTAATGATTTAAATACAAGAGGGCTATAATTAAATTTTCACTATAAACACCATCCTGCATCTAAAATAGGCTTGCGAATTGCTATTAAATTTGTTATGTAAACAATTTCAGAATGAACTCAAGTTTTTTTTTTTTTTTTTTCAACTTGAAAATTCCATTAGGTGGCACTTTGCAGAGAAATATGGAAAATATAACATGGGAAATGAATCATGTAGAATGCAAAACACAATTTGAACATACATTGATTAGTTTTTGATACCACCATTCCAATTTAAGTTTGCCATTTTTCTACAGAAAATAATAAATGGTGGACATCTTTTAACTAATAATAATTTTTTGAATACTTTGGGAACATCTCATCCTCTACATACCAAAGATAATGGCAATCCACTAGTCGCTTTTGCTGCAGGATACTGCTTATAATGGGAGCTTAAATATAACCTTGTATATTTATACCTTGCATAAATTAAAGCAGAATAAAGAAAAAATAATCAGCTGCATAAATTACAGGATTCGTATGCCTTAGGGGAAACCTAGAATACTCAGAGAATTACGATTTGGGTTCTAAACTTCACAGAAATCTCATGGAAAATGAAAATTTATATTAAAATTCTGGAAAAATGAATTTTTTTTCCTTTCTTTCTTTCTTTTTTTTTTTTTTTTTTTTTGGGCTTGATTAAAAATATAATGCATTGCGAAAATATACAAAAACTTGTACTGCTAGAATGGATAGTAGCATAGCGTCATGTAATATCTAATAATTTTGCAAAAAGGATTTTAAAAAAGTATCAATAATTAACTCATCATGCCTTATTTGAAAAGGAACGCAGGTTAGTAAGTTAATATCAGGCTAAAACGATTCTGTGCTGCAATGACAGGGGATACTACCTGTCTGGTCACAATGTATTACAAATATATTTTTAAATAATCTGGAAAAGTCAGGGAATTTGTTTCATCACATTTGAATATGAACCCTGAACTACATTCTGCTAAATTGAGGTTACCTTCAAATAATCTTTCATAGTTTTCCTTTTCTTTCTTTCTTTCTTTCTTTTTTTTTTTTAACTTTAATGTTAGAAAATTAAATTTTATTATTATCATTATTTTAATAATGAATTTATATTAGATCACTCCAAATCTGCCAATCAAACTGTCAAATTTCCACCGAGTTGAGAAATTATGATTTATTTTTAAAACATTATAATATCTGACAAATAAGAAGAAAAATTCAACATAAAATAATGTTGAACAGCATCTAAAAACAAAAAAATTTTTTACCTAATATAGGCAAAAAATAATTCATTTTCCATTCTTAAAACATCCAGTATGTGAACAAGAATTTAATACAGATAATATGTAATATTTGTAATCAATTTATTGGAGGTAATATGCAAGTCAAGAACTTAAATCATAAACCATAAAACATGGAATGTCTTAAAAGCAAGTTTTTAAAAGTAAATTATCTAAAATAATTATCTCTTATAAAGTTGTAATTGCCTTTTACAAAAGCTTTAATATTATTATATAAGAGAAAAAGAGGGAGGAGGGATGGGTAAGCAGCAAAATATCACTTAAGATATCGCTTTTATTTTTTCTTGGTCTAAATCAGTGGTAGTCAGTCAACTAGGTCCCTACAGCGAACTAGTGGGCGTTAAAGATGGGTAGTAGGGGTTTTGTCCAATAACTTTATTTTATTTAAAAGCACTTTTTTTAAAAAACAGTTATTTGACTTTTTAAAGACATTCAAATGAAAAAGTATTATTATATGCTTTAACTTTCTGTAACTCTATTTCATACGTTTTATAATTTTCCTATTTTATAAATCACTGTTTTTCTAGAACAGGTGGGCAGTTAGACACTTTACTACTAACAATTATGCAAAAGTGGGCGGTAGGGATAAAATGATTGACTACCCCTGGTCTGAATTATAATTTTGAAACAAAATTTGATATATATATATATGTTAATTATGACATAATATGATGATTTTAGTAACCATCCACTAATGCAATCAAGACACGGCGGTAATCTCCAGAAGTATCACCCTATAAAAAAAGAAATGATGTTGTTTAGTTTATATTTGTATAACTTTAAAAATAATAAGCATATTAATTTAAAAAAAAAAGTTTTATTTAACATCAGTTTTTATTTCCTTTATTACATATGCATATAGATAGGTATGCATATTCAATAGCAGGTTTTGCTACTCTTTATATTAAAAGGATTGTAACCCATAACATGAAACCATGTGTTAGCCAATGCTACAACCAATTAATCAGCATAATTTTTAGCATTTTATTTTTAAATTAAATTTTAAAATATAAGTTTAGTTCAATAATATCTAACTAATGCTTGACTCTAGAATAAAAAAGCTGTCAGCTTGAACTCAATGAGAAGGACAATCTATTTTCAATAAAAGCATTATTTTGCTTTAATACTTTCGCATCTGCCAATATTTTTACATATTTACCATTATCACCCTTTATGTTAGGATTTTCGTACATGACTAAAGTACACAACTACTTTTACTCATACATATATGTAGACTATATGCATATGTTTTTGCAGTAAGGCTCTTTAAACTTTCCCCAGAAAACTTTGTGGTGTGAGGTGCTGTGCCCTGCCCTGCCAAATTAGCCTAGGGGCATGGGTGAAAGTAACAAATTTTCGCTGGACTGAAGTATATATATATATATATTTGTAATATTGGGTAAAATATAATAATACATAATGTATGTAGATATTCAAAACATGCATTTCCAAAGGTTACATTAATAAGTATAAGTATGAAAACTTAGCAAAATTATTTATTAATATAATTAATATTAATAGGGGCTGATTCAGAAAAAAAAAAATTGGGAAAGAATGAATTCAGTCAATAGACTGAAAACTTTCACCCATGCCCAGAGGCAGCACAATTAACCTTTCTACTAATTATTATATATTCTTAACTAGGTAGTTTTCCTTTCTTTAAATACTGAGTTGTATTTCTATAATTTTTACCAAAAAAAAAAAAAAAGATAAATTATTTGAATTAAACATTATATAACTCTTTCAGGTGGTAAATTTTAAATAAAATGCATATAAATCAATTTAAATAAAAAATAAAGAATTAATAAAGAATTCTACTCCAATATTCTCAGTCTAAACTACTAAACTATCCTGGATTTCTCTCTACTGAACAAATTTCACTTACCATTTCTACATTTTAGCAAACTTAATGATGCTTCATATTAATTATTATATTAGCTATTACATTCAGGTATTTCAGTAATTTAAGAAAGACAGCATTAACTCTTACTAGAAAAATTAATTTAAAGTTCAAAAAGGGAGAGAGAAAAAAAGAGCATTATATAAAAAAGCTCAAATGAATAAATTTATATATAATTATTATTATTTGTTAAGCAATAAATAAGTAAAAAGAAGCATTTATGAATATGGAAGTAGAACTTTCACACTTACATTAATAGCATCAGCAAGTGGTTTTCCATATTTCCGTTCATATTCTGCTTTGATCTGCACCATATCTATTTCACAGCGGGATACAATGATACGAATTAATGTTCGATCATCTGTACCTAAGCCCTGCTAGAAATAATATGAATATAAGAATTAATTGGATGAATTTTCAGAAATAACACTTTGTTTTAAATATATCAATAAAAATATTTTATATTTGAACCTTCATGGCCGTGTACAGTCTTTCAGCAAAAAATAAAGGTCTATTTTCCACACAACGAGCTAAAAATAAATAAATAATAATAATAATAAATAAATAAATATCTACATATAAATACAGATTATTATAAAAATTAAAAAACTATCTGATTTTGATAATATAAACTAAAAAAGATAATACATAAAGTAATATAATTTTGCTTTGAAATAGCTATCATATTATTATGTAAAAATTTGGATTAGATAATTGAAAGAAAATGTGAAATTAAAAAATATACATCCATTTGTATAAAAATTTGCTTAAATAGAATTGAACTATACATATAGCTACAAAGAGTGAAATACTTATCCCCTATTAGAACTGTTATTGAAAATATATGTAGAAGGACAGGGAAAATAAGAGATTATTTTGATTTCTAAGGAGGTTGGTCTTGGCAATAAACACAGGGACATTTTTTGCGAGTTTCATGACCAAACTCGGCAAAAAAATAGAAGTTTAGGGAGGCCAAAATCTGAAACCTCTTTTTAATTAAGAATGAAGTTTCTTGGCTTTTCTGGAAGGATCTATAGATTTCTCATGCCTAACCATCAAGACTATTGATAATAAGGCAGGAACAAGGCAAGGTATTTTCAGACATTTCAACAAATAAGGCAGGGTATTTTTGAAATTATGTGTACAAGTATTAAAATCTTTTTTGAGAAGAGCATTACAGGTAAAATTATATAAAAATGTCTGTGGAAAAAAATTATGTAATAACAAATTCAATTATTATCAATATGGACTTACCAATAGCCATCATGCCTTTTTTCAAATCACCAGACAATTCTTTATCTATTGCTTCAGTTACAGTATGCCCAGCAAGTTTTTCATACTCGTAAAATGTAACAGCCAGTTGGTGAAAACTTTCAGCAACAAGTATAGAATTGAATACAGATTCATCTGTACCCCACTTACCAACTCCTGCAGCAAACAATGCCTAAAAAAAAAAAAATAATAATAATAAAAATAATAATAATAACCAGCATAACAGATATATATATATATAATAATAAAATAAATGTTCACACATTGAACTAGAGAATAAATAATAATACAAGGAATAATCATAAGTATGTATTGCATGCCAAAATAAAAAAGGAATTTTAAACAACTTATGATGCTAGAGCAACAAATAAAATTATCAGTCAGTGTTGCCAGTCTTGGGGATTTTTCCCCATTTTGGGGGAGTTTTGGAGCTTCAGGGGAAATTTTTGATTACAGAGATTTAGTGGGGAGTACTTTGGGGAAAACTATGGGTTTTTTTAAAAATTAGTAAAGTATTACTTTTTCCTAAAATCACACACACACACACACAAAAAAAAAAAAAAAAAAAAAAAAGGCCGAATTTATCAGAGAACAATGTATATATTCTGGATGCTGTTTCAGAAACAGAAGAGTAAAATATTTAACGTCTAACTATAAAATTTATCATGTTTTTTTCCCTCTTGTACTCCCTGATTTCAAGAATTATTTACTTTATGTGCGCTGTAATGTAACAAGCATAGTGATTGCTTAGTACGTATTCATTGCTGTTTAGCTATAGCAGGGGTGCAGAATATGTCCGAACGCCCGAACGAGGTTCGGGGGAAATTTTGAATATTTTTTTTAAGAGAAAATAAAAATGTAAATCAAAAATAACAATTTGCTACTTTGAAGTGCTTATATACTAACAGCGATATTTTTATGTTACACTGTATATTTATTCTCTTAAAGATTTATTACATAGAACAAATGACTTTGTATAGCAAAGTAGATTTTTGCATTATTGAGGGAAATTTATACTGTGTTTGGGGGAAATTTCCGAGGTTTGAACATTTTCTGCATCCCTGAGCTATAGAATAATCAAGTAAATAATAATCAGTAAATTGGACCAGCGTGAACTTGAATACTATTTGATCTTAACTTGAATTAAACTTCCAGGCACGAAATATCAAGTTTCATGCAAACTTTTTAAACTGTCAGGGTATACCTTGTTTTTCTTCCATTTTATAGTCCACAAAAACTTTATATACATATACGTGTGTGTGTATATATATATATATATATATATATATATATTATATACACAAATGATTAGAGGTGAGGAAATTAGATTTGGAAAGTCACACGGACTCAACCTGCATAATTAACATTATAAACTTCATTGATATAATTTAAAATCTATTTTTAAAAATTTTAGCCCATGTATTTCTGACTAATTTTTACTTATGTTTCAAAATATAGAGTACTATTGCTGACAGATTCAGTATTGTTTGACATTTTTATAACCCATCATTTTATTTATTAATTTTTTTAAAGGATACGTTTATTTCATGGCGTTGGTGTTAGAATTAAGGCCAACTGACTGCACTACGATGCTAGGCCTGGGGTGGGTGTAACTCACCATGGGGGTCTTTCTAAGGAGTCTTAAACCATATTTATTGATACTCCATGTATGTAAAAGAAGTTGCAGATATAATGACTAAGCCAAATGTTAACAGTAGTTCAATTATTGACTTTATACGATCAAATGAAACTATTGAACTAGCAACAGAGTATGCAATCAACAAAAGGAAGTTAAAATATAGATTAGTACTGTTATTTGATATTTTAGCTTAAACAATGAAATACTGAGTGTGTACTTACATAAACAATTAGAAAACAACAATGTTGTTGTATTACAAGTAGAAAACAACAATTTAGCTAAATGAGTGCTTTTAAATTAAAAAACAAAACAAAGACTGTTCTTTATTTATTGCCATTTACTTGTAAATTATCATTCACAAATAATATCCAAACTACTCAGAACTAATTTGATTGCTAAATTAATTGAAAATTGAACATTGCAATTTTTATTTATTTATTTTTATTTACTATTATTATTATTATTTTCCAGCAAAAAATAAAATAATTATGAACAAATAACCTTACATGAGCATTTTGTCTAGCTCTTTCTTCATCAGCTGGTGCTTCACTTCTTGCTCCCTATAATAAAATGATTGAGGAGCATTAAAATTTAAAGCATAAAAAATTAATCATTTTTTGAACATTTTATTGAATGGCAAAAAGCACAAAACAATGTGTTTAATTGTGTCAGTAAGTAGTTCAGCATTCTGATGGAAGACCATACCTGCCAACATTGAAGGATCAAAATAACAGAGATTTCATAAACAACATTTTCAGTCTTAGACAACATTAATGGGTTTTTGACAAATGACAGTATTTAATAGTTTAATCCATGGCTTAAATTGTAAAAAATCTATATGCATAAGTTAAATTTAATTATTAAGTGAAAATCAGTAATTATTAATTAAAAATAGTGCTATTTATTGAAATATCTGAGAATTTTTTCAGCAAAAGCAATAATCTTGTTTAAAAAATTGAAGATTTGTTGAATTTTGAATAAATTATAGGAATAACTTTAAAATGTTCAGAATAAAGGGAAAATGTATGACAATAAGGGAGAGTGGAAGATAGTCCCAAAATAAAGGAGAGTTGGCAAGTATGGAAGATCCATCATGATACTTGAAATACATACAAGAATAAGTAAATCAGTACTAATATCAAGGGATGTGAGCAATAAAAAGGGGGAATTTTTTTTCTTTGTCCACCTTATATCTAAAAAGTTGACCCACCCCCCCATTCCCCAAAATCTAAATAATTAACCCCTTCTACCCATGCTCATTCCCCATACCAAAAATAATAAAAAAATAAAAAAAAAAGCCCTACCCACTACACATACCATTAGAATTGTACCCCCTTTTTCCAAATAAAAAGAATTACCCTTTTCTCCTTCCCTATAACAAGAGAAATTCCTTGCTCATTTCCCATACCAAAAGAATTATTCTCCACACATATCAAAAAAGAACCTATCCATTTTTAGACTCCATGTTAGAAAAAATTATAATGTATATCTTGCAAAAAACATTTAACATTCTCTTAGAAATAATAATAACTAACAGAACTTTAAAAATTATTAATTATTTTAATTAATATTTTACTTAAAATTGAGACAAATTCAAGTAAATTCCATGAAATTTCTGACAAAAAAAAAAAAAAAAAAAAAAAATCCAAGATTTTTAACCAAGAGGAAGGGGAATTTGTCAGGGAAAATTTGTGGAAGCTTCTTACAAATGAAATTGGAAAGAAATGGCCCAGGAAAAGACTTAAGAGTGAAACAGGGACTGTCTTACACAAGTGGGGCCTCAGGGCTTGTATACATCTAAAATGCTTTTAATTTCAAAAGGCAGCTATTTGGTAGCCCTGGTGCGTGCCTCATTTGCTCCATGGAAAATCAGTCTCTAGAATGAACAGCAACAAGTAAAATCAAATTAAAATATTTCAAAGATTAATTTTGTATTCTGTGTGATTTTAGGAACTTTTTTAAGTGCATAAGATTTTTTATCCTCTCTGGAGAGTAGGGAGAAGGGCAGAAATAGGTAGAGGACAATTTGGACAAAAGCTCAGAAAAGGAGAAAGCTTCTTACAAATGAAAATGGAAAGAAAACAGCTAAAGAAAGCACTTGGAGAGAACAGCAACAAATCAAATCAAATTAGAATGTTTTAAAGGTTAATTTTGTAAATTAATATAAATTGAAAAATCTTTGACATTACTTCATGCATCGTTGTTTAAATTTTTCGGCCGGGTACCCGGCTCTCCTCAGAACGACATCCTCTGTGGAGGACTTGAGCTTGACTGACGATGATCTTCTTTCACCATAAGGTGGTGCCACACCCAGTCGGGTGCAACTGCACTGCTGTCGTTGCATGCCTCCCTATTGGTTGTAATTTCGATTGTCAGTCAAGCTCAAGTCCTCCACAGAGGATGTCATTATGAGGAGAGCTGAGTACCCGGCTGAAAAATTTAAATGACACACAAAGTAATGTCAAAGGTTTTTCAATTTATATTAATTTGAGTTAAATACTTCGTTTTTATTTATTATGTTTAAAGTTAATTTTGTACTTTGTGAGGGTGGGAGAGAAGTAATAGTGAGTAGGGTGGGAAATTGAAATGGAAAATTCAGCAATTCTATTAAATTTTTGGGGGAAAAAAATTATCTATTATGGATGGGCAGAAAAAGTATTTTTGACAAAAAAAATAAATAAATAAATAAATAAATAAATAAAAGGTGGAAAATTCTCGATATGCTACTTTTAGAGATTTCTTTTCAAAAATATGATTGTTTTAATGCATTTATGATTTAATTTTATTTAGTTACACTCAAAAACTGAAGGGAAAAAAAAAATTGATTGTCTACTATTATGAACAAGCAAAAGAGGAAAGATGAATGCAGAAGAAGAATACATATTTTATATTCATTCTCTAAACACAAAACTAAATTCAGGGGTAGTAGTGGTTTCAAAAAAATTTCAGGACAATTTCAGGACACACGCACTAAAAATTGCTCATTTTCAGAATATCTCAGCTATAATTTTACTGAAATTTAATTATATAAATTACATAATATAGAAAAAATACTAACCTAATAAGTTAATTGATAAATTACAAAAAAAAAAAATACAATCACACTAAATACTTGCTTAAAATATATAGTATATCAAATTAGAATAACTTATAAATCAATTCATTACAGAAGTTTTTATTTCCATGTCTGGTGTGAATTTTGAACTGCTTTCATTACTTTATTCTAAATATATAAGGAGAAAGTATTGGATTCGTAAACATTTTTCAATTCTTGTCTTTGACGTGCTTACATGTTTTGAGATGTTCTGAACACTATCTGACTACTTTTTAAAAATCTCCATCTATGTGTGTATGAAAAATTTTGTGGACGCAGTATCTTACAAAAAAAAAAAAAAAAAAAACATTCAACGAAAACTTGATATTTTGTTGACGATGACCTAAACTGGTGCTGATCACATCTGGTGATCAATCGCTCAACAGGTGGTGCTGTCATCCCACATTTTCATAATTTTTAATACGGCACAATAGGACAAAATTTTATTAAATGTACAAAATGAGAGATATTTATAGCAAATGATTGTAAAATTAATATAAATTATAGATAATAGTAGTTGTAAATTACAAAAAAAGTTGCATGATGTATGAGCATCATCATTCCCCCCTCGGCGGGAAGTATACTCTCCATGGGGTGTAAATTTTTAATATGGGTATCTTTCAAAAGAACTCGCCAATACCTTTGAACCATTGATCTGTGATAATTTAAAACAAAGTCATTGATTTTTTTCATTTTTAATGCGAAAAAAAAAAAAAATGCATTTCTTCTGATGTCGTCACAAAATTTAGTTTCGTTCAGCATTTGAAGTCATATTTCTCAGAGATAAAAATCATCTGCATTCAGTATGAAAAATAACTTTAATAAACAATTTTTACTGGGCAAATGTGTCTAAGATAATATAGAAAGTCTTGTGATGACCACAACATACCAGTTATAAATATTGAAATTTCTCAAGAGTATTTTAAAATCATGATGCATTCATATGGCAAATAATTCTTTCACATAAACTTGAATATTTATAGTATCAAAAAGTTACATCAGACTTAGTACTTTTTATAGCAAAATTTTACATCTAACTATATTAAGTCTTACAAAGAATATAGTTTAAAAAATATATACGTGTACATAATAAATATATATAAAAAAGTTTTTTTAATAAATTTGCAATCATTAAATGCAATATTTTTAGTTTTATATCCTATTTTATATCCACTCCCGATGGTTGACGCGGCTTTATATTATATTTGACACTGTCAGCCCCTGATGGCTGACAGGGCACGCAACGTTTTAATTTTTTATTGGTACTGCATTTACTTTCGGGGTAAAACTTTTACTGAAATGTTTGAAGTAGGTATAACATGTTCGGCACACTTCTAAAGTTTCAAGATGATTCCTTCAGAACTTAGAGATATATGACAAAAAAAACTTGCTTTATAGATCAATTTTTTTCCAACGATAGTCACGCGCCGCACACTTGAACATCGTTTCAATCATTCAAGATTTATTTCACAATATTCACTAAAAACTCAACATCATGTCCATATCGCATTCATAAATGAAATCGAAATATCTAAGTGCCCAAATCATCCCCGCTACTCATGAGTGAAACCAGTCGGCAATGCAATGGCAATACGCTTTATCATCATAGTTGATTTCTGATTCCTTATTCGAATAAACTCATACTCACATTCACTCACTCACAGCGGCGCCAGACAATATTCATGAATATAATCAGAAACATTCATGAATATAATCAGAAACATCACGCTTGCGCAGAATAGCCGATAAACACTCAAGAAGGGAAAATACTCTTTGTTTACTTATATTACTGACGATGACGATCGCCGGAGATCGTGATTGAATATTACGGGACAGCGGGGAACAAGCATGTTAAATTTTTGTTTAATTGGACTCATAATGTGATTATTAGAATTGTTGGGAAGACGATATTAATGAATAATAAGTATTGAGCTACAATAAATCTTAAAGAAAGATTAAAGAAAGTAAATTAATAAAAATCTATCATTTTGTATCTGCAATATATTTTTTTCTTTTTTCTTCAAAAAATATTTAAAAAAAAAAAAGTTTACATGTATATAATTAAATTTAATTAATGGTATATTTTTTATATTAATTAATTAATCTTGTCTAAATTTATTTTATAAATGTAATTTATAGACAGAATTTTTTGTTCTATATAATTATTTAAAAATATTTTTTTTTTTTTTAGTGATATACATAATTTATGATGCTAATTAATGATTGAATCATAAATGAATATATTAAAACTAGATGAACAATCGAAAATTTCTACAAACCAATCAGTATTTATGGTCTATTTTTGTTGAAATTCTTTTAAAATTAGCAATATTTAAATATATAATTATTTTTTTGGTATTTATTATTTTAAAATCTTTAATTTTTAAAATGACAATGAGGCATACTATTGATTCTTTGGAATATCATCATTTGGTATCTAAATCAAAGACTAAAAGTCAGGTTTGGTCTACTTTTGAGATACCTGCCAATGAGCATGGCACTGTTATCAACAGTCAACACTGATGTGGCAATTTGTAAACTCTGCCAAAAATATGTATGTGAAAAAGGGGGGAGTACAACAAATTTACTTTCTCATTTGAAAATGCACCATCCATTAAAATTAAGTGAGTACACTTCAAAGAAGCTATTGACTCCGTATTGTTATACGTACATACAGTGAAACGAATGATTTTGATAGTTCACCTGTAGAAAGTAGTGTTTATATTTGGTATACTAAATGATCTTTACATTAAACAATTTTTCATTAGAAGATTTTATTACATTGTTTACCAAGCTATGAGTTTACTCGTAGTTTAACTATGAGTTATTTCGTAGCTTGACAGTCAACGTGTTAAAATATTTTCTGTATTTTTCTGCCTATATTTTAATAAATATGTCAATTTGCTTATTTACTAACTATAATTATTTAATCGCTTATTTAATAATTACTATAATGATTTAATAACCATAATATTTTATTTGAATTTGTTGTGATATCGATATATCAGAATATTGTGATATGAGGATGACGATATATCATGATATTAAATTCCTGACATCGTCCAGCCCTACTGAACACCATTAGACTATTTTTGGAAACTTAGATATAATTTTTTTGTTGATTAGATTTTTGGGTATATCGCCCAGCAGGTAGCGTAGCTGTATTAGGTTTCCCTTTTTATGGGAAAGACATATCTCGGCTGTATTAAAAAGAAGCTATATCTCAAAAAACGAAAAGTATTTGAAACATGGTTGTTTCGAACATAAATTATGCACCGTACCACTGAATTAGGACGTGATCCTGTTTTTGGTATATTGAATTTGAATGGACTTAACATTGCACTGAAGCTAGACAGACAGCATAGCAACGGTCTAGAATTCATTTCTAGGGTAATCCAGAAATGTACCATCACAATTTAAAACCTCCACGGAGGAGATGTTTCCCCAACTTCAGTATACCGGCGCTATATTTACAAATCATGGAGAACACAACGGATTTTACGTGCACCAGATACCATTAATCTACATGACAGTCTTTGGATGTCTCCAGTATCGATCGCTCAATCCTTCAATTACGAGCTCGATTCCTTATTAACCGGACTACCGCGAGTCCAGTTTTTGGTGATTTTCTCCGTTTGTCATCGGTTTATAACATCCCGGATAATCAGAGACTTGTGCGTTTTAAATGACTAGTTTTATCAGTTTTAGGCCCAAGGAATTTTTAAAATTATTATTATTATTAAATCTTTTCTTGCCATTTCCGATTTTAGGAACATTAATTCTATTGTTTGCCGCCATGCGGCGTTGTAACCGATCTTATATATAGCGCATGACCATTTCACTATACTTAGATACGAAGTTTAAGGAAATAACTTACATTTGTTTTAAAGTTAAAGTGATTGAGGTGTGTGTGTGGGGGGGGGGGGGGGGGGGGCAAACTTTAACATCCACGCTCTTGGTGTGCATATGTGCGGGTGACGACCAACATCTAAGTGAAAGTTGGGCCCCCTCCGAAATATTTTTCTGGATACGGCCTTGCCACAGGCAAGTCACAAGTCTTGCCGCCTGCCTCCTTCCTTCCTATCTTGTGTTTCTTAGGTTATATTTTCATTAATTTTGATAAGTTTATGGTTTTAAGTTGGGATTTGTTGTGTTACTTTATTGATTCGTTTGTTTTGTGGGCTGTTAATTAATAGATCTGGTTTCTTTACATTAGTGTATTTCATCCACTAAAAAATTTTTTTAATCTTATTGGTCATTGGTGTTTCAGTGATCTTGTATCTGTTGCTTGGCTTCTACTATGCTTAATAGATCATCTTTATTATATATATATATATATTAAAGCTACAAATATAATATAGTAGGAGAGATAATAACTAAATCATTGTTCATTTTACCATGTTTTTATTAACTTCGATTCTTGTTTGTTTGTTTGTCCAGTACAAATTTTGTAATCGATTTTTAACTAACTTCCCGACAAGCTAGACTTTTGAAACTTTCAGGACAGCTCAGAACAAGGTGACAATACATTTTTTAAATACTTTTAGTCAACTGTTTCAGGTCGCTACTGCCTTCGGCAGCATTTATACTATTCGACAGAAAATTTATTTAACTAACTACCAGACTAGCTAAACATTAGAAACTTTCAGAATAGTTCAGAACACGGTGAAAATGCATTTTTTAAATACTTTTATAGCTGTTTTAGGTTCCTGCTGCCTTCGGCAGCGTTACCAGTAGAAAGCTTGCAATTGATTTTTCCCAATCTTCCCGACTAGCTAGAATTTGAAACTTTCAGGATAGCTTAGAACACGGTGACAATACATTTTTAAAATAATTTTAGTCAACTGTTTCAGGTCTCTACTGCCTTCGGCAACGTTTATATGATTCAACAGAAAATTTATTTAACTAACTTCCCGACTAGCTAGACATTTGAAAATTTCAGAATAGTTCAGAACACGGTGAAAATGTATTCTTTAAATATTGTTAACCAACTGTTTCGGGTTCCTGCTGCCTTCGGCAGCATTACGAGTACAAAGCTTGCAATTGATTTTTAACTAACTTCCCAACTAGCTAGACATTTGAAACTTTCAAGATAGCTCGGAACACTGTGACAATATAATTTTTTAATACTTTTAGTCAACTGTTTTAGGTCTCTACTGCCTTCGGCAGCATTCATATGATTCAACAGAAATTTTTTAAACTAATTTCCTGACTAGCTAGACATTTGAAACTTTCAGAAAACGATGAAAATGCATTTTTCAAATACCGTATTTTAGTGATGATAAGCCGCGGGCTATCTTTAAAAAAACATTGATTTTTAGGGGACTGCGGCTTACCTGTCAGTGCGGGCTATCTAATGATAATGCCGAATTCAGTCGTCCATACTTCTTGGAACAGTCAATCTCTCTCGAAAACGGAAGTTTAGTATTCGAGTTTCTCGAACACTGATTCACGCTTATAATCTCTTAATTTCACACTTATAATATCTTATTTATTAACTAACAATCTTTTATTTTGATTAATTTGCATATACGTCTGGAGTTCGCCACCTTGTTCCCTTGTTTTTGATTTTTTGCATCGTATTTGTATACTGGCTTTAATTTTTGTTTAAATTTTTTTTTATACAGTGCCTTTTAAAATTATTTATTACTCTTTATAATTAATTATATACTCTTAATAATTAATTTATAATTAATTATTTTTATGACTTTGTATATATGCCCTGATTCCACTATTTTGTTCCCGTGTTTCTCATATTTGTTGCATTACCAGGGGTGCAGAATATGTCCGAACGCCCGAACAAGGTTCGGGGGAAATTTAAACTGACTGGGGAAATTTTGAATATTTTTTTAAGAGAAAATAAAAATGTAAATCAAAAATAACGATTTGCTACTTTGAAGTGCTTATACACTAACAGCGATATTTTTATGTTACACTGTATACTTATTCTCTTAAAGATTTATTACATAGAACAAATGACTTTGTATAGCAAAGTAGATTTTTGCATTATTGAGGGAAATTTATACTGTGTTTGGGGGAAATTTCCGAGGTTTGAACATTTTCTGCACCCCTGTGCATTACATCTGCATACTTATATAGTTTGATTTTATTTTCTTTATACCGAATTATTTTTTAAATAATTTATTATTTATATTTATACTTAATAATTTATTATTTTTATGAACTTGCGTAGATGTCAAAAGACTGATATCTTTTTTCCTTATTTATCTGTCACATCATCGTAACAATGTTTGCATAAGCTACGGTTTACCTACCAGTGTGGCTTATCCAAGAGCGTTTTTTTTTTTTCCCTCACAATATTTTAATAAGCTACTGCTTATATACACTAAATTACGGTATTTTTAACCAACTGATTCGGGACCCTGCTGCCTTCGGCAGCGTTTCCAGTACAAAGCTTGCAATCGATTTTTAACTAACTTCCCGGCTAACTAGCCATTTAAAACTTTTATAATAGCTTAAAATACGATAACAATAAATTTAATACTAATTACTTTTGTTATAGGACGATAATTCACATTACAAACAAATTAATTTACCTTACATAAGTCCTAGTTATTTTCACAATGCATTTCAGGCGCTAGCGCACCCGTCATCAGGTGAAATCTGACACTTCTCTTTACTGTTGTCATCGGGAAACATCGGCTTCGTTTCTTCACTTCTCTTCGTATTGGTGGATCTTTTGATTAATTGGCTCCATTCCTTTGGGATTCTTGCGTGTTCGCGATCGTTGACTGCCTTGGGGTTAGTAAGGATCTCTAAAGCCTCTCTTTTGAAGGCGTAATTGTGATTATTGTAGTGGGCGATTTTATTAGTATGTATGCTGTTAATATTAACTGGGTTATTGAGGTGAGCGGAAGCAAGTGCGGTAGATTGACGGTTGTGTATTAGGTCGGATTTATGTTCTTTTTCGCGGTCTTGTATTTTCCGTTTAGTGACACCGATATAGCAAGCACTAGAGTTATTATTGTAGTTGAAATCTATTTTGTAAATTCCGGAAGTGGATCTATTGTCAATTTTGTCTTTATCGTTTCTAATATGCTGAAAAATATTTCGGTTAGGTTTAATTGGAATGTTTATATTGTGTTTTTTAGCTTCATTTATTATTTTTATACTTGCTCCGTTGTAGAAAGGGATGGGGGTAGTGAATTTTGGTTTGTCTTTTTGGGCGTTATTGATTTTATTAAGGGTTTTAATTCGTTTTTTATATAGTTTATTGATAAGATTTTTTGGGTAGTTTGCTTTATAGGCTATGTTTTTAATATATTTAAGTTCTTCGTTGAGGAGGGTTTTGTTGGAACAGATAAGGATCGCGCGATTTATATAAGATCTTATAGCGGCGTATTTATAGGGAAGGGGGGTATGGCAGTGTTTATTGATGATTTCGGTGTTGGCGGTTGGCTTCCTGTAAACAGTAGTATCGATTGTATTGTCTGGATTTTTGGTTATTTTAATATCTAGATAGTTCAGTGTATTCGTTTCGTTTTCCATTGTGAATTTTATGTTTTTGTCAAGGTTATTGAGATCGTTTAGAATTTTATCAGTGTCGGAATTTTTCGGGAAAACGGTAAAAACGTCGTCAACGTAACGCGTCCAGATTTTACTTTTATTGATAATATTTATGGCGGAGTTTTCGATGAGTCTCATTTTAAGTTCTGCGAGGATCCCTGATATGGGTGACCCCATGGGAACGCCTTGTTTTTGTCTATAGATGTTGTTATTGAACTGGAAGTATGATTCGTTTAGGAGTAAATTATTAGTCCGGATTAAGGTTTCGCTAATCTTATTATCGCCGTATGTTTCTACTATTTTTTCATTAACAATATTTGCAATTTCAGTAGTGTCTATGGAGGGGTAAAGTTCTTTAACATCAAAGCTTAACATTAGATCATCAGAGTTTATATTGATATCGCGAAGTTTTTGTATGAATAGCTCGTTGGAGTTTATAGAGAGATCGGAGGGGGGGAGGAGAGATTGATAAATATTTTTCCTGTAGCGTTATAAAAAATAAGTGGGACCTTCTGATTTGTTAACTATGGGACGTAAGGAGGGAGGATTTTTGTGGTCTTTATATTTAGCGAATAGGCGGGGGATAATAGGGGCAAAATTGTTATTAGATGGAGGAGTGTTGTGGGGCCAGTGTCCAGTTTTTAGTAGATCTTTAATTTTACCGTTTAGTTTATTTAATGGGGAGGTTTTAAGTTTCTCAGCGTTTAATTTGTTTATCGTATCTTGCATAAGTTCGTTGTAGTTAGCGCGGTTTAATATTGTGATAAGGTTTGTTTTATCAGATTTTAAGATAGCAATATCCTGATTATTTTTCAAATTTTTTAGACATTTTATGTCGGCGGTATTGGTGTATTTTTTATTGTTAGGTTCAGACATGGATTTTATAGCAATATTTCGTATATTTTGTTGTTTTTCAGGGGGAATTCTTTCGATAGCGGTTTCGATATGTGTGATGGTGTCTTTTATATTATTTGCTTCATTAAGAATATATTTGGAGCCCAGTTTTAGGAGTGCGTCTTCATGAGTATTGGGTTGGTAATTAGAAAGGTTAAGGTATGGGTAAGGGGTGGGGGTGGAATGGTTTAGGATTTTAGTTTTTCTATTTTTTAACCAGTGTTGAAGCTTTCTGTTATGCCTTTTGATTAAAATTTCTTGTTCAATTTCGTTGTAGCGTTTTATTTTTTCAATTTTTTGTTTAAAGTCTTCATTTGAGTTGGTGGCTTTTAGTTCCGATTCTAGCTGAACCTGCCGTTTTTCAATATAAGACTTCCTGACTTCTAATAATTTTTAACCTTTTAATGTATGTATCTTTTAACTTTTTATCTTTTACCTCCTTATATGTTTATTTTTTAGCGTGTTTTATAATTCTTTACATAATTACTTCGCTTTTAGCTCTTTTAGATTTACTAATGTTTGGCTTCCTTGTGAATTGTTTATAAATTGATAATGACGATTATAACGTTTTCGGTTTTTTTGGTTTTTAATTTCCCAACCGTCACTTAAATATTTTGCATTTGGATTGCTAATGAAATAAATTTATTCTCCGACGAACCTTTCATCTAGCACAGAATTATTCGCTTTAATCTTTTCACTTCTTCGATTTGGTTAAAAAATGTCTCAATCAAACCTCTACGTTCAATTACAGAAAACAGCTAAAAAATTAACACGGGAAACCAATCACCAATCCTTCTTAAAAGATTGTCTCCACTATAAAATCACCCCTAAATTCCTAAAACTAAAAAATCATTATATCAACAAAAACTATAGACACCTCCTTAAACAATTTGAAATAACCATCACAAAGAAAATAGTAAAACAAAAATCCGTCGATATTTACAGGATAAAACGCAACTATAATAAGCTAGAATCAGAACTAAAAGCCACCGTTTCCACTGCCTTCGGTAGTTTTTATATGATTCAACAGAAAATTTAAAAACATGGCATATAAAAAGTTCTTTTTATCTTGTAATTTAAAAACAGCCACTTTCTTTTTTCTTTTTTTAAATTTGCTTATCATTCATTATAATATTTTTACTCCCCCCCCCCCCCCCCCCAATTCATAAAAAAAAAAAAAAAAAAATTATAAGTGAAAATTAAAATTTAAGAAATCTAAAATGGTGGACTGTGAACAAGTATTATTTTGTAATTCATAGTAAAGAAAAAAAAAAAAAAAAAACTATATTATTGGATGAATAAATCACTAATTCTTTTGACTCTTTGAGCTGAAAATCCAATTGTATATTACTTTAAAAATAGAAAAGTAAAAACTATTGTAATTTATTTTCGGAATTAATATATATATATATATCATAATGTTTGTGTGGTGGTGCCATCTGTTGTCATTTAAAAACAAACAAAGATTAAACAAAAATTTCAAAAATAATCATAAAACTTTGAATAAACACCATAAAACGCTATAAACTCGCAGAAATTTCAGAGTCCGAATTCTGGATAATTCTGAATTTTAGAAGTCCGGATTTACAATGTTGTACTGTATTTAAAACACCATTAGTTTTTTAATTAAAAATGAAATATATATATAATAGAAATATTATCAATAGGCTTACAAAAAAAAAAAAAAAAAAAAAAAAAAGACTACTTTTAAAAACAAAGATAAAGTAAATAACATTTATGATAAATTTGAGTAACACAATTTGATTAAAAGAAATCATACCAAAATAAATAAACTTGTATGGAGTGATACCATAAAATTCTTTTTATATCATTCAATATAACAGCACCACTTTCCTGTTGATAACCAAAAGCATTTAATCAACTTAGCTTGTTACAATTAACATCTTATTTATGCAGTTTAATGCAATTTTCTTCAATAGTAGATGCTGAGACATAGTTACCTGGAAATGTGTTGACAGTAATAAATAGCAGTACCATCTGTTGGCTTATAGACACCTAAACTGAATCTGCATAATTTATATATCACACTCACATATCAAGTTTGGTGCAATTTTATAAAATAAAAGTTGAGATATAGCCTTCTCATAAAAAGAAAATATTGCAGTATTGCATTGCCTCTCGTTATCTGATACGATATGCACTTAAATTAAATACACATAATCTAACTGGTGTGTTCATATATTAAAAACACTCATATATTAAAAACATTCATGTATTGCCTTCCTTATAATGGGAAAATCACAGCATAGCAGCGCCATCTGTTGGGCAGTATATCATAAAAGCTAATCAGCATCAATTTATATCAAAGTCTAATCAAATATCAAGTTTGGTTGAATTCTGTACATTGGTTTGTGAGACACAGTATTCATAAAATTTTGCTCATGCACACAAACAGACAAATATTTTCTAAAAATGGTTAAATCATGTTTCAGAGATCTCAAAACGTGTAAATTCATTGAAAAAATAAATGAGCAAAATATATTGGAAGAAAAACGATTATTTAGAATGTTTAAATTGCTACAGATTTGAACTTAATGAATTTTATGAACAAATTAGGATATATTTATATGTATATAAATTACTTACAGTACATGTTGACACTAACAGTCTCTGAAAATGGCCAGATGTGTCACTTTTAATATCGTCTTCCATATTTTTCCCATATACTGAAAATTATTTATAACTTGAATTAATAATAAAAACTTAATAATCAACAGGTAGTATAAACTGAATTTAATAACAGTTACATAGTTATTTGAAAACAGAAAATATCAACAATTATCATCATTTTTCATTAAAATAACTCACAGTATTAAAGTTCAAAGGTGATACATCTTTGTTAAAAGAAAGAAAGTTTGTGGCTTTGAAAACTGAAATCTGTATTTCTGTTATATCATCTAATTAAACAAGGTTTTACAATTTACATTAGTGAATATTCATTCGTTTTTTAGGTTAAAATTTTTTTTTTTTTTCTGTAGTTTGTTTTTGCCATCTGAATTCTGATATTTTGCTTTAATGTTTCTCTTTTGCATAAAGTTTAAGATTTTTTATACTCTTTGCAATCTCATCCCTGAAAGCTATTGATAATTATATAATTTACATGAACAACAAGCCTTGAAATTGATATTTAAAGTGATTACCAGCAGCCAGTAGATTCTTTTGGCTTACTTGCTACTTTACTGGAAATTTTTTGGCTGATTTACTAAGATAAACAACTGTCATCCAATTTTTTTTTAATGAGTTGTTTTAATCATCCGAATTTTGTGAAGAATCTATTTTAAGATAGTAAATTTATATAAAGTGTCCATTTCAGAAACCAAAATTTTCCTATAGATCTCGGAAAACATCAATTTTCCACAGTCAATTACGTGTTTCTACGAACAAACACTATACTGCCATTGGTTGACTCAAAAGAAAAATTTGCATAAAACCTTTCACTGATTTGCTTTTTTTTTTTTTTTTTTTTTTTTTTAAGAGCAACTGAAATTCAACTCATTCTATGGATAATATCTTTTTGAAATTATAATAACCTTATATCATTAATACATTTTAATTACAATTATTTAAGGAAAAAAAAAATGTATAAATTTTTACTCAGTATATTGATAAACTGAACAGAAATAGGTAGTTGTAAATGTAGTCATGAAATCATTGTAATAGCTTATAGTTTCACAACTGGGGCATATAATTAGAATAAATGAGCTAGTTTTTGCATTTAAAAAAAAGCTGTTAATGTATGTTGTGTTCAAAGAGTGGTATTCAATGAAATGTAACTATTTCATTACTGAGCCTATGCATTACATTTACAGTAAATGTATTTATATTTTTATATCTGGGCATACATTTCTTTGGAATACCACAAGGCACATCCACAAATATTTTAGGGCACAACAGTGTGCCCTGGCAAACATTTGAGAATCAGTGGCAGGGCCTGATTATCGCACAGGCCAACTAGGCCTTGGCCTAGGGCCCCTCTATCTAAGGACACCAAAACAATTTTTTAAAATTAAAAGGCAACTTCTGCCAAAGCTTTCCTTAAAAAAAAAAAAAAAAAAAAAAAAAAATCTCGTAAAAAAAATTACAATTCTATGCAAATGAATTCCAACAGTTATAGAAGAGAGATACTCCTTAAAAAATAATCATAATGATTTGAGATCTCTTTGCAAAAAAAAAGTTAAAACTAATTTCTTATGAATGCGATGTTTTAACTTTGTCACCTGCATCCAAACTTTCTGCAGAAATAAAATGTTTGTTTTGAGAAATTTGCTTTATTTTGTTGAGGAGTGGGGGGAGGGCACTAAAATTGTCTTGGGCCTTGGGCCCCAATAGGCCATAATCAGGCTCTGATCAGTGGCCTTGGGCAAAACCTATGTTATACTAAAGGGAAATTTCTTTATAAAATTACACATTACTTAATGCATTTTTCAAATTATGTTTTCACTTTCAGAAAATTCACACCCATTAAATTTGTGCTAATTTTCTAAACATTTGACTTTTAAAATTTTTAATATTTTATTTTTATGTTTCAAAGTGCAAAACATTTTAACTAAATGCAGTTTTCACATTTTTTAGCAGTAAAAGGAAATATTAAAAATTAGAAACATTAATTTTTGGAAATTGAGTACAAATTTAACAGTTGTGAATTTTTCAAACACGAAAATGGAATTTAAAAAATATATTAGGTAACAAGTCACTCCATAAAACAATTTTCCCATAGAAACATGGGCTGTAGTTGTCAACAAGGCCAGGTATCGCACACTTTTCAGACTTATTAAATTCACCTTATTTTCTTAAAATATAAACTTTGACATTTGTTTTTATCACTAAATTTTTTTTTAACTAATCTCAATAATGGACAACAAAGAGAAAATTGCATGTTTTAGCAATAAAATATATAGAAAACTTATAATAAAATATACAGAAGTAGAAATTTTGCTTATCTTTTAAGAGGGCTTGCGCTGACCTTTTAAAAAGTGGGGTCCCAAGACCCCAATCACTATCAAAAATGTTGGTAAAGTTTTCGAAAAATGGGGACACCTTTTTTCCTCCTCGAAAAACTTTTTTTTTTTTTTTGGGGGGGGGGGGGGGGGGAGACACTTGTAACTGCTAATATTTTTCACAAACACAAAAATATTTTTACAATTCCTTTTTACATTTTGAAACATTGCATTGAAAAAATAAACAATTAAATAAAAACTTTCTAACTTATTTTTTATCATATGAAATCAGCATTTACCTTTCTTAAACTTGCATTTGATTGTGTAGTTAAAACTGCACATTACTAAATTAAATTAATAAAAAGTGCAAAGAAAATTGTTTAATGCAATTGAAAGAGGTTTTAGGAAGTAAAAATTATGATTATTCTGACAATAGCAATAGACTTCCACTTCAAACAAGATTAACAAAAATAATCTTGAAAAAGAAAAAAAAAAAAAAAATAATAATAATAATTAAAGAAACTTACATTTAGCAGGTAAAAAAAAAAAAGTATAGGACCCATTATCTAGGACCAGCAGAATTGGAAATATTTAGGATTTTGGAATTTTACAGATTTTTGGTTTTTTATTTTCATTTTTATTATTATTAATTTTCCTTGAATTATAAAGCACAACTCACTAACAACAGAATATATATAAAGAAAAACTTACCCTCTGTGCATGTTATTTAGCTGAAGAATCTAAAAATTCTTTTCCTCCTTTTTTTTTTTTTTTTTTTTAAATAATAATAATAATTAATACTTTAGATGCATTATTTAATATTCATTTCAACTCTATCATTAAATAAGAGTAATTTGTATTTTAAATTAATATCGTTCAAGATATTTCATACATAAGCTCTCTTTCGCTCTTTTTTTTTTTTTTTTTTTTTTTTTTCTCTCTTTAGTGGTGGTTTTGTTTGTGAAAAAGTTCCTGAATTTAATACTTGATTACGGGTCCTCGGGACCCACAATTTCAAAAATTCTGCGTCCCTTTCATTAAAATTCGGGACAATGGTGCGCTATATCTTGAGAATAAGCTTTGTAAAAAGTGAAAAAAATTAATCAGTTAATGCTGAAATATTCATGTACATCTGAAATTTGCAGCAAAAAATAATTACAAGATAAAAAGAACTTTTTATATATCACATTTTTAAATTTTCTGTTGAATCATATAAACTTGACAATTCTCTAGGTATTAATAAATACTGTTTAAAAAATTTTTTTGATGAATAATCCCATCAACTTAAAAGAAAATGATCAAGGGCTTAATAAAGAAATTATATGCATAAGAAAATTTCAAACATTTATTAACTGAATTTATTAAAAGAATGCAATATCATCGTGTTCTGAGCTATTCTAAAAGTTTCAAATTTTTAACTAGTCGGGAAGTTAGTTGAAAATTGATTGCAACAAAGCAAATGGTAAAATACTATAATTTGACAATTTGCTGAAAATAAAATAGTCTGACAATCAGAGAACAAAAGTGTAGGAATTTTATTGATTTCAGCAAAATAATCAAGTCTTTAAGGAATAAAGCTCAGGCCCTGATTACCCAATAGGCACAAGAAGCATGTGCTACCCCTGGAAAATTTTGAAAAGGCCCCAAATTAAGCAAAAAAATGGGCCCTAAATTGTAAACTTGTGGTCTAAAAGCATTGTCTGATTATAAAACGTCACAGTCCTACCTGACTGCAGAACTACCATTTCTAGATTATATAGGATATATGCTAATAAAGCTTTTACGCATTCATTTATAATGGAATAATTTTATATACTGTGGTGAATATAGGCTTTCACCCCAGTTTATATCTTGGTACAAAAATCAAGTGAATTTTCTTGTCTAAGTTTTAAGCGAATTTACTTGTCCTCAATTGCAGGTAACTAAGAAATTTAATGAAAAATTTATAATTTTTTGAAGATGTTTGTATGAGTCTTTAGACCAAGAAGTCAGTGGGGGCCCCCAAATGGATTTCTGCTTCCCCTCAACTGTAAGGTTAATCGGGCCCTGATAAAGCTTGACAAAAAAAGCCATGAACACCTGATCGCTGTATATCACTGTATCACTGATAGTAAATAAAATGAGAACAGTTTTCAGCCATCCACTACTCCCTAGCCCCCATAATTTTTGGTCACAATTGCTTATTGAATTTGCCTTCATTTCAAAAACAACAAAAATGACTTCCAAAGAAACAGACTTCCCTTAAAAGATAGAAACTGAAAAGTAAATCCAAAACTTATGGTTGCACTTGGAACACAGTGCTAGATGTGCACATTGAATTATTATGTGCCGTGAAATTCAACTTGCAACCATTCTTTTTAATCTAACCAGCACAAAATGAATACAGAATTCTTCAAGAAAAACTTGAATCAATTAATGAATGCCTAATTCACTATAATACTAAATTATTCATAAAGTTGTAAATTTTTAACCATTTACAAAATCAATGATGAAAAGAAGAAAAAAACTAGTTATAGAGGGGAAAAAATGAACAGATTAAATATATATATCTTCACTACTGAAAAAACTTACATCTTTTATATGATTCGTTAATTCCCCAAATTTCTTGATTTGTTCGAGTACATAATATTTCAATCAATACATCTTCATCAGTACCTACACCTGAAATTGCCCTATGTACTTCTGATGCTAAGTAATCATTCAGAGGAGTCATCAATCCAATAATGACATCTTCAAAATTTCCCCGTAATTCACTTTTTAAATCATCAATCAGATCCTGGAAATAAATAAAATATAATCACTTTTATGCATATTAAAATCACACTGCATCATTGATAATAATGAATACAAAAATGGTACACAATGATTGGCATAACACAAACAAGGGGAAGAAATCAATTTATAGAAAACACTGAAATAACAGACAATATGGGTAAAATTATACTTACTTTGCCATATAACTGTTTAAAAGCAACAGATATATAAATTCGTTGAGCATTACTTCTCTTAGCTAAGACATTTATAATTGCTTTTTCATCTGTCCCTGAAATAAATAATTAAGAACTATTAATACAACAAAAAAGCAAAAAAAAAAAAAAAAAAATCATAAATAATATTCTTACATATTTCTGAAATAAATTCATCTCTTACACACACACACAAAAAGAGAGAGAGAGAGAGAGAAATTTCCAAACAGATTAGAATTTACTAAAAGTTTACTAAAATATTTGTTTCCAAAATTATGTAAATATTATATATAGAGTAACATACTATATATACATACCAAAACCTTTCATGGCTTTCCTTAAAACTTCAGCATCTTGCTTAGGGTCAAAACTAGGATAAGGCCTTACAGTTCCTTCAGATACCATGAACTAATGAAATGCCCAAAATAATAAAAAATAATAATAACAACAATAAATTATTGCTAATTGAATTTGCCAATTATTGCTAATTGAAGACAAAATATTTACACTAGTAGCTAATGATATATTAAACAATAATCTTCAACAGATAAAGCAATAGTCACATAGAAATTTTTTTTTCAAATCCTATTTTGATAAAAGAAAATCACTAACATAAAATATAGTAAAAAGTGATAATGATGAATAACCAAAAACCAAATTGATGAATAACCAAAGTATAACTCCCAAGTTTTCTTTTCCTTAAAAATTTTTAGTGCCGATATTTTTAAAAGAGAATTTTCAAGATGTTAGACAAAAATAATAATAACCCAGGAAAACACATGCCAGGAATGTGATGCTTGTTTCCAGTGCCTGTTCTAATTCATAGAACAAAATATGCCTTCCAAGTTAAAACAAAATCTTTTATCAAAAGATATAGATGTTAAAATGTTCCCAGAAAAAAAAAATAATAATAATAATAATAACAGTTAGCAGCTATGTTGCAACAATCATAAGGACACAATAATATTAAAAAATTTACAATTAAATTAATTAAAAGACAAATTCTATCCACAATACTTTTAAAATTTAAAAGTGAGAAGCAAATGGATCAAAAATAAGTTTGAAAAAATTCTTATAATTTTTAAGATTTACTATTATTAAAGCATAAAAAAAAATGATATTCCTAGAAAATAGATCCAAGAAGAGAGAATTTCATTAATAGGAATCATGTTTAAGTTTAGCAAAGGAACACAGAAATAATAATCATTTGATAAACTACAAACTTAAAAAATATAATATATATATATTACCAGCAATTATTTATTACTCTATCATTTCAAAATATTGCGATTGCTTCATTTATTTTTATTTTTCCTTGAATTAGGAAAGTCACATTTTACTATTGTCCAAATTGTCTACATTGTCCAAATACTATTGTAAAGTAACTATTATTGAACTACTGTAAAGTAGAACCATGTCAGGCTAATCTGTGCAATAGGATGTGCTTTATTAATTCGCAAAAATAAAATGTTGAGATATCTTTCTCTCTACAAATACTAATGAGGTGTACTTAACCTTACAGTTGATAACACTTGGTATTTTTAGGAACTCATTTATACAACTCAGATTTTGAGGGGGCAAGAGAACATTCGATGTTTTTAAACAACTAATATAAAAACAATTATAAACCAAATTATGCTAGATACCTCTGTACCTATGTGGAAATCCTAAGTTATCTTATACTATTAAGTGAGCAATATTTGTATGTATATTAGGGCTGGATTATTTATCAATATATCCCCAAGTATCGATATTTTTTTAATATCCCGATAACAATATTTAAGATCTAGCTCCTCCAATATATCCCTTTAACGATATTGCCGCGTGCGCACCCGAGTGAACGAAACTCGAGCGAATGAAACCCGATCAGCCAACATACAACAGCTAACGAGAGCGAGACCCGAAGAAAAAAAGCGCCGAATATCTTATTCTAATACTCATTTTCTACTTTCCTCTAATTACTCACTGATAAACTAGAAAAAATAGCCCCACGCCAAACGATCTCTATTGCAATACATATACATATACTTCCTCTTCCTAATAACCTCAAATCTAAACATCACTGCTTTAAAAAGGCCACCGCATAATTAAAAAAAAAAAAAAAACAGTATTTATTGAAAGCCATCTGCTTTGATTATCCCGTGAATAAGCTGACTTCGTTCAAGGTCACGGTTCTACCCCTTCAGAAAAAATTCATCAGACATACTCCAATATCACAATACCTATAATCAGCAGGTGTGTTTACTAGGAAAGAGATTTGATATTAGTCGAAACGATATATCCCTATCCGAGATATCTATTATGGGTTCTCATATATTACACTATATTGAATTCCCACTCTACATTCATGCATATCGTAGGTGATGGAAACCACAGAAAAGGCAATATGACGAATGAAAACAATATCTTCTGTTTTAGCTACTTTCCTGCTATTGGTTCATTGATATCGGTCTATTTCAAAGTGTCGATATAAAATGGCCAATAACCATGCTTCAACATGTGTTTAATAAAGATCATCGAAGCCGAACTGATACAGTGATGCCAGATTGGGGATTTTGTCCCCATTTTAGGGAGTTTTGAGGCTTCTGGGGACAATTTTGGAGACCATGTTTGTGGGGACTTTTTTGGGGAATTCTAAAATTTTTGGGGACAAATCTGGGACGTTTTTCAACTTTCTGTCAATGTTGGTAACGTAATGATTTATCCCTATGTCTAGAGACTTTCAATAGCTTTATTGTTATTTGGGGATTTTTTCAAAAATTGCATTCATTTGGGGAAAAATCTGAACTTAAATCATAGAAAAATCTGCTTGATATTTTTTTTTGAAAAAAATTTTATTTTCCCTTTTCAGTAGAAATCAAGTTGGGGATTTTTTCGAAAAAAAAAAAAAAAAAAAAAAAAAACGTGATTTGGGGAAATAATTTTCGACCATCTGGCATCACTGAACTGATATCTACTAGAAGAGTTTTTTTGCAAATTTTCTTAGCGTTTAATAAAAAACTTCTGAAAATATAAGCAATTATGGAATGTATTTTTTTTAATATTATTTTATTATTATTAAATATTTCGATAAAATATTTTTTTTTATTAAGACTGTACATCAGTCAGATAGCTCCCTTTCGCCTTTCCCATGTTATCCAATGGGATTTTCGTTGCTTCGTTTTATAAAAATATCTCATTCAAAAATGAAGTTTTTCAAATTCTGTTTTTTGAATATTACTCTTTGAATGGGTCGCCTTTTAGCTTAGTGAGCAATTTTTCGAAAAAATTAATTTAAATATTTTATTTCAATAAGTAAATTATGGACTCTAAGTGTGGATCTCTAAGTAAAATATTTAAATTTATTTTTTCGAAAAATTGCTCACTAAGCTAAAAGACGACCTGTTCAAAGAGTAATATTCAAAAAACAGAATTCGAAAAAGTTCATTTTTGAATAAAATATTTTTATAAAACGAAGCGACAAAAATCCCATTGGATAACATGGGAAGGGAGAAAGGGTGCTATCTGACTGATGTAAAATAAAGTTTTATCGTCAGTAATTTTACAGTGACAGTTTCTTTATAGAATTATATAATATTGAATAGTTTATTACCTTTTTTATGTAGCATTTATTTTTTCTCTTTCCATTTATTTATTTATTTTATTTTTAAAGCCGTACATGTTAAATAAAATTGGTTTAAATGCAAAATGAGTTACTTTAAGTAACAAAATGAAACTTCAACATAATTTTGTTTAAATAATATAATTTTTATACTGACAATTTATACATAAATACACACACACACACACACACACACACACACACACACACACACACACACATATATATATATAATATGTAATTCAAATTTCAATTATTGTGAAACTATTACGAATGTGAATTGATCATATATATTTAAAAGATATTGTAATGATTTGGTAAGAGGATACAAAAATAAAAATGACAAGTAACTGACATTTAGGATGCATATAAGAGTTTTAAGTAAAACATATTACTTTCTACAACCAAAAAAGGTGTATTCAATGGCAATTCTGAACTATTTATAATGGCAATTCTGAACTATTTAAAATGATTTTCATTTTTATTTAATACCTACATCTTAAGACAATTTTTCTGAAGCTTTATTTTTAGTAGAATTATGAATTTTGATATACTTGGTACAAATAAAACACAGATCACATATTAGCTGTGTTAAAATATGACTTTAAAATAATTAAAGCTTAAAATGGGAAGAATAGAGGATAAACTATACAGAGGTATACTAAAAAGCAATAGTATAAGTTATAAGAAACACAAAACATTAATTCACTTTTTATGATTTTTTTTTTTTTAATGATAAAGTTATGGTAGTAATATACCAGAAAATACATGGAAAACACTCTATACTTGTATACTTTAAAATTCGTGTGCATATGTCTTTAAAAAATAACAAATGTCTATTTTTTCCTGCCTTGAAAGAAATATCGCAATATATCGCTAATATCGATATTAACTTGGTGATATATCGCGATATTTAATTTCTGATATCGTCCAGCACTAATGTATATTTCACTGATCTCGAAAACGGTAGCTCGGACAGTCACGAGATTTAACACAAAGGTGCATCCCGAAGGGTCATTGTGCACATTGAAGTCAGATTTTCGAATTTTTGATTAGTTTTTTCTTAATTAATTAAAATGTGAAAATCATAACCTTCTAATTTCTGATAAAAAAAAGCCATTTAAATTTTAACATTTTATCCATAATTTAATTGTTGCCAATTTTTTTTCGACAAAATAATAATAATAATAATAAAAAAAAAAAAACGTACTTTTATTTAAAATGAGGAAAATAAATCAGAAAGATTAGAAAATAAATTAGAAATATCACTCGCATCGTTACAAATAAGACACCAAATGAAAGGGAAAATTTTTGTAAATCCGATGTATTAAACAGCTTATCAATCGGATGATTAGTTTTTTCTTAATTAATTAAAATGTGAAAATAAAAACCTTCTAATTTCTGATAAATAAGACATTTAAATTTTAAAATTTTATCCATAATTTAATTGTTGCCATTTTTTTTCGACAAAATAATAATAATAATAATTGAAAAAAAAAAAAAAAAAAACGTACACTTATTTAAAATGAGGAAAATAAATCAGAAAGATTAGAAAATAAATTAGAAATATCAGTCGCATCGTTACAAATGAGATAGCAAATGAAAGGGAAAATTTTTTTAAATCCGATGCATTAAACAGCTTATCAATCGGACAATTAGATTTTTTAAAATTAACTAAAGTATGAATTTTAGGTGGCAACAGCAGAAGATTGTATGGAAACCGTTCGGGAAAAAAAATGAAAAATCTGCTTCACATTAAGTCACATGATTTTTAAAAGGGATTAAAAATTGCAGTTTTCAAATTCTTTTAAATTTTCTCTCACGAACACAAAAATATAATATACAGCCTGTACCCCACAAGACCAACTTGCATTTCAAATTTCATCAATTATTTTGGTTAATAAACAAAAGTTCTTATTTTTTTTTTTCAAATTAAGTTTTATTCTATTTTCGAAAAGATTTATGTGATCATAGATATAATAATATATATAGATCTATCATCCCCATATTATCGTGCAAAGATTTTTGATGCCAAAAAAAAAAGATTTGGAATCAGCCATTAAGTGGTATTGAAGGAAAAAAAAAAAAAAGAAGAATGAATTTGAAACTATATCTGGGGCTTTTCATTCACCTTTAGTAAATAAATTATTCATGAATTTTATTTGCTAAAACATTCGTGCATATTCCCGTGTGTATTCACTCGGGGAAAGACTGCCATATTTTGGTAAAATCGCCGTCTTTTCCCAAGTGAAAAGGAATCACTTTTTTGTCCCCAATGATTAATCTATATATTATTACTATATCTATGTATGTGATACTATAGATTAATAATTTGGGTTTTAAAAAAATTTTTAAATAGATTATTTAAACTCTATGAACCATATTTTTATTTTATCAGCTTCATTAACAGATCCTGCTGGGCAATTTTTTAAATTTTGGTGTTGAAGTACACCGAATGTTTTTTGACAAGAAGTTTAATATAGCAACAGCCATTTTAATCTAAGTAGCGCATCAAATATATAAAAACATAAATGATTTACTTTTACACAAAATTTACAGAACAAATGCAGTTTTAAAGATAGGAAATTTATTTCAACAAGCACTATTTTAAACCTAAAAAGCATTAAAAATATAAGCAGAATATAAAGGATTCTTATGTATAAACAAAAAAGAGTCTGATAAAATTATTAGCAAAATAGTCTTCCCCTTTTCATACAAAAAAAAAAAAAATCCATCGCTAATATGGCGACAAAAATTCAAAAGCCGCCAATGGAGCGACATAATAAAGTTGTGTAACACGATAATGTTTACCTATTTATTTATTTTTTATATAATAATCACTATGCTAATTTATCATACAAACAAATGAACCTCTGTGTGTTACTGCACTCTCACGCTGTCGAACAGAAATATTTGAAAAATTCAAATTAATATTTAAATAAATAAATAAAAATATGTTTAATGGGAAATATATATAACCATAAAAAGATTAGTTGTCTAAAATACGGCAGAAATAGCGCTCATAGCATATTGTTACAAGGGATTAAGTCTTATTGTTACAATGGATTAAGTCTAAAATGGTGACAAAAATTCAAAAGCCGCCAAAGAGAACTATATTAAGGCTGTACTATCAGGTTTACAACCCATGAATTATATATAAACACAAAAAATTAATTGTCTCATGCGACAGACGTAGCCAGTCACAGCATATTGTAATATTTGGCGTGAAATTGCTGTCATTTAATGGTTGATTGGATAAACAAAAAAAACATATGAAATAACGTAAAAGCAAATATTATGTTGTCTAAACCCAGTTACGTTTGAGTCCAGTCCGAGTTACATGTGAACAACACGTATAGTGTTGTTCACATGTAACTGGGATTCAAATATAAAAGGGAAACTCCAATTTTTTCGATACTATCTATTTCGAAACTGTTATATAATAAGCACCTAAATGGAAGCTCATTGGTAAACTATTGTTGCAGGTAATAGGGACAAGCGCCCGAGTTGCAGTTGATGACCAAATCGCTGCTGAATGCAGCAGGGACCTGGAGCGAGCTTTTGAACAATTTCAGTAATTTATTTTATTTTATTTTTATAAAGCTATATAGAAACGAGTTTCCTTTAAATTTAGTGGCCAGCGAAGCGGGCAAAGCCTGCTAGTTAATATTATATATATATAAAATGAATAAAAAATAATACAAAATAATTTTTTTGCACATTTTTAGATGCTTATAATTATAAGGAAAAGTAAGATTTCACTGTTTTATAAATTACAGATCAATATGCAAAGTTAATTAGGAGTTTAACTTGATTCATATATATATTTTAAGATGTTTTTAAATGAATTTTGGCCATTTTAACTTTAAAGTATGTAGTTTTCTATTTTAATTTTGAAAAAAATGTGAGTCAAAACGAACATTTTTAATAATAATAAATTAAGCCATTTGAGTATACTTATAGCGCTACAGATAAAACTAAAACTAAGTTGGAATGTAAGATTATTGTTATATACATGGAGATTAACCCCAATTAATATGATTAACATTGGTCAGAAGTCAAAAGAAAAATAAAATTGCCTGCATTCATAAAATGTGACCTAGTACAGGGAAAATATTAATCCCATTCACGAATATTTTCCTATTTACCCCCCTCTTAATTACACTTTGAATAATAAAATTTCACTTAATAAAAGAATAAAATTATTAAATTCTACAAGTATTTCAAATAAATTCATTTACTAATGATCTTCTAAATTAATCATATTTCAGAGTTTTATAATAATTTAAAATAATAAGTATTAGTATTTCTGCTGACATCGAAGTATTTAACAGTAATGATGATAGAATATTCCTAAAAGTGAAATACTTAAAAAGTAGAAAAAAGAAGTTAAAAAAATTAACATACATGAGCCATTTTCTGATAATTGGGAAGAGATGCTTGGTAGGAAACCTATAAAACAAGTATTAAAATAATATTAGTTTTAAAAAATTAAAGAACACGCTTTTATAGAAATGTGAACTAAAAAGCACAAAATATCTATCTTAGTATTAAAATGCAGGGTAAGAGAAAATCGTGTGAGTGACACACCATAATATTTAAATACATTTAAATCTTTAATTAAAATAATTTAGAATTAAACAAAAACCATTTTAAAAAAATCTCCCCTGACTGGGCTCGAACGCTAGACCTTTAGGTTCGTAGCGCGGCACTTTACCTCACAGCCACGGCGTTCACGTACGGAAAGTCTTTTTTTCAATGTAGATTTTTTGTTTGCTCCCAGAGCGGTTACAAACAAACATATATACAGGTGAAGTTAATAAAAGCGTGTTAAAAATAAATTATACCTATAACAATAAATATAAGCACCCAAAAACAAAAAAAGAAAAATATCTTAAAATAATAATAATAATAATAGTGAGGTAACTAATGAGGTAACTAAAATTAAAATAGGCATTGTAATAAATAAAATGCACATACTATTCTATGATGGGGAACAAAGGAAAATTTCTCTCTTAAAATGACAGTTTGCAGGATTTTTTTTTTTTTTTTTTTTTTTTTTTAAGACTAATATCTTATTAAAAAAAAAAAAAATCAGCGATTTAAATTTTGTGCAGTAGACACAGGTACAAAAAAATATCCCTTCCCCTGAAGTTTTTTTTTTTTTTTTTTTTTTTTTTTTTTGCTCTTTATAAACAATAAGTTGCGAGTGTAATGCACCACTGAAAACTGCTGTACTTTCTTATTGCCGGCTTCGGTGATAAAAATATAAATTCCCCCTTCCCCAATAAGAAATTTAAATCTTAGTAAAAATCATTGTGAATTTAAAATACAATCCAAGCAACTGATGATCACATATTGAAATACATATGCAATGTTAACATTAATAATAAATACCTATTAATTGAAATATAAAAATTAAATCTTTTACACATACCTGAATATAAATAATGAAACTTAAAACACGAGAAAAGAGAATGGTTTTCTACAATATTGCAGTGTAGATTTAAAAACAAGCTTTCAAAACATGACACTGGTGAAGCGATTGCAAATCTTCGAGCAAAGACGACATATCCCTATTACGTCAACTAAAAATCCCTATTTTACTTATGATAAATATTCTCCATTGAATTTTTTTTTTCTTTGCATCATTTTTAACTTCCATTCAACTTACAACAAAAACCGGTCTCCTATTTCAAGGGTAGCTAGGAAAAAACAACTATTACTTGCTTTGCAATAGATATTTCATGTTTTTTTTTTCCCTTTCTTTTTAAAAACAATAGAAATTTAATTTATACAGAATACGTTTGTCGCTTCGTTCTCAGAAAGACAATGAAAATCTTCCTTATCAGCTGCCCAATAGTTATTTAGAAAAAAAAAAAAAAAATCGAAATATATTTCTCACAAGGCTCGAAAAGCAGAAATTGCTTTAAGTGTTAAAATAATAAGTCTGTTCGGTATGACCAATGACTCATTCTTTAACTCTTTTTTTTTTTTTTTTTTTTTTTTTTCGTTTTCACATTAGGAAAATTCACAGCCGTTAAAATTAATACTCGTTTTCTAAAAATTAATTATTTAAAATTTTTATTTAGAAATGCGAAAAATTAACTAAGTGCACTTCTCTCTTTTTTTTTTTTAAGCTGTAAAATGCAATATAAAAATTTTAAACAATGTATTTTTGGAATTTAATGGTTGTAAACTGGAGAAGGAGAAATTGTAAGAGGTATAAAGGAACTTTAAGATATATAAATAAAAATAAATGAAAATATATTACATACTATTACTTATAAGATTAAATTCGTCAGAATATATGTATAGATAGATATCTTATACATATTGTAGACAGGAAGCTAGTTTTCTCTTTTTTCAGGAAAACATATGACTTCTGAACACTAGTTGTATTATGTTTAATAGTAACACAATTTTTAGTTCGTACTAAATAAAATTACATAAAATGTGCTCATAATTCCCAGGAATTTGCTTTAAAAGGTATTTAAAAGGCTTTAAGGTAAAATCTCTCATAGACCATAATGTTTAGGAATACTTTTGAGCCCATGTACACAAACCATTAATGTTATTCACAAAGAACATCATATTAGAGTGAAATTAAATTACATATCAGTTTCAAGACATTCCACAAATATTTACGAAAACTAGAGCGCGAAGAGACAAGAAGATCGAAGTCATAAACACTTTAAAAAATTACACTGGAAAGTAGTTAAAAAGATCAAAACATAAGCATATTTCACAATGTTATAAAAAAAAACTGATCACAATCCATTTCATCACAATTTTATTTAACATTGAAGCATAGATCGCGAACATTTAAATAATAATCTGTCAAAAATAAATAAATAACGTCAATACATAATAATAATAATAATGGCTAAGCCCTAAGCCCGCTGCTAGGGAATGAACTTAATTAACTTCTTACCGCAGTTCCATACACACTTACTTCTAAGTCATATGATTAAAAATAAGAATTTTAATGTCTTGACCTTATGCGCTTATGGCAGAAAGAATTTTAATAAATAAAAGAAAAATGACTAAAGCAAAATAAAGTTAGTAAATATTCTTAAACTAACCAAATTATTTAAAAAAATAAATAAATAATATAAATAAATGATGAAATAGAAAGAAAGACACTTTTATTAAGTAAAAATATTTATGCAAATTTTATTCAATTTATGTAAAAAATCCTGCTGTTACAAAAACTCAATCTAATTTTTGCGCGCCAAAAAGGCAATAATTTGCCAATGATTTTTTATTTATTTATTTATTTATTTTTTAATACTTTAATATCTCATTAAATAATCTACTGCTGTTCTATTATATTTATAAACTAATATGTTCCGGCCAACACAAAAATTTCTTCCATATTTTCTACACAGGGTATCTGCTCACTTGAGAGAGAGAAAAAACAAAATAATAATTAATGATCTCCCTTTCATGACCTATTTCATAGACATATTCAACATTTTTTTTTTTTTCTTTCACGTCTTTAATCGACATATCCAAAGTTCTTCTTTAACCGATATACCGCCTTATAATAATAATAAAAAAATGTATTTAGATAATATTTTAAAATTAAAATGTAATAATTATGTATTATTAATGTAATAATTATATTAACTATAAAGTTTGATATTGTAAGCAAATTATTGTTTACATAATGTATTTGAATTCTTTTCCATGTTCCTGCCTACACATAAACCATTTCTCGGATCTCATTAAAAAGATTCAAGTATAATTATCATGTGAAACAGATTTAGAATACTGAATTTGGACTTTTCATTAATATCTGTTTCGAGTTAAGTTATGCTGATGACATACAGAGATTTTATATGATATAGAAAACAGCTCAAGTCAAATAAACAGTTGTTTGCATTTACCTTGACGAGTGAGGGGAGGAAAAATGAAGGGGAGGAAATAATTTTTTTTTTTTTTTTTTTTGTTATGTAAAGTTAAAATTCTAATTCCAAAAATAATAATAATAATAATAATAATAATAACAAATAAATAAATAATTGCACACTACGATAAAAACTGACAAGTTCAAAGAATAAATTAAAACTAGTTGGCATAGGTGGACTCTGCTCAGTTCCCCATCATACGAGGGTTGCTATTTATATTTCTGGCCTAATAATGAAAAAACAAATATGTAGGATCGAAATTGGTTTTATTGTTTTTCAAAATATTCTCCATGATGATCAATACACTTTTGCATGCGTTTGAACCAATTTTCAAAGCACTTTTTCCAGTCCGATTGAGGTAACTCCAAAACATGCGTTTTGAATGCATCAACCGCTTCTTCGGGGGTCGAAAATCGTTGTCCACGTAATTTATTTTTGATGTGTGGGAATAAGAAGAAGTCATTGGGTGCCAAATCAGGGCTGTACGGCGGATGACCCATCAGTTCGATCTTTCGCTCAATCAGAAATGCATTTGTTTGAGTCGATGTGTGAGAGCTCGCATTGTCATGATGAAGAATGATTCGCCTGTTCTTCTGCTTTTTTCGAATTTCTCCGATGACTTCTGGCAAACAAATGGTCGTGTACCATTCAGAATTGACCGTCCTGCGTTGCTCTAACGCCACTGTTGCCACATGACCGTTAATGCCGAAGAAACAGGCAATCATTTGTTTCGATGTGCTTCTTCCTCGAACAATTTTTGTTGGTTTTGCCTCGCCTTGGAAGACCCATACAGTTGATTGCTGTTTTGTTTCCGGCTCATATGCATAGATCCATGATTCGTCACCTGTGTAGATGTTATACACAGCCTTTGATGTACCTTGAACGTATTTTTCCAACATTTCCTTGCACCAATCGACACGAGCCTTTTTTTGAGCGTTTGTCAGATTATGCGGGATCCAACGCGAACAAATTTTTTTTTACGCTCAAATGTTCATGCAATATTTTATTGATGCTAGTCATACTAATGTCCAAAGACGCCTCAATCTCACGGTATGTCACATGACGATCTTGCTTTATCAGTTCACGCACAGCATCGATCTTTTCTGGCACAACAACGGATTTTGGACGACCTGCACGGGATTCGTCCTGGATCGAACATCGACCACGATTAAATTCGTTATACCAATTTTTTACAGTGCTGTAGGATGGCGCTTTATCGCTGTATAAAAAATTAAGTTCATCGAAGCACTCTTGTCTTGACAATCCACGTCGAAAGTTATGAAAAATAATCGCACTAAATTTTTCACGATTCAATTCCATTTTTTGAAAGAGAAGAACTTTTCAATTTACTGTCAACAACACAAATAAAGCTATAATGGTAAATCGTCTGCTGAATTTACGTTAAAAAATATCAAACTTTCGATTAAAATCGTCTGCGGTCACCTAGCAACACTTACTGTTGCCAAGGCCAGAAATATAAATAGCAACCCTCGTATATATATTCTCATAAATTTCTAGTGCGAGACATAATCATGTAAAAAGAAATGAATTTGACCAAAGCTTGACACAGTGACAGAATGAAATCCCCGCCTAATAGGCTATCCACCGTACCGTTCACTTCGATATATTTATCTTATTCTAATCTATTAGTTTATTTTATCAGGGTCAATTCTGTTGTTTAGTTTTCATGCTACTATTTCCAATGCAATAATCCTTAAAATTCATATTTATATGAAAAATTTACAATTTCGCTATGTTGATAAAATCGTAAATTACGAATAATTTACGAAATTTTCCTATTAGAATATTTGTATTCAATCATGTTCAAATAAATATCATAAATGTAATTTTGAAGTTGTCTAATGTATTTATGATCCTCAAAATGGAAGTTTATGCTAAGTTCCGCCTTATTCTGACATGTTAAGTAAATCGTAAATTCCAAATAACTTACGAGTTTTTTAAATTGGAAAAATCATAGTCTATGATTTTCATGCCAGTATCCAAAATAATAATTAAAAAGTGGTTTGACATCTTTACGATGAAAATATCTTTCAAGATTGACGTTTATGTGAAATTTTGCTCTATTCTGCCATGTTAAGAAATTCGTAAGTTTCCAATAACTTATGAAATTTTTATATTAGAAAATTCATAGTCATTAATATTCATGACAGTGTTCTAAATAATATTTCAAAAGTAGTCTGACATCTTTACGATGAAAATATCTCTCAGAATTGACGTTTAGTGAAATTTTGCCCTATACTGCCACGTTAAGAAATTCGTAAATTTCCAATAATTCGAATGTTGCAAATGAATAGGGTTCTTGCCAGTATCAAAAGTAATATTTTAAAACTGATCTGACCTCTCTGCGATCATTTGTTCGTGAGATATCGTGTTAACAGACTAACAAACTAACGGACTGACACACTAACAGACACCCTATACAAATTTTGTCATTTTCGGATTCCACACACCTGAAAACGTATAAAAAAGTCAAAAAACCTAGGTCGAAATTTTTCACGATTACCTAAGTTCCCCATACCTATAGTATGATGGGGAACTAAAAAATATATATCGGAAAACTATTTTTCAATGAAATATCCATAAAATATGAAGCAACAACACAACAGTCTCACTGGATTACATGGGAAAGGGAAAATTGAATGAGAGTCATAAAGAGATCAGCAGCAAGGAAAAAAAAAAAAAAAAATCTGAAGCGACTCCATTCGACTTTCCGAACATTAAGCAATTAACGGTTTTTAAAATAAATTAAATGAAGTGAAGTCACTAAGTAAACAAAAGAAAGAATTATAATAAGGTATGCGAGTATTTTTCTCTTTATAATATTTGTTTAAATTAACTCTATTGCACTTCAAATAATTTTTGTCCATAGATCATAATGATAAAAAAATTATCGTTGCGTCCCAGTAAAAATCTATAAATGCTAGACTCCCTAAAATTTATACAGTTAGTGTGACAGTGAGTTATAACAATTATATAATTTGTCAGCTCAATCGGATAAGACGCTAGAGCACTTTAAACAATTTGAGCCCATAAGCCACAACGATAACAAATTTTCTTTGTGTTCATGTAAAAAGACTATAAGTGATAGATTCTCCAAAATCCATACAGCTCGTGTGAAGATTACATATAACATGTATATAAATTTTCAGTTCAGTCAGATATAGCATTTAGCACTTTATCATAATGGCCTATGGACTCAAATTAGTTAAAGAATTTTTCGTTGTGCCCTGTAAAAAAAAAAAAAAAAAAAAAAAACTATATGTGCTAGATTCACCCAAATCTATGTAGTTCGTGCAACGGAGACTCACCGAAATCTATACAGTTCATACGACGTTGACCTGTAACATGTACATAAATTTTCAGCTCAATCGGATCGTTTAGACACTATCGCATTTTAAATAATTTGAGCCCATAATCCACAATGATAAATAATTTTTCTTTGTGTTCCTCAAAAAAAAAAAAAACTGTAAGAGCTACACAGTCCAAAATTCATAAAGTTAGAGTGATGGTGATCTAAAATATGTATTTAAATTTTCAGCTCAATCCGAGAATATTTCGTTGTGTCCCTGTAAAAGAACTATATGAGCAAGATTCACCAAAATTTATGAACTTTGTGCAACAGTGACCATTAGCATGTGTATAAATTTTTAGCTCAATTGAATAAGGCGTTTAGACACTTTCGCAGTTTAAAAAATTTTGGCCCATACAGATCACAATGATAAAAAGAAATTTCTTTGTGTAGGGTAAGTGCACCAGTGATTGACACTTTTAGAACAATCTCTGATGTTTTTAATGTTCTAGTCATCAGAAAATATTTTTACAAATCTTAAGTTAGTACATATGGTATGAAAGACATTCAGAATCACATATATGTTAAAATATATACATTTGATAAGAATTTTTTTTTTTAATGAATTTTTATTTGACACCCACTCAATGTTCCAGTAATTGACACTGCCAGTTTTTCATTTTATCACCAATTAGCACTCTATGTTCCAGTGTTTGACACTGCTAGTTATTCATTTTATCAGTTATTAGCACCCTATGCTCCAGTGTTTGACATAAAGTGTTAAAATTCTTATATGTAAAATATATGATTTTATTATTTTTCTTATTTATTAATTTTTTCGGGATAGATATCAATTACTGGAGCAGGCCAATCACTGGAGCATCTACACTACCTGTAAAAAAAAAAGCTATATTCACAAAAATTTATACAGTTCGTGCTAGAGGTCAAGACTCACGGTCGCCACTCGCCACGTGGCGACTTAATTTAAAAAAGTGGCGATCAAAAAAAATTCGTATGGTCGCCACTTTTTTCCGCGAATTCGCGAAAATATTTCTTCCGTTTTTAAAAAAAATCGCGGATATCGTTCGTTAAAAAAAAAAAAAAAAAAAAAGAAAGAAAGAAAGAAATTCCATTAACAATTGGCGATTGTTTTAATGGGATTTCGATGATGATCGCACCTTCCGATTTCCAATCTTTCTCAATCCACAACATAAATGTCAATATTCATTTAAAACTTGCTTTATGAGATTCTAGAACCTAGAAAGAAATAGAATTGTTAAATATTTCTTGTTAGTGTAATTATTTTTTGCCTCTCTCCCCCTTTTTTTATTTCCAACTAGCAATCGCCGATCAAATGTTCTGTAGTTGTTTCTCAGTCTTTCTTCATCCATAATATAAATGGTAATATTAATTTTAAACTTGCTTTATTAGATTCCTTTCCCCATTTCTAGATAGTGATAAATGATCAATTCTAGAAACAATAAAGCAACAGAAGTGCTCAATAACTTGATGAATATATTTATTTTTTCTCAATTAAATCATATATTTATATCTCATATCTATACCAAATGTGTAAAACAGGGGGGAGGGGGGATGAAAAACCGATTTTTAGGTATGAAATTTTTTTCTAAATCAGCTTAAGAAAATTAATGCTCAGCTGATTTCATATGTGTTTAAAACTGATAATTAAATACTATATATATATATATATATATATATATATATATATATATATATATATATATGTATATGTATGATTAATGTACATACATAAAAATTTTATTCTATATATGTTTGAAAAATTTGTTTTTCTGATGGTATGAAATTTTTATAAGGTTTTATGTGGATATAAAAGTAACTGCAGTTATATGAAAGAATTTTTTTGCGTTAATGAAATAATCCTGAAAATGTTTAAAGTAGATAAAAGCTATATATAACTGTTTAGGTAGTCAATTTATGTAAAGTGATGCTAATAATGTCCATCCAACCAATCATGTTTACAAAAAATTTTCTGCAAATTTCTAATTTTAGCAATCAAATGCCAGTTAATAAAATTAAACCTCTTATAATAGGCTAGTACAGATTCTTTGCCTCCCCACCCCCTCCTCAGACTCAGAATAATTTTGTTTTCCTCTAATTCTGATCATAATTATTTTCCATTTGCAGATGGAAGTGCCAGACTAGGTGAAATTTATTAAATGAATCAAATTTTTGTATTTCTTTTGCAATGGAAAATAAAATAAATATTCTTGTAAAACACAAATTGTGTATGAGAAATGACATTGTCAAATCATATCATTATAGCTTGCTGTTTTCCGTAGCAAAATGCATATGGTATTAACATTACTTGCCAAATTTTCCAGTTTTGTTGGAAGACTTCCGTTTTTTTAACGTATCTTCCTTTCCTCTGGACAGATGATGAAATCTTCCATTTTTAAAAAAAGTCGCGGATATCGTTCGTTTTAAAAAGAAAACCCAAATGTTCTACGAAAACTCCTGATTCCCAATCTTTCTCCATTTATAACAATTATCAATATTAATTTCAAACTTGCTTTATGAGATTCTTGAACATCTAAAGAAATAGAATTGTTAAATATTTCTTGCTGATGTAATTATTTTTTGCTCCCCCCCCCTTCATTTATCTCCCCTTCTTTTTCTTTATTTTTTTATTGGCAGAAATACACACATATATTATATATGCATGTTTATTGTATTATTAAATGACTAATAATACAATAGTTATTTAATAATAATGACTATGGTATTATTATTAAAATAATACAATAAAGAGCACTATTTCTTAATTTAACTTTCCGGCCATATCATTTGTGTTTTTATGCTTTTATGCACACACCACACACACTTATATATCATATGTATATATATATATATATATATATATATATATATATATATATTATGTGTATGAATCCGATGTATAACAACGACGACTCATGAGTGGCCACTGAGTTTTTCATGTCCAGTGGCCACTTCAAAAAATTTTAAGTCTTGACCTCTAGTTCGTGCGACTGTGACTCATAACATATGTATAAATTTTCAGCTCAGTCCAATAAAAAATTTAGAGGCTACTGCACTTTAAAAAATTTAGGCCTATAGACCATAATGATAAAGAATTTTTCTTTGTGTCCCTGTAAAAAAAAAAAAAACTATAAGTGCTAGATTCACTAAAATCAATAGAGTTCGTACTATGGTTACCTTACCTATAACATGCGTACTAACTTTCAGCTCATTCGAACAAAGCATTTAGAGGCTATCGTGTTCACTCACATACATACACACATACATTACCGTAAAAATAGTAAATATGAATTCAGGGATCTCAAAACGTACAGAAACACCAAAATCTCAAACTTGGATTTTTGGCATGATTACAATACTTTTCTCATTATAGTGTTCGGAAAGTAAAAAGCAATAATTTTATTTCAAATTATAACAGACCTATGGTTCAACCACTCGTTTTAAAAGTTTCATGAATTCTTTTGAAGAACAATCATGTTGAAAACTTATATACCCTCGTAAGAGATACTTCCATCCTAGGTTAGAGGGTGGGGGCAGTGCTTCTTAAAAAAAAAAAAAAAAAAAAAAAGTTAAAAATTAAAGGGGAAAAAAATGAATGATATTTACATTCCCACTAAATGCTTAGAACAAATATACACATATATGACTTTGACCTGCCATTGTGTACATTCATACGAAATTTTTGTGTAATACTGCCACATTAAAAGATATGAAAAAACGGGATTACATAGCCATCTGTTTTGCGATATATCCCAAATGTAATCAGCCCCAATTTAAGTCAAGGTTCTAATAAATATAACGCTTTGGTTAAATTTCGTTCATTTGGTTCCTGAGATACAGCGTTCATAAGATTTCTCTCTCATGCACACATCACATACGCAAACAATTTTCTGAAAATAGTCAAATCATGTTTAGTGCATTTCAAAACATGTAAATCCATCGAAAACTGGCTGTCGAAAATATTCACTAACCCAGTAATTTCTTCTTATATATATGGAAAAAAGTAAAAATTAAACTTGCCAAAAATTTAAGTGTGACATGCTTGGACAGGAATGTAATTTTAACATTTTATTCAAAATTTCAAAAATGATTTTTTTTTTTTCAAATACTTTCCGAACATATATATGTAAGGAAAGTATTGTAATCATGTTAAAAATCTGACTAAGATTTTGGCGTATCTACACATTTTGAGGTTCTTTGAGTTCATATTTGCTATTTTTAGAGTGATGTACGTATGTGTATATATATGTGAGTAAACATAACAGCGTCTAAACGATTTGTTCAAATGACCTGAAAGTTGGTAAGCATATTGTAGGTCACCGTAGCACGAACCCTATTGATTTTGGTGTATCTAGCACTTATAGTTCTTTTCTTTTTTTTTTTACATGGACACAAAGAAAAATTCTTTATCATTATGGAACATGGGACCAAATTTTTAAGCAGGGATACCGTCTAAATGCCTTATTTAATTGAGCTGAAAATTTATACGCATGTTGTAAGTCGTCGCACGAACCTTACAGATTTTGATGAATCTAGCACTAATTTTTTATTCCCCTTACAGGGACACCAAGAAAAGTTCCTATTTTGAGCTCAAATTTTTTAAACTGCGATTGCGTCCAAACGCCTTATTCCATTGAGCTAAAAATTTGTACGCATGCTATAGGTCATTATTAAACGAACGGCATAGATTTTGGTGAATCTAACACTTATAGCTTTTTTACAGGGACACAATGAAAAATTCTTTATCATTATGCCCTATGTGCTCAAATTCTTTAAAGTGCTATAGCGGCTAAACGACTTATTCGATTGAGCTGAAAATTTATACATATGTTAAAGATCACTGTCACACACACGAACTGTGTGAATTTTGGAGAATCTAGCACTTATAGTTCTTTTACAGGGCACAAAGAAATATTCTTTATCATTGTGGTTTATGGGCTTAAATTAAACTGCACTGCATTTTTTTTTTTTTTTTTTTTTTTTGGGAGACACCACCGCCTCCCCCCCCCCCTTTTTTTTTTTTTTTTATATCGAAGTTCGGTAATTTTATAGCCATGAATTTGATTTGGAGGGTGGAAAAGGTTTATTTTAACACTTAAATGCAAATAAAATTAAGGTATAATAAATAATAATAGATAAATAAAATATAATAAATAAATGTAATTTCAGTGACGACCCCCCCCCCCTCTAAATTTCTCTCTTGCTACAAATGTTCATGTTTTAGAATTTTTTACCTCTGTAAACCATCAAAAGATATTTAAAAATTAAAATAGTGTTCTCTTCCTCCCCAAATCAAATGGATAGCCATAAAAATTACCGAACAGCGATAAAAATAATGGGGCGTCCCAAAAAAAGCGGTGGGTATTAATTTGGGTAAAACGCACGTCATATTCGGATTACATAAGAATTTGCATGAATGGTATTGGGGACGATATTCGTGCAGAGCGCTGTTATTTAATGTATGTGTAATAGCTATCAAATGTCTTATTCGATTGAGCTGAAAATTTATATACATGTCATAGATCATCGTCACACGAACTCCATGAATTTTGGAGAATCTAGCTCTAATAGATTTTACAGAGATACTTCTTTATTATTGTGGCTTATGGATAAAATTATTTTAAGCGCTATAACGTCTAAAAACCTCGTCCGAATGAGACGAAAATTTGTATACATGTTATAGGTCACCGTCAAACGAACTGTATGGATTTTTGTGAGTCTAGCACCAATAGCTTTTTACAGGTACACAACGAAAATTTCTTTATCATTAATTCATTATGAACTATGAGCTCGAATTATTTGAAGGGCAATAGCGTCAAATTAAATAACATATTTTACACAGAAAAATACTCAAGTCCCTTACTTTAACATTCTTTTTTGTTTGCTTAACGACTTATCTTACTTTAATTCATTTATACAACAGTTAATTACTTAATGTTCGGAAAGTCGAGTGGTGTCACTCCAGATTTTTTTTTTTTTTTTTTTTTTTTTTTACTTTCCGAACATACATAGTTAAGGAAAGTATTGTTATCTTGTCAAAAATATGACTTTGAGATTTTAGTGTTTGTATACGCTTAGGGGTGTCTTGAGTTCATTTTACATATTTTTACATTGATGTATTTGTGTATGTATGTGAGTGAACATGATAGAGTGTAAACGCTTTGTTTAAATGAGCTGAAAGTTGGTATGTATGGTATAGGTCACTGTAGGACGAATCCTATTGATTTTGGTGAATCTAGCACTTATAGGAGAGGAGAGAAACTAAATGAATAACTTCCTGTGAAACTGAATGGTATTGGCTGAAAAATTTTAGGAATGTATATAGAGTTAAAACAATTTTCCGATTGAATAAAAAAAGTTGCAAAATAAGATTTGAATATAATTTAATTAGGGGAAGAGGGGGCAGGAAATGAAGAAACAAAAAGACGGGATATGGGAGAGACAACTTAAAACAACAATAATAATAAAAGCAAAATTTTACAAAACACAAATTACACGCGATTTTGGCCCAAATAGGTAAACATCAACCATTCCATTCTAAGAGTGGCGGAAAAAATCCCTAAAATTATCCCGAAAGCTATACATACAGATGTGCAAAGTTTATTTATTCTTCGTAGAATAACAGAAATGCGCTTGCGCTATTTTCGACACACTAACCCGAAACACTTTTTTCTCCTTCCCATGACGTTTTTATCGCTGTTAAAAGGAAATTCCTACTACAGACAGAATTTGCAAGTGTATTCTGAAAGAGATGACCTAATTGAGAGGAAGTTGGTTATGACTATGACTCATTATGTATTTTATGAGTTGCAACATAACTCAAAATATATAGATGCCATTAATACTTCAATTACGAGTTAAATCGTTTTCTTTTTTGAGACACTATGCATTTAAGGGTTTAAAACGCAAGATAGATAAATTATTAAGGTATTACATTGGTTTTCGAAGGTTAAAAAAATATTTTTTTTCTCTTTTTTAAAAAATAAAAAAATTAAATTCTTTAATCAAAATTTTGAGCAAATAAAAGAGCAACATTTAAACAATATTTTATAAAAGTTTCATGTAACAAATTTAAAAATTCAGTCGGCGGGTTTTGGTTTCCGGAGACCCGATTTCTTAAAAACTAATGTACCGATTTTACTGAAATTTTTCACATTTCTTAAAAATGGGATCGACTAGTGCTTGAACAAAGAATTTTTTTAAATACTAAAACTTTAATTTTTGGCAGAACAGTAGAATTTGATACATTTTTATCTCACGTATAGCCTTGTAAAATTAGTTGCAATCGAAAAAAAAAAAAAAAAAAAAAAAAAATCCTTCTTTCAAGGGCTAGTTAGTACTATTTTGAAGAAGTGTGCAAAATTTCAGTAAGATTGGTACATTAATTTTTGAGAAATCGTGCCCACCGTCTTTCTGAAGGGTCTCCTCCTGTGATGAGGTCCCACTAGATGAATTTTCCGAAATTTTTCATTAAAATTCTCTAAAATACTGTTTAAATGTTGCTCTTTTATATGCTCAAGTTTTTGAATAAATATTTTTATTTATTATAAAAAAAAAAAAAAAAAAAAAAAGACAGACAGACAGACAGAGAGAGAAAATATGCTTTTTTAGCCTTCGAAATTCATGTAATCCCTTGAATATTTTTTGTAAGCGTTCTTGAATTACAATTACACAGTTTTTTTTAACAATATGGTAGTTTATAATAGCAGGAGACTTGGCGTTGGAATAATTAAACCAGGAATAAACTACTACGTCAGAAACGCCAAAGAAAAATTATTGAGGTGCATACAGCTGTTTCGGTAGCCTAAAGCGTACCGTCATCAGTGCAAAAAGAATTCAGAATCTGGAGAAGTGCTCATATATATAGGAGAGGGACCGGATCCCTCTCCTATATATATGAGCACTTCTCCAGATTCTGAATTCTTTTTGCACTGATGACGGTACGCTTTAGGCTACCGAAACAGCTGTATGCACCTCAATAATTTTTCTTTGGCGTTTCTGACGTAGTAGTTTATTCCTGGTTTAAATATGGTAGTTTATTTCGGCATAGGCCATTCTATAATAAAAAGGTTCTAAGTAGTATTCTTTTCAGCATTAGATTCCATGAGTGACTTTTCTTCAATGCGATCTTCGAAAACAGCTTTTCTTTTTCAAGAAAGTAATGGAAGTAGTACGTATATCCACTTTAACATTTTGCAGCATTTTTTCTTTCAAGCTGACGTCAATTCCGCTTTTACTTCAACCATTTTTACTTCCCAAATGCAACTTTTTTTTTTATATATAATTTTTGGATTTTCCGGTTTAAATTTTAAAAATTATTTTTTCTTTAGATTTTATCCATTGATTTTACTGTTTCATTTTCTAAAACTTGCAATCGTCTGCATATTTTAGCAACGGCTATTACGCTATTTATATTTTATTTAATTCCTTCATTTGAAGGCGACTTTTTTTTTTTTTTTTTTTAATTATATTTATTGAAAATCAAATGGTAATGAAGTAGAAAAAATTAAGTACATTAAAATTTAAATTTAAAAAACGTATTTATAACAGTTATGTTTATGTATAATTTTTATAGCATAACAACTTTTTATTTTTCATTTCTTCAATTAATCCTTTGAAAGGGAAATCGTTTTATTTATTTATTTATACTATTTATCCGAAAAATGATAGTGTATCCGCGTTTGTAATGATCGATAGATGGCGCTTTCTCAACTGTAGTTGTTAGTAAATATAATAGCCACGTGTATGAATTATTGTTCTTTCTTGTTATTCTATCATTGTTTCAGCGTGAAAGCTATCAGTGGTATGATAATTTCACCTTAGCCCACCAGAGGGCGAGCATTTCATTACAATCGCGGATAGAAAAAAGATTAAATTTATTAAAATTTAAGTTTAAATAAAATTTATTTGTTTATTTTTATTTAATTCCTTTTAAAACAAAATCTACTTTTTGTTTGTTATCATATGTCGTAATCACGTGGTAAAATAGAGTAGACAGCGATAGCTATAAAATACATGCTTCAAAACCAAAATATTTAATAGATGCTGAGATACAGTTATCTTTAAAATTCGTATTTCTTAAACAATAGTAGATCCACCTGGCGTCGATAAATATTCAGATTGAAGTGACTGGGAAAGACCTTTTCTGTAGGCAATAGGGCGGAAAAAGGCGCAGCCGTAGGCATCGGGTACCCGAAACAAGGATTACAGCATTTCAATTTTTTTTTTTTTTTTTTTTTTTTTTAATAATGTGGTATAAAAAAATAAGCAACGATTCAATTCTTTTGAAAATTCATTTAAATTTAGTGACCAGCGAAGCAAGCGTAGCCTGCTAGTTTTACAATAACATCTCAGTCCTTAATAATAATCTGATCATTAATTTTTACTTTCTTCTATATTCAATAGAAGAAAGTATTGGATTCGTAAAAATTTACGACCTCGGGTTTTTGATGGATTCACACGTTTTGAGAGCTGAAGAACACGATTTGGCCATTTTTAGAAAATGTCTGTTTGTGTGTGCATATATGTGTGTGTGAGACAAAATTTTGTGGCGACTGTATCTCAGGGACGACTGCACAGAATTTCATGCAAATTGGTATGTAGTTACACATTGACATAAATTAGTGCCTATCAACTTCTGGAAAAAATTGCCAAACAGCTTACGTTGCCATCCCGCTTTTTCTAAATTTTTAACATGGTGGTATAGGAGAAATTTTTGTATAAATGTGCACAAAGAGAATTATTTTTTAATAATCATTATGAAATTTAAATGAATTATTTGTAATAGAGATTCAACAGGGGAAAAAATTGTGTATGTAGGAGCCTCGCCTCCCTCCTGGGGGGGAAGTACCCTCTCGAGCGAACTAAATTTTCATGATGGGTATCTTTCAAAAGAGCTCGCCAATACCTTTAAAACGAATGGTTGAACCATTGCGATAATTTAAAATAAAGTTATCGATTTTTTTTCATTTTTAACCAAAAGTTTTCAGTATAATCCGTCGAGTATTTTTCTAGATCTTTGACAAAATGTCAAAAATCAATAGTTTCCAGTCTTTTATGGAAAGGTAGTGTAATGTAGCAGAAATGCATAAAATTTCATTTCACAGGTAATATAATTATAAGAATAATAATCAAATGTTTAGATTAATGTATCATACTATATAAATGTTACTGCATTAACATAAACATCAAACAACATATTGCCGTAAAATATTCCAAGATGCAGGCGGCGAATCGTAATAAAATTTTGTAAATAAATATAGTTAATTGGAAAAAACAAACATATTTGTTGTTCCTGGTCGAAATATTCAAACACAGCTTTTCGTTAGGCAGAACAAAATTCGACACGCAGACTTGAAACAATTGTGCCTTTTTGCAATTTATGGTGTTTGCTTAAGTTTTTATTTATCATGACATTGGATGTACTTCAATCTTGTATTAATTACTAATTGCAATGCCGAAAAAAAATTTAATTTAAAACTGGTATACTGCGGCCATTGCCTTTTTTTTTTTTTTTTTTTATATATATATATATATATATATATAACATTCTAATATCGTAACTGGTAGGAAAACTAAGTAAAACCTTAAAAAGGCAGCACAATAGCGCCACCTATCGGCTAACATGCACCCAAATCGAATCAGAATTTTTTTTTTTTTTTCCCAAAAAAGTCATCGTATTTATGAAATTTGGTACACTTACACACAATTGTCGCTGAAATACAATCTTCCGGTTAATAAAGTAAATTGCAACATAGAAGTACCCTTTTTCGGTCGATTTGTCCCAAAATTTAGTCAGTATAGTTTTTCATAATAATCAACTTACATTGCAAGTTCACTACAGAAGCTGAGATATAGCCTTTCCGTAGATCGGGAAAATTGTTGCATAGGCCGCCTATCGGACAATATGTACCCAAACTGAGTCAGCGTACTTTTCATGACAAATAATCTTATACATATCAAGTTTGGTGCACCATACATTGCACCTGAGATATCCACAAAAGGCATACATAAATTTTCAGCATAGCAGCACAATCTTTCTCTGTTATTCACCAATAGTTCATAAGACATCAATTTACGTCAAGAGGTACAACTAAATAGAAAGTTTCTGGAAATTCTGTACATTAGTTCTAGAGCTACAGCAAAATTTCTGCCACATACACACTGATACACATTTTCTAAAACTGATCAAATCGTGTTTAGGATTGGATATCTCAATACATAAAAATCCACCAAAAACTGGATTCGATTTTTTTTTTTTTTTTTTACGAATCCAAATACTTTTTTCTTCTGAATATAGAGAAAGTAATAATCACAATAAAATTTTCATTTATTAGTCGATACAGATAATTACTATGTATAAAAATTTTCCAACTTTTCAGTGTAATTCAGAATATTTAAATAAATTTGTTAAAATAACAAAAAAAAAAAAAAAAAAAAATTGCTTCAGAAAAAAAAAAAAAAAATAAATAAATAAAATTATCTTGTAAGATACTTTTTTTATGGTACTTATAATAACTTTTCAAAGAATTTCACGGACTGTCAAGTTTTATCTACATAAGCAAGCATTTCCTGTTGATATTCTTGCTAGAAGCCTGTCTTATAGATAAAGCCAAGCATTAAAAAAAAAATAAGCATTACGCATTACAATGAAAACTAAGGAAAAGTGCTACGAAAAAGTAGATAAATTAATGTTTTGTAGATAGTTATTCAGGCTATAATGAAATACATGTTATGCAAACAGGATTGCGATTCAAACAAAGGAATGAAATACCTTTCTTGATCTCTTTTCCAGATGCATTTTACGAAGCGTATTATTCTATTTCCAGTGAGAGTGTGTTTGGGATTAAGGCCAATTGACTACACGAGCATTCTTGGACTAAGGTGATGTACCATGTACATCTGTGTGTGTGTGGGGGGGGTCTTTCTATGAGTCCTAGCCCGTAATTATGCGCATTTCGGAGAAAACCATGGAAAGCTATGAATGGTTAGGTCCATGGCCTGATTAAGGGGGAAGCTCGCTCATACCAGAATATTTTTACAATTATTTTTTACTTCATGTCATAGAAATTCCACGCTTTGTCAAGGAAATATTTTTTATAAAAAATGAACGGTGTAAAACAATCCAATTTACTCACCGTTATTAGACACCAGAATTCTTTTAAAATAATTTTTAATGAGAATTTTCTGTTTATTATAGGAGGAAAGTATTTGTTAAAAAATAACGGTGTAAGTATAAATAATGTGTGAAGAGCGAGCTTCCCCCTTAATCAGGCCCTGGTTAGGTCGACGAGAGCGATCCGGAATAAATCTGGCACTTATTCTTACTTACCAGCTTTGAGAGCAGAGCCACTCGGACACTGGTGGGGCTTAATTCGATGAGAAAAAAGTACACTGGTCTTTATGAGGAGTAAAATACCATAAAGTAAACAAAATTCCAAATATTTTTTGAATTAAAAAAAAAAAAAAGTTTATGAAAACTTGCTCTTTAAGTAATTTATTCCATTGAAAACAAATTTATGTTTTCTCCAAATCGCAAAAGACACACATTGTTTACACAACACTGCTGCACCTTCATTTTCATTTGGCACGAAACTCAAGATAGTTATAAAAAAATACGAAATTACTTCACATATCCGCTATATTTTTAAATTCCCAGACAATGGACAAAATTTTTTTTACACGCTTTACCTTTCAAATGGAAATTTTAGAACGCATCAAATATTAAAAAATATATATATCAATACATCGCGGGATTATGAAACCAATAACATATTTTTACAAATGCAGCGAGTGGTATATATAAAATTTTATTTATCATACGACGGACTCTTCCCACCTGACGTCAGAGGTCACATGATAGAGGAAAAACAAATAGCAGACGAAGTCTTGTTTATCTAGAGCGATTGCTAAAATAACATTTTCTATTCTTATTTTTGATCAATCGTATTTAATCTGTGTTATTTTTTACACATCATCATTTTTAATCAATTTTATATCATTATTCATCATCTTTTGTTTGCTGTATACATTTACAATCCTCATTTAGTTTATACCTGTTATTGATGTTCATGAAGACATGTTTAAATACTCAGTGACAGTGCAATATCGTACTGCGTAAATCTACTTAGACCAGTAACTAAGTTAATTAACTTGTTGTAACACCTTTATGCAATTAAATTAAATGAAAACATTTTAAAATTTCAATTTATAATCCGTAAACATTCCACAAGAAGCTATTATTTATTGCTAGATCAGTTAATGTTACAGTTACACTACAATATACAAAAATCGATTCTTATAGGTAAAAATAAATAAACACTTAAAATGTTTTTTAAAAATTATTAAATTTACAAATACAATTATTCTACTGTTTACAAATGCGCAATATTACTTTTATTTTATTTTATATTAAATATTAACATTTTTGTTCTTAAGAACAATATTTAATTGAATTCGATTCTCAGAACTCGATTATTCGTTTTCCTCTATCACGTGATTGAGCAGACGACGCTGGGAAGAGCCCATAAAGAAAACATTTTTGATGAAAAACAAATAAATAGCATCCTATAAACAATCAACAACACAATATAAGTTATGCCATCATAATTTTCTAAAAAAAAAAAAAAAAAAAAAAAAGTTTTATTTATTTAAAATAAAACGATAAAAATGAAATAAATTAAGCATTTCAGTTACCTATCTGCCAAACACACAGATACTTCTCTTTATTTATATAGATTAAATTTAATATAACAATGGAAAATTTATTTAAGGCATATCAAGAATTAAAATACAAAAGAAGAGTAATTAACTTGTCTAAAAAAAATCAAATCTGCTTCAAAATATTTTATATGAATTGGAAAGACTTTCGAAATATTTATTCGAAATTAATGAGTTTTTCATAAAATGCAATGCAATAAGCCCGTCATGCATTTACATTTCATAACTGAAACAGAGACTTTTTTTTTTTGGTAAGAGGCTGAGCCGGGATGACTTTACAAAAATGTGCGAAATTTTCTCTCTGTGTTTCTTCTTTTGAGGAACGAGCTGAATTCTACTTGGAGGGCGGAAAATACGATCGGCTTCCTTTTTAATTAGACATTGGTCGACGGTTTAATTAATATCTCCGGAACTAATTAAAATTTTTAAATTCTTTTTTTACTATGCACTCAGGCAGGCTTCTGAGCACCCGTATGTCAAATTTTGTAGTTTTTCTGCATTCAATAGGGGCTGAACGTATAGATGCTCAGACAAACACACAGACAGACATCTTCTTTTATTATTATAGACTAGCCGCCTTCGGCGACCAGCTGGTTCGCGATCCCTAAAAATCCGACTTTACGAAACTCCCGCTCGGTGGCGCCTGCGGCGCCTTTTTCCCGTTTCAGGTCTAATAACAGCTTATTGATATATCGTGAAAATAGCTTATTGAAATCGCAGTAAATTCCCGCTCGGTAGCGCCTTCGGCGCCCTCTTCCCTTTTCAATATCTGAAACAGCCTGTTCGCTCACCATGTTATGATCTTTCAAATTTCTGACTTTAGCTAAGTCCCGCTCGGTGGCGACTGCGGCGCCTTATCCCCGTTTTAGAACTTACAACACCTTCCTCGCTCATTAGAATTTGAAATATTGAAATTTTAAAATATTACAGCGCGATCTGGCGGTATAAATTTCTGTAATATATTGTTCAATTCCAAATCAACAAAGCTTTCAAATGATGTATTACTTATGAAATTATTTTAATTAGTATCTGAGATACAAAAGAAAACCTAATCAGGAGACCTTAAAACGTGTAAATCAGGTGAAATCTCGAATTCCACTTTCGATTTGATAATATAAAAGTATTTCAAAATGTCTTTTGAATGAAGTATTAAAAATAATTTAATCATAATTAGAATTTGAAATACACGTATTAGAATATTAGAATAAAATTTTATTTGCAATTAAATGTAAATTAAAATGTATTTTTTTTTTCTTTTATTCTGCGAAATTTCTTTCAGTAATCCCCAAAACTCGCATAATTCCGGGCTATATAACGTTAAAATCCTTATTACGGTATGTGAGCAGAAATTCGAATTCGAAACTCTGCAAAATATTAAAGAATAAAGGTGTTCTGGGTATTCCGTTGTTTTCTCCGAAACTCCCGTTCCTTTTCTACATCTTTGCCCCTTCGCTCTCCCCCCCCCCTTTCCGCCGATAATAATAATTTTACACTCAAAAATATTCGCATTCGATTTACCTTGCCTTAAAATCTAAATATACCAACCAATTTCAAACGCAGTAACTCTTTTTTTTTTAATTTTTGCCCCTTTTCCCCCTTCCTCAAGCCCTCCCTAATAATCGTACTCTTTCAAAAATATTCACAATCGAATTATCGGGCATTATTAAAACCAAATACTACGAAATTTCAACAGCATATCTCAATTTAAAATACTGCAAAGTATAAAAGAAAACTTAATCTTTTTCCAATAAATATGTCATTTTTTTATTTATTCATATATTTTCATGAAAATTGAACAGTAGCTTTATAATATGCTGTCTAGGCCAAATATTAATTCAAATGTAACGTGAATGAAAATTTGAAAAAGGTTGAAAATTGAAATTTTTATCCCCACTATGAAGCACGTGATATCTTAATTGGTTACATTCATTTCCTTTTTTATCGCAGACCGTTGTCTCCATGTGTTTTGTTTCCGATCGAGACAGCTTGGAAAATCGTCTGCTGATAGAAAGTTTCTTTTTCTCGGTCATTTTTCCATCGACATGCGTCGACATTTTAATTAATATCTCCGCAACTAATTAAAATTTTTAAATTCTGTTTTCACTATTAACTCGGGAAGGCTTCTGAGCACGCGTATGTCAAATTTTATACTTCTGCGTTCAGTAGGGGCTGAACGTATAGATGCTCAGACAGACAGACAGACATCTTCTTTTATTATTATAGAAGACTAGCAGCCTTTGGCGACCAGCTGGGTCACGTCACGACTCTTGAAAAATCCGATTTTACGAAACTCACGCTTGGTGGCGCCTTTTTCCCGTTTCAGGTCTTACAACAGCTTATTGACATATAGTGAAAATAGCTTTATAGAAAAATTTAATCGCAGTAAATTCCCACTCGGTAGCCCCTGCGGCACCCTCTTCCCGTTTCAATACCTGAAACAGCCTGTTCTCTTACCATGTTATGATCCTTCAAATTTATGACTTTACCAAAGTCCCGCTCGGTGGCGGCTGCGGCGCCTTATCCCCATTTTATAACTTACAACATCTTCCTTGCTCATCCGAATTTGAAATATTGAAATTTAAAAATATTACAGCCCCATCTGGCGGTAGAAATTTCTGTAATCTACTGTTCGATTCCAAATCAACAAAGCTTTCTAATGATGTATTACTTATGAAATTATTTTAATTAGTAGCTGAGATACAAAAGAAAACCAATTCAGGATACCTAAAAACGTGTAAGTCGGGTGAAATCTCGAATTCCACTTTCGATAATATAAAAGAACTTTGTAGGAACTTAACTACAAATAACTAATTTTCGACGGACCATCTTCGTTGTTTTAATATTTTTAATTTGTACGATCACATACATCAAGTATTTACACTATTTACAACGAAGAATAAGATTTATAATAGGTAGAACATAAAATAATAATTGTGGGCGTCAATAAATTTAAAGTTCTTTGCCCACGTCCATTGTACTTGGCTTCTCATAGCCTTCTGCCCGGTGATCCGCGACGGGGTGGCGCGCATGCGTCAACATCCCGCCCGGCCTTGCTATGTTGTCATGCAAGAACTTACAATATTTTTTTTGCAAAACTTCAAATTTACAATTTCACATAACATGAATAGATAAAATAATAACAAATAAATGAATGTAACATAATATCAATATTTCGCACAACACATAGAATTAGAAAAAAGATTAACTGATTATAATAAACAGAAATTTTCATAATTAACTAACAAATTTAGAGTAATATATATAATACAGTAAATTAATATAATAAATGTTCATATTCATTTTTACTCCTCGATAGGCAGCACACACAATCTGGAGATGGATCTTTTGTAAATCCCTTTGGTAGTTTTTATATCTACCAATCTAACTTTATTATCCTGACCAGGATATAGCTTTATTACACGCCCTAAAAACCACTTGCATGGTGGAAGATTTTCTTCCCTGACTAAAACCATGTCTCCGATTTTTAAATTTTCTTTATCAATTATCCATTTTCTGCGCTGTTGTAAGTTATTTAAGTAAGAAAGACTCCATCTTTTCCAGATTGCCTGAACTGACTTCGTAATATTTTGCCAAGCACTTAGGCGATTTTTCTCAATATTGATTAAAGAGGGTTCAACAACAGCCGTTATTGGCCTTCCAATAAGAAAATGGGCTGGAGTTAAAACCTCTAAATCTTCAATACTTGAAGTTAGCGGAGTCAGTGGTCTCGAGTTCAAGATCGCTTCCACTTGAGTAACAAGTGTAAGCATTTCTTCAAATGTAAATTTTGAATTACCCGCTATCCGTTTAAAATGGTATTTAAACGCTTTGATATTTGCTTCCCATAGACCACCCCAATTTGGACTCCTTGGAGGAATAAAAACCCATTCTATTTTTTCCTCTGCAAAAAATTTGAATAAGGATTCTTCCTTATCTCTTACCAGTTTATACAAGGCATTTAGTTCCCTGTTGGCGCCTACCATATTGGTCCCATTATCCGAAAATATTTTATGACACTTGCCCCTTCTCGAAATAAATCTTTTTAACGCAGCTATCAGAGCTTGTGAAGTTAAATCACTGATAAGTTCAAGATGTATAGCCTTTGTTACTAGACAAATGAAAATACAAACATAAATTTTGATTTCTGGACCTTTCCTTCCATATTTATTTTTGATTAAAAAGGGTCCAGACAAATCTACCCCAGTTGAATTAAATGTTTTATCTGGCGTTATTCTTTGTTTTGGCAAGTTTCCCATTTTTTGTACACATACTTTCGGATTTGCTTTAAAACAGACTAAACATCTGTGCACAATTTTTTTACAAAGATTTCTCCCATGAATGGGCCAATATTTTTGCCTAACCTGAAACAGAAGATGTTGGGGACCAATATGAAAATATTTTTCATGATAATATTTTACAATTAATTCCGTTAATTTATTTTTTGAAGGAAGTACATAAGGATGCTTAATCGAATAAGATAACTGCGAATTTTGCAGTCTCCCCCCTACCCTTATTAAACCATTGTCATCCAAAAAAGGTGATAAATTAAAAATTTTACTTTTATGCGATACATTACCGCCACTTTTCAAGGCAGATATTTCAGTATGAAATTCCTCCTCCTGCAGCTGTTTCAGTAGGAAGTCTTCTGCCTTTGTCAGCTCTTCAGGCATCAGCGGTCCTTTCTTCTTTTCTAAAGGATTTCTTAGATTGTGAAGAAACCTGAAAAGAAAACTACATATACGTAATATTTTTAAAAATCTATTACTACGATTTATCAGATAGTTCAAAATAGTAAAGTCCTTTTTCAAATTTAGAGTCACTGCATTTTCAGATTTTAATTCAGGAGTGTAGTCTTCCTCATTTAGTTCTGAAAGGTCAATAAAAGATTGTTTGTTTTTCGGAAATTCAGGATCTTTCAGAAATTCAGCACCTGTCCACCATGTGGCGCTGTTTGTTAGGCTTTCAGCAGTCATCCCTCGAGACAACAGGTCAGCAGGATTTTCTTTACTTGCACAATGGAACCAAGAGTTAGGGTTTGTCAGGCTGGCAATTTCTTGAACACGGTTGGCGACAAACTGCTTCCATCGGGTTTTAGTACCCTTTATCCAGAAAAGCACTATCTGCGAATCAGTCCAGTGATATTCAACAGAAGGTCTTTTAAGGTTTACAGTATTTTTCACTTTGGTGATCAGACGAGCTGCGACCAGGGCACCCAATAATTCAAGGCGAGGTAGTGTAACACCGCTGAGGGGAGCTACACGGCTCTTGGAAGTCAAAAGTTTTACTGAAATACCATTTTCTGATTTTGTTCGTACATAAATGGCAGCGCCATATGCTTTTTTGCTAGCATCGCAAAAACTATGTAATTCAACTACATCTTCTGGGGAAGTGGCATCAAGGACGAATCTAGGGACTTCAAGCTCTTTTAACAAGGGTAATTCCGAACACCATTTCATCCACTCTTTTTCGATATTTGGTGATAATGATTCATCCCATTTGGTTTTAGTTGTCCAGATATCTTGAATGATAATTTTTGCCCTGACAGTGAATGGAGAAATTAACCCTAAGGGGTCGAAAATTCTCCCTACGGCTTGAAGAATGGTACGTTTTGTAATTTTATTTATGAGTAAGGCAAATAATAAATAGGTTTGTTTAAATTATTTTCTGCTGTACTGGGTTCAACTATTTCTATTATTTTTTGATTTACGTAATCACGAATAATCTCTCTATACTGTTCATATAATTCTCTATCATATTTAAAACGTCTCCATAAACTTAAAAATCGTTGTTTCGCTAACGTGTAATTATCGGAAAGTTCATTATAGGGTCTTCTAAAAGGCAAGTGTACAACGTAGCGTTTGTTTTTAAACTGAATCGTTTCATTAAAAATTTCTATAGCTTTATCACTTTCTTTTTGAATTGGATCGTCTCTTATTCCAATGCTTTCTAGATCGAAAAAGAGTTTAAGAGTGCTACTAAGGGAATCGTCTGACAAAACGAAACACTGTTTCGAATTATTCAGTTCTGTTTCTTCAACCTTTCCACACGCTAGCCATCCAAATTCGGTTTCCTTAAAAAACAAATCGTCATTTATTTTATAAGTATTATCCTTTAAAACTTTGAATAATATATCTGCACTGATTAACGCTTCTATTTCATTCGGTTCAAAAAATGTCTCGTCACTCAATTTCAAAAATTCTGGAATTTTTATGTCTGAAATGTTTAATTTATTGCATGGTGTAAGCCCAGTTATTTTATCTACAATCAAAAATTCTACTGGTTCACTAAAAGAACAATCTTCATTTGAAATAAAGGTATCTAATTTCCACTTAATATTTTGGGTCAATCCATTCAAACCTGAAACTGGAGTTTTTATTTTTTCTCTTTTAATTCCTAAACATTCACTCATCTTTTCAGTTAAAACGCACACATTTGAAGCCGAATCCAGAACGCATCTTATTTTTATTCTTTTTTTGTTTTCGCATTGAACATAAATATAAGCTGTCGAAAACAGAATACTTTTTCTATTTTCTTTTAAATATCTGCTATTATTACTCAAAACGGAAGCATTTAATTGCGCAACCCGTTTGTCTATATCTGGTAAGTTGGATGAATTTATTCCATCTGCGTCTGGAACCGGGGTTTTGGCGCCAGAAGAAAAACATATTAATCTGTTGTGCTTCATTCCGCAGGTGCATTTGAATTTCGATAAGCAATCATTTTTCTTATGGTTTTGCCTAAAACAAACCTCACAAAGCTTGTGAAGGCGTATTATACTTAATCTTTCGTTAATGTTTAATTTCAAAAATGCATCACATTTATAAATAGGGTGATAAGTATTTTTACAAACAACACAATTTTTGTTTTTATTTTCATGCATTAAAAGAGTTTTAGATTTGTTAATAGCCGGAAAGTTTTTGTTAGTATTTTTATTTCCGCTAGTCATATTCGTTCTATTAATAGATAATAAAATTGATTCTCGTTGTTCCAAAAATTTGATAAATTCTTCAAAGGTGGGAACATTTTTGGATTTATGGGACAACTCAAAATTCTTTCTAGATTCTCTGTCTAACTTTGCTACGAGAATATTTACAATGAAAACATCTGATAATTTATTTTGCTCATATTTAAGAACTTTCAAGGCACGCAGATTTTTCTGTATACAATCAATCATATTTCTTATCTCTTTGGGATTTTCTGTTTGAATTTTCTCAAAATTCAGAATATTTTGTACATGAATATCAACAATTAATCGCTCGTTATCATAGCGATTTTCTAATGCATTATATAATGATTCAAATGTATCAAAATTACTAACTAGATTTTTAGCGTCATATTTGAGACAAGATCTAAGATAATATAATTTCTGCGACTGATTAATATGAACATTATTGGTTATTAAATCATCAAATTGTTCTTTAAAAGAACTGAATTCCTCATATTTTCCTGAAAATTCAGGTAATACTAAAGGAGGAATTTGAGTTTTAATTTCAAAGGAATCTTGAGATGCATTTTCAGTCGCATTTATTTTTTTATGAGAATCAAATTTCTTATAAGAATTAATAAGAGTATTAATTCTTACCTCTAATTTTTCCAGACGTTCTTCACATGAGTCAAGGTCGTCATCTATGGTTGCTTGTTCAGCATCTTTCAAGTCTTGAATTTCGTAGTATTTTTGTCGTAATTCATCGATTTTTGTTTGTAGCAGTTCTATGTTCTTTAATTTCACTTTTAGTTCCACTACATCTATATCGTAATTTTCGGCATTCGTGCCTTCTACATAGTTTTCAATTCTAGTTATCTTCCCTTTCAAGGAAGATTTCAATTTATTATTTTTATCCATAAGTCGCTTATTACAAGCTCCTTTCTCGACGGAGCCACTTTTTGTAGGAACTTAACTACAAATAACTAATTTTCGACGGACCATCTTCGTTGTTTTAATATTTTTAATTTGTACGATCACATACATCAAGTATTTACACTATTTACAACGAAGAATAAGATTTATAATAGGTAGAACATAAAATAATAATTGTGGGCGTCAATAAATTTAAAGTTCTTTGCCCACGTCCATTGTACTTGGCTTCTCATAGCCTTCTGCCCGGTGATCCGCGACGGGGTGGCGCGCATGCGTCAACAAACTTAAAAATATCTTTTGAATGATGTATTCAAAATAATTTAATCATAATTAGAAATTGAAATACGCATATTAGAATAAAATTTAATTTGCAATTAAAATGTAAATTTTTTCCAAAGTTGATGAAATTTGAACTGCAACTATCCCTTGTGCTGTTAGTGGCGCACAGTAAGTTTGAAAGAATTTAGATGAAAATTGAAGCATTTTGAAATTTGCAATTTTTATTCCTAGTAGAAAAACCATGTGATGTCAATTGGTAAAAGATTTGTTTCTTCCCCACCAGACATCGTTTCCTCTGTGAATGGGTTGTCATGATAACCAACAACGAACGCAAATGACTTGGCTGCAGAATTTCATTACGGGAAGCTTGCTGTATTCAATGGTTTAATGCCTCAAATTAAAAAAATTATAACTCATTCAGTTTTTGAAAAAAATCTTTCAATCTTTTGATAAGTGAATTGTCGAACCGAGATCTATATACAAAAAAAAAAAAAAAAAAAAAAAGAAAGAAATGGTTTATCTCCAAAAGATTTTGAGTTATAAAATGTTTTGTGAAAAAAATCGATGTTTCATAAAATCTAAAAATATGAATCGCTAATCTGTATTTTGTTAAAATGTTTATATGGTTCGAAAGAGGATTAAATGACCTTTTCAAATATACCAGTTGTTAATAAATGGATCTGTTATTCTTTTGTACAGGGCGATTCAAAAATGACGATTGAGAAAAAGAAATTTTCGACCCTTTTTAAAACTTAAAAAAAAAAAAATATATAGAAAATTCATATTAAAAAAAAAAAAAAATTGTACTGTAAGAATCGGTAATAAATGCTCTTTCTCGTGGTACAGGTATATTTTCCATATCTTGAACCGTTTACGTAGGATCTCTTTACAAAAACCCACGAAATTTTCTCTCTTTGCTTTTTCTTCTGAGGTACGCAGTTTCCGATGAAAATCACAGACGCCTGCCATTTTGAATCGTTTTTTCATTGCTTTTTGATTAGACATAGATCTACATTTTAATTAATATCTCCGGAACTAATTAAAATATTTAAATTCTGTTTTCAGGAGCCCCTCGGGAAGGCTTCGGAGCACCCGTATGTCAAATTTTGTACTTCTGCGTTTGGTAGGGGCTGAACGTATAGATGCACAAACAGACAAACATCTTCTTTTATTATTATAGATAGATGTTATTCTACTACGTAAAGAGAAAAATCTTATAAAAATAAAATCATCTAACTGCAATATTTTAATGAAATGTGTCATAAGTAAAATATCTTTCTCTATATTCGACGAAAGTTTTAGGAATTATTTCAAGTACTTTTCGAGATCTCTAAATTTAAATACAAATGAAATGTAAGTGCAGCATACTTACTTATGCTTTAAAAAAAAAAAAAATTAAAATTCATCAAAATAAAAAAAATTGTTACATACTGCACACCCCAGACATCGGATGTATATCTCGCATATCTTAGCAAAATTTGAAGAAGTTGCCATGAATTATTTTTGAGTCAATAAAACTTTTATAACTGAAATTGCATATTTTTGTAAAGACTGCTAAATTCCATGTTTTCATGTAAAACAGTTTTTGCTGAATAAGCCAAGAAAGCGAAAAAGACACGATAAATTGAAACACGGCAGCAACATTTTAGGATAAAGAAATATATCTATAGAATAAAGAGAATATCTATTACAGTTTTCACTGATTTAATAAAATAAAAATTTCTATAAAAAATTTACCGGTAGCTAAAAAGTGTCAAGTATGGTACTTTGATAAAGTTTAATATCTGGTTAATTGTGTTTCATTAAACCAAGTACAGATAGTCAATTTGAAGCAATACTGAAAACATGGAAAATTTTTCATATAAAAGAACCATTTTTCTAAAACGAAATTGTGAAAAAACTGGATTTAAGTTTATGAATTTAAATTTTGTGAAGAGGTAACTAAAGGATTCCAATTTCTACATGAATCAACACCTGGAGTCAGATAAAAAATTTTATCTTTGGTTTTCCAATGCACTTCACTAAAAGGTTTTCAAATGTTTTTGAATTTGGTTCGTGTGTCTGCCTTAGCCTGCAGTTTAAGTGAATATTTTTAGGATGCCTTGAAAATGAATTAAGTATTTCAAATTCATTATAGAATGTTTCTTACTGAAAATAATATAAAAGCATTACTGGTTTGTGTGGACGGTCTATGAGATGTATTTCTTAAATCATACTTTAATATATTTATATAAAAGAAAATATAATGAAATTGACAAATCTCACCCCTACAAGAAAAGTGACCAATTAAAAAATGCCGTGTTTGAGAAAAATCAATGACAAAGCATTGGCTAGCTATTATAATAAAACTGACACAACTACCTTTCAGGTGGATAGTTTTTGAGATAGAGATGTGATAATTTCTGGGAGAGTTGAGGCAGTTCATATACAATTGTTAAAATTGCCCTTTTTTGACTTGTGTCACTTTCTTTGCCGAAGGGCGATATATTATGTACACTAAGCGACAAAATAAAGCTGCACTGCAGAAAAAATGACTTCTACCTTTAGTATTTGTAATAACTTTAAAATTAATGTTTGAAACAAATAAAACTGTCTTGTTTGCATAATACCAAAGGGGTGAAATGATACCTATGTACATTTTCGATTTAATAATTCGCTTTATTGCACTCTACGAAGTACTTTTTAAAAATCTGCATAAAACTTTCTTTCTGAACATAATGCAATAACCATACACTTTGTATTCTATTATGATTTATTATAGGAAATAAACAAGTTTTATTTTAATATATGAAATAAAACTATTTATTTGTTAGATCTAAGTAATATTTTATTAAAAATATGTATTCTGCATTGGGTTAATTCCACCTTTATATGGAATTACTGCTTTAATGCGCAATGGCATAGTTTTATACAGTGTTTTAATATAAATCTCAAAAATTTCAATGTGCTAAATATCACAAATATTTTTTTCTAGTTCTGGCAGAGTTATAGGTTGCAAATTTCGAATCATCTCCCCTCTCCCCCATCTTTTTATAGACGAAACATTTTCGAGTGAATCACGATTAGGACTGTTTACATGTCTGGTAAAGAAGAAATTCTATTATATCCTTTGTGGGATTTAACTTAAAGTGAAAAGAGATATGATTACTTACAGAATTATAGGTTCTCATGGGAATGGATAGGAAATTTTGACAATTTGAAGTGAATAAACTTACCACAGATGCTGTGTAGTAATGTACACTTTCATCTTGAAATGCTGTTTGCGAAAATGTCCAAGATACCTCCAAAATAGTCGGTCAGGCACCACTTTTATGAAAATTGCATTTTATTTCGAGTTAATTGATCTCTTGAGCATAAAAATTTGCCCGACTGTTTGAAAAGTTATGCACCTCTGTACAATAATGCATGGGTGCAGAAAATGTGCAGACCTCGGAAATTTCCCCCAAACACAGTATAAATTTCCCTCAATAATGCAAAAAACTACTTTGATATACAAAGTCGTTTGTTCTATGTAATAAATCTTTAAGAGAATAAGTATACAGTGTAACATAAAAATATCGCTGTTAGTGTATATTATAAGAACTTCAAAGCCGCAAATTTTTATTTTTTATTTACATTTTTATTTTATTTTTAAAAAATATTCAGAATTTCCCCAGTTCGTTTAAATTTCCCCCGAACCTCGTTCAGGCGTTTGGTCATATTCTGCACCCCTGCAATAATGTACGGAGAATGTGTCACTGTTTTTAAAAGTGCGGTATTCATTAAGTCGGTGATATTTTCACTGTCAGATCTGCTTGTTTTCTTTAGCTCGAAATAAGTTAAACTTGACTCATCAGAGAGAACCAGTTCAGCCCAATAATTAATTAATCATTTTTTAATTTTTTTTAGCCATCTGAGGTCTTGTTTTTCAAGTTCTCTTCACTAAGAGTGAATTTTTTTCAAACTTTCTGTCATTTAAATCTGCTTTGTTTAATAGTTGCTGCACTGTAGTTAAAGAAATTATGCTGCTAAACACTTTTTCTGAATCTCTTTTATGTTTTAAATGTAATACAAACCAATTTTATAAGCAATGGCTTTTTAACTTACGGTCATCTCGCTTGGATGAGCAACATGGCCGCTTAAAGTAAAATTTCCTGTTTAAATGGCGAAAAAATTTTGTATCTTGCTAAAAACCATTTTACCAATATTTCATTAACATTTAGTTATTTTGCCATCTCACGTATTAAAATATTTTTTGATTTTCATTCAGAAATTAATGCTTTTTGTGGCCTCGTTAACTGCCTTATTCTTACCATTTTTGAAATAATTTCTAAAATTACAATTTTCCTAACAATTGCATTTTGTTTTTAACACTGGACTGAAAGCTAAAATGTATGTGGAGGACAACATAATAAAATCTGTTCGAAAATTTGCTTTTTAAACGATAAAATTGGCAGTTGTAGAAAGCGAAAAGGAAAATATCCATGTGCGGCTTTTTTTTTTTTTTTTCGCTTAGTGTAGATCCACTAAGCATGTTTTCTGAGGAATATAGTATGATTAGTATTAATCATAGTGATAAATTTACAGAGACACACAAAAATATTCATGTATATTATAAGTGAAAATTGGCCAAAGCGTGGCTTAGTTGTGTTATCTATTATTTGTTGTGAAATCTATCCCCAACAAAGTAGAAAAGGGTAGGATATTTTAAAATGTCATCAAAGGGGTAAAAATATTAAAAGTTAAAATTTTTAAAAGTAACTAAATTTGATGATGAATTGATGTAGGATTTTTAAGGCTGGCTGTCAACTCTAAGGACCTAGCCTTAGGCCTGCATGGGATGCCCTTCGTGGGGATTTTTCTGAGGAAAGTACATTTGGAAAGTGTTTTATATATAATCTATATGAAATGCATAATTCTTCTTTCTTGTTTATTTATTTTCTGAAACAAAAAGCTTCTTTTTTTTTTTTAATTTCAGTTGTTGATGTTATAAATATATTTTTTTTGGAGGAGTTCAAACTCTTTTAGATAATTAGTAGTTACTTTGTTTCTACACTTTAGTAAAATTTTACACTTTTTTCAACTTAATAATATAACAATACAAGATTGATCAATGAGATTCACAGAGAATGTTGTGTATGTACGAGATTTATGCATAAAGTTATTTATTTAAGCCACCTACACTAATATATTCTTCAGAAAAATGCAAGATTTGGCTTTTTAATCTCAAATTTCCATAATTTTTAATTTTTGAAAAAAAAAAAAAAAAAAAGGAAGGGGGGGGGAGGTAGGTTGTATCTTAGAAAATGGCATGAGATAGCAAATATGACTTAGAAAATGGCAATTTTCCGAGACTTTTCGTGCTAACGGCATATAACAATGGTAAGCGTCTTTATAGAAATTTTAGCTCTTCTTACAGAGTAATATAAATAACATACAGATAGTTGTGTTATCTATTATATGTTTTGAAATCTATCCCCAACAAAGTAGAAAATGGTAGGATATTTTAAAATAGCATCAAAGAAATAAATATTGAAAGTTAAAAGTTTTAAAAGTAACTAAGAAAACAGAACAAAACAAATGCAAATAATGTTTCAATTTTCACACACACACAAAATAAATAAAGAAAGAAAAGAGAAAAAAAAAAAAAAAAAACATAAATTAAGGGGTAATCTTGACAGCAAAAACTGCTAGGGTATAATTACTATACTTTCATTCTTTCGTTAAAAATAGAGTTTACCTGGAGTGACCCCACTTAACTTTCCGAACATTAAGTAATTAACGGTTGTATAAATAAATTAAAGCAAGAGAAGTCATTAAATAAATGGAAGGGAAAATTGTAATAGGGTATTTGAGTATTTTTCTCCATATAGTATGTTGTTTAAATTAATGCGATTTCCGTATAAATGATAAAGAAATTTTCATTGTGTCCCTGTAAAAATCTATAAATGCTAGAATCGCCAAAATCTATACAGTTTGTGACCTATAACATTTATATAAATTTTAAGTTCAATCGAATGAGGCGTTTAGATGCTATAGCACTTTAAATAATATGAGCCCATAAGCAACAATGATAAGGAATTTTTTGTTGCGTCCCTATAAAAAAATAACTGTAAGTGCTAGATGCCTAGATTCACCAAGAGTTATACAGTTTGAGCAACGGTGACATTTAACACGTGTATATAAATTTTCAGCTCAATCTGATAAGGCATTTAGGAGCTATCACACTTGGAATAATTTCAGCCCATAGGCTATAATGATAAAGAATTTTTTGTTGTGTCCTTGTAAAAAAACTAGACATACTAGATTCACCAAAATCTATCCAGTTCGTGCAACAGTGACCTATAGAGCTAAATCGAATAAGGCGTTTAGATGCTATTGCACTTTAAATATTTGGGCCCATAGACCATTATGATAAAGAATTTTTCACTATGTCCCTTTAAAAAACCATAAGTGGAACACTCACTAAATCTATGCATTTCATGCGACAATGATCTATATTATGTATATAAATTTTTAACTTAATCGAATGAGGCGTTTAGATGCTGTTGCACTTTAAATAATTTGAGCCCATAAGTTACAGTGATACAGAATTTTTCTTTGTGTCCCTGTAAAAACTGTGAGTGCTAGACACACTAAAATCAATAGGGTTTGTGCTACGGTGACCTACAACATACATGGCAACTTTCAGCTCATTCGAACAAAGCGTTCAGAAGCTAGCGTGTTCACTCACATACATACACAGCATCGTAAAAATGAACTCAGGGGACCTCAAAATGTATAGAAACACCAAAATCTCAAAGTCGGATTTTTGACATGATTGCAATACTTTCCTCACATATGTATGTTCAGAAAATAAAAAAATGAGAATAATCTTTTTTTTTAACAGTATTTTTTTGTTTTTATGAATGGGATTTTAAAAAGTGAAGAGCTTAAAGCCCTAGACTGTATAAAATGTATTATTTGATGATGGAAACTGTTGTAGTGACTTACACTGTTCCTCTTTTAAGAAATATTTAATATTTAGAATCTACATAACATCGTGTCCCCTAAAAATCAAATCATCATCATGTTTACATGTTTCTATTTTTATGAATAATTCTTAAAGCTTACCAAAAATTAATATAATTATATTTTAAATAAATTTAAAACAAGCAAAAGAAAAAAAAACTGTTTTTTTTTTTTTTTTTTGTTAAACTGAAAAAATTATGAAGGTCAGAAAATTAAAATATATATAATTTGAATAACTCACACTAGATCCAAACTTGTTGCTATTTAATCCAGCTCCCATCGAAGGGTATGAAGAAACATTCGGAGGTTGCTTTGTAGAAACTGGCATAGAATAAGGAGATGTAGGATACACTGATGTGGAAGCAGGATAAGGACTAGTAGGATAAGGTGAAGTGGATCCAGGGTAGGGGCTGTTAGAGCTAGCAGAATATGTAGATGTGGAACTAGGATAAGGACTGTGAGTGTTGACAGGATACGTTGAAGTGGGTGATGGATATATGTTAGAAGTGACAGGATATGGAGAAGTGGATGCAGGATAGTTGTTAAAATTACCAGGATATGGAGAAGTGGATGCAGGATAGTTGTTAGAATTACCAGGATATGGAGAAGTCGATGCAGGATAAGGGTCATTAGAGCCAACAGGATATGGTGAAGTAGATGCAGGATAAGGATTATTAGAGCCAACAGGATATGGTGAAGTGGATGCAGGGTAAGAATTATTAGACGTTAAAGGGTATGATGAAGATGCAGGATATGAACTATTGGAAGCAGAAGAAAAAGCTGTTGAAGGATATGGCGAAGCAGAAGTGTTTGGCGCAAAACCTATACCCGAAGGATATGCTGGATTGGAAGTCGGCATTGGTGTAGGCCCATAAGGATAATCTCTTGGCATGCCAGGAGGAGGATTCATATCTGATACATATGGATATCTGTTGTTCATATCTATGTAAAATTAAAAGAGCAACAGTTAGTTAATGTTCAAATGCAGTACTACAAGATATTAAAAAGTACTGCAGATGTAGTTCTAACTACAAAATAATTAAAAATTAATGCTTAAAAGTGTTAATACACCAAAAAATTAAAATTAAATAAGGCACATTAATAATTGAGAATTCTACTAAAAGTTAATTTAAAAACATCTTTTAAGTTTCAGTCCAATGTAAAATGAGGGATTTAAATAAAGATGAATGGATCCAGAATGTAATGCACAGTGTTCATGTTTTGAGTTTTTCAAAGGGAGCAATGCCTTACCCTGTTTTGTTTTGGCAACGATGCTCCCTGCCTCCTTTTTAAGAAAAATATGTCCTGCCTCTTTCTTCAAATGAAAATGCCTTTGTCCTTTTTCACGTGAAAATGTGCCCTATACTTTACCAACTGCTTTATCTAAAGGCCCGTAGCAAACGATAAATTTTGGGAGGGCAAAATGTTAAATTAGCCGACTCAACAATTGCTCAAACCCGACTAATGTCAATACCTCCTCCCTCCTCTTCCCTAAAAAAGCTATGATATTTACTAATTTTACTTCCATTATATGCCTACCGTTGGAAACATACAATCAAAAGTTTTTATATCCAGTTTTCTTCTGACCATATATTTAAAGGTCTCCTAAGTCTATTTTTTTTTCTTCTTTTTTTGTTCTTAAGTATGTATTTGTGTATGAGTGTGTGGGGAATCTTATGATTGTTCTTCTTCCAAAACTAAAGAGAAAACAACAAAATTTAAGACAAGTCCGGTGCACAGTGAGTTTGGCAACTTTTGGTGAAAATTAGAAAAACGTAAGTGGGACGGGACCATAATTTAACTTCAGCTGGAATCTTAAAAACGGCTCTAATGATTTTTGATGACCTTTCGTATGTATTAGTTGGTCACAGGAAACTGCAGTTGGTTGTAAGGCATCTTGTTTTTGTGGGCCAATTTTAGATCTTAAAAGCTCTAAAGATTTTCTTCAAACTTGCCATATTAATTTCCTTTTAAGTACCAAGCTCGTGTCCCACTTCAGGTATGGATGTTCATATCATAGTAGTTAGAAATTCACTTTTAGTCATAGGTCCCATTCTGATAAGTACAGAATAAACTAGTAGACCTATTTTTCAGTTTCAAAAACATCAGCAGAAATTAAAAGCCAATTGAAAAATAAGTTGACTGACAAGTTTTTTATCGGCATTTGGAAACCAATGTATAAAGGAAATCTCCTGATAGTCAAATACATAGTCTGTAGGATTATAGATAACGGGTTTGAATCTCGATTGAGGCATCAATGTTCGCCATGGTTCGGAATATCTTTTGAACCATAAGTCCTAGTGTAATTGGCTTTAATGTGTAACAAAATGACCCTAGGATAGATATTCCAAACCGAAACCAAACGGTCTATTTTCAGTTAAAAAAATTTTAGCAGAGTTAAAAGCAGAGAAAAAAGTTGTTGGACAATAAGATGACTGGAGTGCTTTTATTGAGCTTTTTGGATTTGAAGTTAAAAAGCGATTTGTTTAAAGACCAAATGTTTTTCAGACGGCCCATTTTCAGCTGAAAAAATTTCATGAGAAATAAAGGCCAATTTGAAAATAATCAATTGGGTTATCTGTCAGTAAATCGACTGGATTGCTTTTATTGAGCTTTGGAGCCGAATTAAAAAAGTGATTTTTCCTTGTCAGACGATCTATAGTTAACTTTCACCAAAAATAAAAGTTGCGTGAAAAAAATCGATTGTGACAGACCGACTAGACTATTTTTTATTTAGCTTTAGAGTTGAACACACACAAAAAAAAAGTCTGGGAATCAAACAATTTTCCAGTCAGCCTATTTGCAGTTTTGATGGTCTTTATTTCTTAGGCCAACTGGAAAAATTGGATCTCTTAATAAACCAAATAGCATGCTTTTATTGAGCTTTAAAGAAGAAAGTAAAACGAAATACGTCCGTCAACCATATTGATAGCTCGATTGTCAAAAAAAATAGCATATATAGGTTGGTTAAAAATAATTGATTTCAGCTCCAGAGTTCTGAGACTCCAATTAGCCTTTCGAAAAAGTTTTTCAAATGCTAAATAGACCAACTATTACATTTGGCTTATTTTTATTTTTAAATATTCATCAGAATTCAATGTCAAATATATATATAAAATAATTATTTGGGTTTTTGACAGTAAGCCAACTGGAGTGTCTTTAATTGAGCTTTAGCACTATAGACTGTTTTAGCTGGCTTATTTACAGTTCAAAATGTAATATACAGTAGAACCCCTCTTAACCGGCTTAAATAGGACCGAGGGTAAGCCGGTTAAGCGAAAATCCGGTTAAAGCGGAGAAGAGAAAAAATGTGAGATAATATGCACTTTTTTTTTATAAATAAATGAAAAATTTAATTATTACGTCAATTTATCGTATAAATTTACAATATCACAGATTATCACATACCTTTAAGATGAACTAGTATAAAAAAAATCAGTAACTTTTTTTTGCTGGAGACGGAAAGTTCGACTACTTGCAGCATAGTTTCGCCATTTTTTTAAGAGCATCACATCCATGAGAGAGGCCGATGCCTGCTGCTCCACATAGCGCAGTGCCATTTCCAAAGCTTTTATTCCATCCGTATGTGATATGATGGATGTGGCGGAATTGCCGTCGGTGTCGTCGTCCTCGTCATCTTGAACAACTGAGACGGCGCCTACGATTTCGTCATCCGACAAAGTCTCTTGCTGGAGATCCTTGTCAGCGGCCAGCCACTGCTCCACGTCCTCTGCATCGACGTCTTGACATCCATCAAGTCCTGTTAATGTTGACAAAAAGGTGTCCGAAGAAAGTTCTGTTGAAATGACCGTCTCTTCTTCGATATGATTAGTAGACCAAATTTTTCGCCAGATAACACCAGTGTGGATTCCGGTAGCTCTCACCATGACTCAGCTATCATGTAGATAACATCTTTTATGTTGATCTTTTTCAACAAATCGATGACGCTGATATCACTGCTGTCTTCTTCACACAATGCTGTCAGAAGCTTTTTTCTGTACCTCCTCTTAACACTCTCTATTACGCCCTGGTCCATGGGCTGTATCAGAGCCATCACGTTCGCTGGCAGAAAGATTGCCTCAATGTCACCCACTTTCCGTTCCTCTTCACTTGGATGGAATGGTGCATTGTCCAACAACAATAGTGCTTTTACAGGCAACTTCTTGGATTTGAGATGTTGTTTTTACAAATGGCACAAACTCGGAATGGAACCATTCCACAAACAACTCTTGGTTCATCCAAGCAGATTTTGATGAACGGTAGTAAACCGGGAGAGACTTGACGTTGATATTACTGAATACTCTTGGCTTTTTTGCTTTACCAATTAGCATCACTGGTAGTTTATGAGTGCCAGCAGCGTTAGAGCATAGAGATGCGGTCACTCTGTCTTTGCTTTTCTTGTAGTCTGGTGACGCAGCTTCTTTTCTGGATGCTAAAGTTTTCGATGGAAGCATTCTGTAATAGAGGCCAGTTTCATCCACATTATATATTTGTTCACTGGATAAATTTTTTTTTTCACTAAAACTTCAAATTTCTTTTGAAATTTAGCCGCTTCATCAGGGTTGGACGATAACTTTTCTCCAGATATCGTGAGCATGTGGATCCCGTGCCTTTTCTTCCATCTGTTTAGCCAACCTTTGCTTGCTTTAAAATCATCTTCTCCACCCATTTTCTGATGAAGAAGAACAGCCTTTTCTTTAATGATGGGTCCGCTGATCGGCTTTCCATTCGCTCTTTCCTGATTAAACCATAGAAGAAGCGCATCATCTAGTTTTTCCAGCCTTAGTTTCTTCAGGGTGGAACGGGATTCAAGGGCGTCTTTTGAATCTAATTTTGAGCAAAATGACTCGATTTCGGACCTCTTCTTCTTCCAGTCACCTACAGTGCTTTCACCAACACCAAAAGATAAAGCAATAGATTTCAGGCTTTCACCCTTATCAATCCTTTTTAACGCCTCCAAACGTAATTCCATCGACACAACAACGCGCTTCTTTTTCCCACAACTCGCCATTTTTGAAAGAACTTTCAGCTTTTTTAACACGTTTAGTCGGGAACAAACAATGATCTGTAAGTGATTTCGTCCTTTTGTCGCATTTCTAGTCATTTTCTTCCTTTCACCCCTCGCAACTTGGGATCGTCTGACTCAGCCAATCACCGCACTTCATTGGTAGAACACGTGCCTCCTTCTCCAATGTCAAGGTCAAATTGTGCATGTCCCTTTTCTGAGTGCAAAAGCGTGTGCGATATTGCACGCAATGTTTCTTTTTAAAAACTTTTATTGTTTATAATATTTGAAAAAAAAAAAAAATACTTCAAATAAATATCGGCCCGATTAAAGCGGAGAACCGGTTAAACGGAGGCCGGTTAAGAGGGGTTCTACTGTATTTCAAATAATAATACAGAAAAAAAGCCAACTGGAAAAAAAAAAAAAAACTAATTTGGTGTATTTGTCGATAGGTCGACTAGAATACTTTCTTCAATTTGTGTGTGTGGGATACAAGTACAGTAATCTAGAGACATAATGTTAATTATATATGTATTTTTAAGCTTTTTTTTTTAAAAAAAAAAAAGTTAAATTGATCTGCAGAGCTTTAAACTATAAGTAGTACTGTTTCTGCTACTGGGGCTCTTGCATACAGGCATGAGAGTGCAGAAAATAAAAAAAAAGAGGAAACACGCGTGTTCATAAAATTAATTTCAAATGAAAAATATTTCCTGCGTGGAAAACTATACAAATGTGTTCATAAAATTTATTTCAAATGAAAAATAATGCTCACAGGGAAAAACTGTGAAAATATTTTAAAAGTGACAAATTAAACAAAAAGAATAATGAACATCAACACAATAAAACGTGTTTAAAAAAAAAAAAAAAAAGGTGGAAAATGGGAAAGGGGGGGGATGGATGACTGGATTTTATGTCGCACTAGTGCTGTGCAGATGGGCAATTGGCGCCGGTCTGGGACACACCCCCAGAGGTGGTCCAGAGACATGCCATCACAATTTTGATTCTCCACGGAAGGGATGGGGGGGGGGGGGGCGATGTAGTTTATGAGTGAGAAATATTGAACACAATTCTACTTCTTTATGGGTTCTAGAATATCATAAAGTAAGTTTAAAATTAATATTGACATTTTTGTTGTGGATGGATAAATATTCAAAAATAAAAGGTTTCCTACAGAATGTTTGATCGGCGATGGTTAGAGATAAAAAAAAAAAGGGGGATGGGGGGGGAGGGCAGAACACAAAAAATTACATGAGTGAGAAATATTGAATAATTCTGTTCTTTTATACGTTATAGAATTTGATAAAGCTCATTTAAAATGAATATTGACATTTATATTCTGGATGGAGAAAGACTGAGAATCTTAAGTCTTTCGTGGAGTGTTTAAACACTGATCATTATTGGAGTTTGATTTAAACAAACAAAAAAAAAAAAAAAACCACGCAGAATTAACAGAAATCACAAAAAAGTGGAAAAAGCTCATGCCTGTGCATAGCACAGGCTGAGCTTTCTTATCGCACATGCATTTGTTTTTGAGTGAAAATGTATACAGATTTAAATGTGTTTTGAATGCACATCATAGCAGTGCTTATTTAGTTCAATACAGTGAGAATTTTGAAATTTTTTTTATATTTTTTGTATAATATATATTTGTTTAAATAACCCATATAGCTCTCCATGATATTTCTGTGAGTGTCAATGAATGTTTAAGGAAGTACAGTGAGTATAGCGAAAGATATTCTGCTGTATTGTTTATTTTGGTAGAGAAAGCTGTGCTTGAGTTGAGTAGTGTACAAAAGGGGCATTAGACACATCTTTGTATGTTTGTCCTATGTGTAAAAAAAACATGTTTTTATGGAAAGTAAGCAGAAGAACCAAACCATTCATTTTGTATGCTTGTGTAGGAATCACTCTAAAGTAAAATATCATTTTTGAAGGAAAAAAAAAAAAAATATATATAGGATATTTCCTATGAAATATATTGTAGTAACATAAGTATCTATTGTAGTAATATATACTTACTACATAGATATATTGTAAGTATATCATAAGTATATATTGTAGTATCATAAGTTATCCTATGAAATATATTGTAGTATCATAAACATATTTATATTTGCACATATAAATATTTCATCAATGGCATGCAGTTAATTTGTAAGTTACTAAGAAATATAAGAAGATAGACAAATGGAAGACAGTCTTAAAATAAAGGAATCTTTATGATTCCTTTATTTTAGGTAATTATTAGTGATTGCTCAATAATAAATTTTGTATATTTTTTAGATTCATGCAACAACGAAATAGGGTTAGATCTAGTGATGTTTTTCTTTTATTTCTTTTATGTACATGAAGCATACAAACATGCATCATATTTAGTGATTGCTGCAATACAGAATGTCAAGCATTTTTTAGATTCATTCACATGTAGGAAGGGCTATCTGCATCCAGCAATGATTTATTTTTTCTTTGTTTTTACTTTCCGAACATACATATGTAAGGAAAGTATTGTAATCATGTCAAAAATCCGAATTCGAGATTTTGGGGTTTCTATACGTTTTGAGGTCTCCTGAGACTGTTTTCACTATTTTTACGATGATGTATGTATTAGTGTGAATGAGCTGTAAGTTGGTATGCATGTTGCAAGTCATCATAGCACGAACCCTGTTGATTTTGGTGAATCTGGCATTTATAGTTTTTTTACAGGGACACAAAGAAAAATTCCTTATCATTATGGCCTATGGGACCGAAATCTTAAAACTGCGATAGCATCTAAATGCCTTATTCAATTGAGCAAAAAATTTATACACATATTATAGGTCACAGTTACTCAATCTGTATAGATTTTAGAGAATCTGGCACTTATAGTTTTTTTACAGGGACACAAAGAAAAATTCTTTATTTTATCATAATGGCCTATGGGACCAAATTTAAAAAATTGCGATAGCATCTAAATGCCTTATTAAACTGAGCAAACAATTTATACACATATTATAGGTAATAGTGTCATGAACTGCATAGATTTTGGTGAATCTAGCACTTATAGTTTTTTTACAGGGACACAAAGAAAAATTCTTTATCATTATGGCCTATGGGACCAAATTTTAAAAAGTGCGATAGCGTCTAAACGCCTTATTCAATTGAACAAAAAAATTATACACATATTATAGGTCACAGTTTCACGATCTGTATAGGTTTTGGTGAATCTAGCACTTCTAGTTTTTTTACAGGGACATAACAAATAATTCTGTATCATATGGACTATGGGGTGAAATTATTTAAAGTACGATAGCATTTAAATGCCTTATCCATTTGAGTGGAAAATTTATACACGAGTTATAGGTCACCATCACACAAACTATATAGATTTTGGTGACTCTAGCACTTAACAAGTTGTACAGGGACACAAAAATTGTTCATCATTAAGACCTATAGGCTCAAATCATTTAAAGTGCGGCAGCAACTAAACGCCTTATTCAAATGAACTGAAAATTTATATACATGTTATGCGTCATCATCACACAAACTTTATGAACTTTAGAGAATCTAGCACTTATGGTTCTTTTTACAGGGGCCAAATGCAAATTTCTTTATCATTGTGTCATATGGGCTCAAACTTTAAAGTGTGATAGCATCTAAATGCCTTATCCGATGAAGCTGAAAATTTATATAAATATTATAAGTCACTGTTGCACTAACTATAAGCATTTTGGTCAATCTAGCATTTGTAGGTTTTTACAGGGACACAATGAAATATTCTTTATCATTATGATCGACATGTTCGGTAAAATAGTGTTACATTAAACATTGTGTACTATATAAAGAAAAATACTCAAACACCCTATTATATTTTTCTCTTTTGTTTATTTAACAATTCCTCTTACTTTACTTTATCTATACAACTGTTAATTACTCAATGTTTGGAAAGTCGAGTGGAGTCACTCCAGATTTTTTATATATATGCAAGGAGTACATAATGGTTGCTGCAATTGAGAACTCTGTACATTTATATTATATAGGTTCTGTGTTTTAACTTTTTTATTTGAGATTGGTTATATTTTTTTCATTTTTAAGTGAAATTAATTATTAAAAATTGTATTTTATGAGGATTTTGTTTGGTCTGGATGTATTATTTCCAACATATATAGTTGTTTAGTTAGTTTGTCAAAAAGTTCGCTTTCATGTTTAAGCAGTGAAGGGTTACAATTGCAGACACACGATGCAGAATGGCACCATCTTGGAGATTATCAAAAAAATTTCATTTTGAGCCCACTAAGCGAAAATTTCTTCAAAATATTTTTATCACTACGGACTATATATTTGAATTATTTGAAGTACGCTAGCATCTAAACTCTACATTTGATTACGATATAAATTGGTAACAAAATAATTACAATACAATCAGGGCCAGCTTTCCCTCTCGCTCAATTACATCACAACTAAACTTCCCTTTCCAGCACTATATAACACAAGTTATCGCTCTTACTCTTAGCTATAGCTATCGCCAAACATTTATCGCCCTTAGAAATAGGTTTTGTGCTACATTTGGCGTCAGGGAGAATCATGAAATACCAAACTAAATCCTCCCCTTTAAGAGAGGCCCCCAAAATGACTAATGACAGAATCTTGAATTTTCAGTTTTAAATTTCCATACTGAGGTTGAATGTTCTTCTGAGAAAGTTCACTTAAAGCTAGATAAAATATGTGCTATTTCAGAAATATTCTATTTAATCACAAAAATCTGAATATTCTTAATCAATAAGCTATATAATTTTAATGTGGATAAAAATCCGTCAGACATATGAATGCAAAAAAACTATAAACATACACTGATTTTTGGTTTATAGTATATTCTTATATGACAATTCTGAGCTTCCCCTAGTTTCAAAACTTAATCAGTCCCTGAATACAATTACACAAAATAAAATATTTATACATTGCGGTCTATACCTAAACAAGAAATATTTAAAATTCACTTTAGTGATGTTAAAATTGTAAAACATTGTAGTACCTTGTAGTATCCATCAGATGGCGCTGTAAATATTTTCTATGTTTTGTACATATTCTGTAATTGTGAAAATAGAAAGTTCAGTCATAGAATAAACACGTTAAAGTATTATCTGCGCTCTCTATATTCAATATCAAAAAGATATGAAAGTGGCGACGGTGAAAATTGTTCAACATTAATATTACTTCGATTATTTATAAATATGGATCAAGCACAGTTTCAAGAATTATTACGACGTTAACAGCAAGTAATGAGCGAATAGCAGCATTGTTCGCTACAAGCAAAAATTAACCAGATGTGATGAATAAATCTGCAATCACAGAGACAGGTACTGTTAACCTTTTTATCCAATTTCTAACAATTTAATAGTAATAGTGAAACTTTCACTCAATATAAACATCGCTTTGAAAATTATTTAAAAATTAAAAATGTTTTTACTGATAAAGATCTGTGTTCCAAAATATTACTTAATAGTATAGGTTCAGAATTATACAACTTATTAACAACCTTGATTGCTCCTAAATTACTAATGAATTAACATATGATGAACTTATAGTAACTTTAGAAAAACATTTGTGTCCACCACCTAAATGTTATTATAGAACAACATCGTTTTCTATCTCGATTCCAATCTGAAGACGAAATGATAGCAGTCTACGTAGCGGCTCTCCAAAAATATAAATCTACATGTGATTTTAATTGTGAATGTGGAAAATCTGTATCAGATTTATTTTTACGAGCCCAATTTATTCGAAGATTAAAAGATTCAAATATTAGAGAACAGTTGCTAATAATACCTGATTTAACATTCGATAAAGCAGTTACACAGGCTTTAGCTTACGAAGCTTCAAAATTAAATAACATAGAATTATCAAAAAGTCATTCATCAAAAATAACTGAAGATATAAATAAAATTTATAAAATTAGGAAGAATAGTATTTCGAGAAATAATTCTAAAGATAGAAAACATGATTTTTCTTAATGTTCACATTTTTTTTTAAAAAGGGCAGGGCGGATTTATCAAAAAGGGCACTTTTTTTGTTTGTAAAAGGGCACATATTGATAAACGAAAGGGCACTTTCTTTCCCACTCACTAAATGGTTTATAAAATGTACTGTCCACTAAATAAACAAACAAAATGAAATAAATGCAAATAAAAAGAGAATACTCATCTATCTCATCACCTAATTCACAGAGAATCACAGCTGGTGCTATCCTTCTTGGATTCATGTCTATTTTAATTTAATTATTTATTAAAAATGTACTTAGCATTCATTTACACATGTAAACATGGAACGATGTTAAAATTTATATTTCCAACGAATTCACAATTTTGACTTCTATTGTAGAAAAAAATTTTACAATCTGATACTAAATTTGAAGAAATTTAGACAATAAGCTTAGCAATATACTTATTAGGATTTTTGAGTTTTTTAATGTTAAATTCATTTTTTAATCTTATATCTGATCAAAAACACTAAGATATCTTAAAAAAATAGCGATATAGCAGATGGGAAAATACAGGGCACAATTTTAAATTGAAAAAAGTGAAGGGCGCATTTTCCCTTCAAAAAAGGGGCAGGGTGCATTTTTCACTTCAAAAAAGGGCAGGGTGCATCGGCGCTAAAACGAAAAAGGGCAGGGCGCGGCACCCTTTGAAAAATGCATAACATGAACACTAATTTTTCTAGCAAGCGCACCCATCCTGTTTCCAGAGAAAAAAAAACATTTAATTTTCGTGAACTTCGTATTCATAATACATGCCTTCGTTGTGGTCGTGCAAATCAATGCCGTGTAAATTATAAAAAGCTGTATTGTCAAGCTTGTTATCGCACTGGTCATGTTCAGAAAGTTTGCATATATACTTTGCTAAGGAAAACAAAAGAACAAAAAATTTGATCAATTGAAAATGCTTTAGACCAAATGATCATATGACAGATATTGATTTGTTTTCCAGTGTTACCAGGGTCATAGATATTTTTAAAGATACTTCTAATTCATTATCACATTCTGAAAAATTTTATGTCGAAATACAAATCGAAAATAAGATGCAAAAATTTGAAGTAGATTCAGGCGCAGGCTATATATACATTGTTACCTAAATGAAATTTTGATTCCTTGAAATTAAAAAGTGAAATCCACCCTTCACGTGTAAAATTTCGATCATACACACATGGTATTTTTGAGCCATTAGGAGTAGTAGAAGTACCAATTAAATATAAGAATCAACGGTGCAGAGAAATCTTGTTTATAGTACCAGATATGTTCTACCTAATACACCTGTATTAGGTAGAACATGGATACGTCAATTAAAAATAAACCTATTTGAACTCGATAATGCGAATAAATACAACAATCTCGAAGTGAAAACTATCTCTAATTCTAACCTTATTGATGATATAATCAATAAATTTTCTGAAATTTTCAACCAAAAGTAGGGAAAATTTCCCATTTTAAATGCTCTTTAAAACTTCGAGAAAATACAAAGCCAGTGTTTTTAAAAGCCCGTGATGCTCCTTTTGCTTTACGTGACAAAGTTGAGCAAGAATTGAATGCACTTGAGCATGATAATATTATTATGAAAGTTGACTGTAGTGACTGGGGTTCACCACTGGTTGTTGTACCTAAGCCAGACGGATCAGTACGCCTATGTGTTCACTATAAAGTCGCCGTTAATCGCCAACTACAAGCAGCTCATTATCCAATTCCGAGAATCAATGAAATCTAAAATAGTTTACGTAATGCAAAAGTCTTTTGCACCCTAGATTTATACAAAGCATATTTACATGTAGCAGTTGATGACAGCAGTAAAATTATACAAACCATTTCGACACACAGAGGAACATTTAAAGTTAATCGCTTATCTTTTGGAATCAAAACCGCACCCAGTGAATTTCACAGAATTTTAGAGAGTTTATAAGGAGTCACAACTTATTTCGATGATATAATCATCTATGGTGAAACGATAAACAAATGCAGAGAGCGATTGATTAAATGTTTAAAACGTCTAAAGAAATATGATTTACATGTCGATAAATCAAAATGTCAGTTCTTCAAAAAATCCATTTCTTATTTGGGATATATAATTGAAGAAAATAAAATTTCAAAATGTCCAAAAAAAAAAAGTTGAAGCAGTAATTCCTGCTCCTAGACCTCAAAATACTGATGATGTAAGGCGTTTCTTAGGTATGGTTACATATTATTCCAGATTTATACTAGGGATGAAACGGATATCCGGTAGCTATCCGGTATCCGGCCTATCCGGCTGAGTTTTAAATATCCGGCGGGGTACCGGATATCAGCACTCCGGATACGGATATCCGGCAATTTCAAGCCGGATATCCGAAGCAGAAAATTCAAGCTTAAACTCCCCTCAAATGAAAAATTTTCGACAATTATTTTACTTTTTTAGAACCGTTGTAGCATACAGGTTTTTTTTTTTTTTTTTTAAGAAAGAAAAAAAAGTAAGCCTTTGTGAAATTTGAAATTAGCCTCTTTAGCAAACAAATTTAGACAAAAGTACCTTCAGGTCTAAGAAATATAGAAGCCCTATTTTAATTTTATACAGAGTTAGCTAGGTTTTTCCAGAGTGATCTATATCATTCCCTCTAATCTTCCCCATAACAATAAAAAGAGCTCTTCCTAAACAAATGATATTCATTCTGTGCAGTGCATATAACTCTGTTTTTATGACTTTTGTTTAATATGTTGTTAGATTGTTTAGTAATATTGTTAGTATTGCAAATAAAAGTTGTTAGATTGTTTCGAAAATGAGTCAAATAATATGCATTTATTGACTAAAACCTGCATTTTTATTTACAATCCACTTTTTCATACATAAGTAAGTTCTTGTTTTTGTGACCGTATATTTATACGAGCAGAGCTTCTACATTGCCTGCGCCATCTACCTATTCGATTTGTAATTATAAGAAAAAAAAAAATTATATTCATTTACGCTTTTAATAGAATATCTTGCTAAAGCACCTGAATTAAGAATTCCCATTACATTGCATAGATATATTCCCCAAAATTAAAATTACTTCAAATAAAAGTACATATTTAAATTTTCTGAAAGTCTGTACTTTGACTTTCAGATTGTTAAAGGAGGAAAAAAAAAATTTTTTTTAAATGTTCAATTATTTAAAGTTTTTGATTTTGTACATTAGAAAAACTTAACTTTTAATTAAAGAATTTTAATAAATAATCTAAACTTTTCTTTCTTATCTGTTCAGAATATCAAAATATAAAATAAGTAAAATTTATACAAAGAAAAAAACATAAATTCATTCTGAATTATTACTTTTTTATGTTAAATAGAAGGAAGTATTAGATTCATAAAAATTTTCAACTTCCAGTTTTCAGTGAATTTATGCATTTTGGGGGAACCAGAACACAATTTGACTATTTTTAGAAAAAGTCTGTGTAACAAAAATTTTGTGTAGCAGCTCTAGCTCAAGAGTTAATGCCCGGAATTTTATATAAATTTATACATAGTTACACTTTAACAAACAAACAAAAAAGTGTCCATAAGCTTTTGGTGCAAATCACTCAATAGGTGGCGCTGCTATACTGTGATTTCTCTTATTTAAGGAAGACTATATCTCAGCTTCTACTGTGTATAATTTAAAAGAAAAACTATGTCACAGGGCTATTATGAAACACGTTTATTTAATTTCTGCGCATATCGGCCAATAGGTGGTGCTGCTATGCTACAGTTTTCCTGTGATTGGGAAAGTTATATCTCAAATTCATTTGTGTATAATTGCACAAAATTTGGTATGTGATATGTGAGAGGGGCATTTTTATAAAACATCACGTTGATTCAATTTTGGTGCATACTGGTCAATAGGTGGCTATACTGTGCTGCAATTTACTCTGTGAATAGGAAGGCTAAATGTCAACATTTATAATATTTAACTGCACTTAACTTGAAATGCAAGATAAATAATATGAGAGCTTAATTTGGGTGTATATTGACCAACAGGTGGCACAGCTGTTCCCCACCTTCTATGATTCTCCACAGGGCTACATCTCAAAATCTTTTGATTAAAATCGCACTAAACTGTATATCTTAAATCTTTATTGTGAGAAGCTATGATTAAGTTTCTTCTGTGCATGTTAAACAGCATGTAGCATTGTTATATAGAGTGATATAGAAGAAAGTTTTGTGATGGCCATAACATTCTAGTTTAAAGCTTTTAGGATTTTTTTTTTTTTTATGTTTTCTTATAAATGTCTCAAAAGAAAGTATTGAATTCATAAAAATTTTCAACTTCTGGTTTTCAATGGATTTGCACATTTTAAGAAGTCCAGAACCTGGTTTGATCAGTTAAAAAATATATATATGTTTGTGTATATGTGACAAAAATTCTGTCCAACTGTACCTCTGAAATTACTACGTATGAATTTATATGCAGTTGAACCATAACATAAATCATTGCCTATCAACTTTTGGTGCATATGGCTCAACAGGTGATGCTACCGTACTGCGATTTATGCAACTTAAAGAAAGGCTATATCTACTGTACAGAATTTCATAGAAATATATATGTACATGCACCTTGGCATATATTATTGCCTATCGAATTTTGGTGCCAATCATTCAGCAGGTGGTGCTGTTATACAGCGCTTTTTGCAATTTCAAGGAAAGCCGTATCTTAGGTTCTATTGCATATAATTACATGAAACTTTATGTTAGAAGGGCATTATGAGAAATTATGCTGATTCAATTTGGGTGCATGTTAGCCAATAGGTAATGCTGCTATACGGAAATTTCCCCCCAAAACGAGAAGGCTATACCTCAGATTCTATTGTGTATAATTAATTGCCCAAAACTTGGTATGTGAGTGAGACAGCCATTATGAAACACTATTGTGATTTATTTTGGGTGTATATCGGTCAACAGGTGGCAATACTGCGCTGCAATTTACCTCATAAATGGGCTAAGTCTCAACTTCTATGACATAAGTACATAAAACTAGATAAGTAAGACAACCATTATGAAAACGAATGTCGACCTTATTTAGGTGTATATCAGCCGATAGGTAGAGCTGCTATTATGATTTTTCACAAGCCTATATCTCAGCATCTGTTTATTAAAATTACACTGAACTCCATATGCAAAATATTTATTGTGTAAAGCTATGGTTAAACTTTTGTACAACGTAAACAGTAAGTGGCACTGTTATATAGAATGATATAACAGAAAATTTTGCGATTGCCACAACATATTAGTTTTCCTATGAAAATAACCCTTCAACTATGTAAAATGTATATTAGTAAAACTATGTAAACTAACTTCAACTATGTATATTAGTAAAATATTTTATTTCACTTTTTTAATACTAGTAATGTAAAAAATATGTAAATAATAAGTTTTAGTCTTGTAATTCTGAACAAAACCTATCTTTTTGTGACAATGCTTTTCATGACAAGCTGCAAGTATATGAATGAGTATGTTAGGCTTAAAGTTTTATTCTTCATGGTGATATTGCACAAATAAATAAAATATTAAATATATTTAAGTAAATTCTATTTAAGATGTTTTTAAAAGAATAGTATATGAAATCTGTTTATATTTTATTGTTAAAAAGAAAAGAAAAAAAATATACAAAAAACAAAACTAATGCCGGATATCCGACGGATATCCGGTCCGGATATCCGTATCCGGCAGGCACAAGAGCTCCGGATATCCGATATCCGGTATCCGGCAGAATCACTATCCGTTTCATCCCTAATTTATACCAGATACCTCAACTCAAACATATCCTTTAAGCAGTGCCTGATTTAAGGCAGGGCATTCGGGGCACGTGCCCTGGGCCCTCACAGTGAAGGGGCCCCCAAGAAATTCCATTATACATTTAAAAAAAATAGTTAAAAGGAAAAATTTCCAAATTTTGTTATAATGATCGTTAATTTTTGTTTTTCATCAATAGAGGGAGGAATTACTGTACTGTTTTATAAATCGGCGTGATGATCTTTCAAGGAAACTATCAACTCATCGGAAAAACTGTAATATTTTCGCTAAACGCAAATACAACTGCATTCTGCCAACTTGTATTCCAAGCTTTTACTAAAGCTAACTAAATGCGAGGCACGCACCGCAATGCAGATACACCGGGGCGACGTATGTCGATCCGATAGGCAAGCGGTGGATCTTGTTTATCCTTACTCTTACCAACAAAATGAAAACTGGAGTGAATTTTCAGACAACTGAATCGGAAATAAGCGGTTTATTTTGTTTTGTGTAATATTAAAGTACGAGAAAAGGGGCCCATTGAACATGAGTGCCCTGGGCCTCCAAGTGAGTAAATCGGTCCCTGCCTTTAAGATGTTTACTTAGAAAAAACGTCAAATTTAACTGGTCATGATCTTGTGAATCAGCATTTGTGAAATTAAAACAAGAAATAGCTAGTTATAGGGTTTGAACTCCATATGACACATCGTTACCAATAACTGTAGCATGTGATGCCAGTCCAACAGGCATTTCAGGAGTCCTATCACATGTAGTCAATGGTATTGAAAAACCAGTAGCATTTACATCCCGCTCATTAACAGTAACAGAGCAGAAATATAGTCAATTGGATAGGGAAGCTTTGGCAATCAAATTTGCAGTTCAAAAGTTTCATACCTATATCTATGGTAAAGAATTTACCCTTATAACAGATAATAAACCTCTATACTGAATTTTTCATCATGATGCCAAAATTCCCACATTTACGTCATCTCAATTACTCAGATATGCTACATTTTTGAGTGAATATGATTCAACACCGAAGAAATGAAGATCATATAAATGCTGATTATCTATCAAGAGCTTCCATTAAATTAAGAGATCCAAAAATTCTACAAGATGATGACATCATAAATTTAAAAGCTGTGAATTAAATTTCTAATGTGATCCTCACGCCTGAAACTATTGCTAAAGAAACAGAAAAAGATCCAAAATTATCAACTTTGAAAAAGGAACTTTTGTTAGGCGATAATTATAATACTGACTACTCGTTACAAAATGGACTCATTTTTAAAGGTCATAGAATCTACATTCCAGAGACATTCCGGCAAACAGTATTAAAAGAATTACATGCTACTCACATCGGCACAACAAAAATGAAGCAGCTGGCTGGACGATATGTTTACAGGGAAAAAATTGATCAAGCCATTGAAAATCTAGTAAAAAGCTGTAAAGAATGTGCTAACTTGCGCAATAATCACCAAAAGTTGCTTTACACCCGTGGGATATCCCTAAAGATATTTGGGAACAAATACACATAGATTATGCTGGTCCCTTTCAAAATCACTATTTTTTTTACATGTGTCAATTCAAAGTCAAAATGGGTAGAAATATGCATGTCAAAATCAGCTACAAATACCAGCTCAACATTCAATCTCTTAAAAAACATTTTCTCAACTCACGGATTTCCTTCAATACTTGTATCAGATAATGCATCCATATTCACAAGCGAAGAATTTCGAACGTACTGCACCACTTGTGGAATAGTCCTAAGGTTTATAGCCACAGGGCATCCTACCACAAATGGCTTGGCAGAACGAAACGTGCAAACCTTTAAACGACGTCTGAAGTCAATGACAAATGAAGCTGGTACCCTTAAAGAAAAAGTTCAGAAAATATTGCTCCGTTATCCAGTGGCGTCGCAAGAAAAAAATTCAGGGGGGGGGGGGGGGGGGCACAACCTGAAAAATTATTTTTTTTTAAATAAAATTCTGATAGCATAGTTTTAAATTTACAGAAAAAATGCTTAGTAGAATTTTCCAGGGGGGGGAAGTGCCCCCCCTTGCCCCATTCTGCCAACGCCCATGCCGTTATCATGCTACTCGTCTAAGCTGTAGTAAATCTCCAGCAGAACTCTATCTTCATCGTAAAATTTGTATAGAATTGGATGCACTTCTGCCAAAATCAACTCATCAATCAAATTTTATCGGTGAGCCAGTATGAGCTTTATCCAAGGGAGAGAATTCAGGCCTGTGTGTACCAAGACAATTTGGGAATATGGCAGTTTGGTGTTGTTATTCAACTGGGTACTCGTCATTACCTAGTGAAGCTGGACTCAGGGCGTACCCTGAAACGACACATAAATCAATTAGTTTCACTCGAGTGCCTCAGGCAAACAAACATCAATCAAAGGAAACAAATAAGTTCCAAATCATCAAAACACGTCACCTTCACAACAAGTACACAAATGTGTGATAATTCACCAACTTCAAGGGGTGATGATATGCTAACAGAGTTGCACATCCAGAGAAAGGATAAAGGACTCATGAGAAAATCTCAAACATCCAGAGGCCCCTCAGCAACATCAACACCTTGTAATAACTCTACTCCAAACACTCATACTGTGTATCGAAGATCTGGGAGGACTAGACGCCCTCCACAATATCTTTCGGACTACGTAACATGACTTTTACAAAAACTTATTATCAATATATGTATATTCTTTTCTTCACAGTTTATATCCTTCAATTTTATGGGTCAACAAATTTAGTATGGGAGAATGTAGTATCCATCAGACAGCGCTGTAAGTTGTACATCTATGTATATATTTTCTATGTTTTGTACATATTTTATAAATATGTAATTAGAACATTCAGTCATAGAATAAACACGTTAAAGTATCGTCTGTGTTCTCTATGTTCAATATCAAAAAGGTCATATTTGAAAAACATTTAAAAAAAGAAAGAGAAAAGGTATAAATGTTTGATATTAAAATCTTACCATTTACACTTCTTTTACAAAGCATGCCCGACAGATTTGGAACAACTATAGTATCGCCCCACAGCTGAATTTGGCGATTATGGCTAAATCATAAATCTAAAAATCATAAATGATAAAATCATAATCTAAATTATAAATCCAAAATAAACAGCATGCAGGCTGCCATATTATATCGCAAACAGTATAGAACGACATCGTTATCATTCAAATCGGCGCCAAAGAAAAATCACCAAATTCAGCTGTGGGGAAATACTATAGTTGTACCACAGATTTTGTCAATACATTATGAAATGATCCATTAAAGGACATACAATTTGGGAAGACATACTCAAGCACCCTATTATGATTTTTTCTTTTGTTCACTTCAAAATTTCTTTCATTTAAATATGGGAACATAGTATACAGCTTATCTGAACCGAAGGAAAAATTTAAAAGCCTTTAATTTGGAATGACTCATATTGAATTTGAAAGCATTTTTGAAAATTTTGTAACATCAGCCAGAAAAGAAAAAAAAAAAATAGTATGTAATGATAAAATCAAAATACATACAACACACATCATGTTTTCACTTCCTACTTGACGATGTTATTACACAAGCACATACAATCGTATACATAAAAATATTTTTCTTCAACTAAAACATTAAACATATAAATAAGTAAAGAAAATGTCAGCTTGAAAATTACTCACTTAAAATTGCTACAGAGAAGTTCTCAGCGTCGGAACAATTTAAAAAGTGAAAAAAGCTGTCACACGCTTACGTTTAGCAGGAAAATATGTTAGTCTCTGCTGAAATGAAAGAAATAAGAAATCAGAATATTATTTCAAAGGATGCAGCAAGAATGATGCAATGCAATAATGAGAACCAATCAAAACCATGATCAAAATCAAAACATTCTTTGCTTTTTATGAACAGATAGTTTAACAAAGATCTGACAGCAACAGCAAAATGTATAGTAGTGTCATCTATTGTCTTAAAGTTAAACTAATAAAAACATTGAGAATAAGCAAATAATCAAGTTTGATAAATAAGCCAAAAAAGAAAATGCCTTGACATATCTATTAGGGACATAGTTTATTTTATATTGAAGATTTTCTTTTTTACTCATATCGATTTTTTATCTCCATTAAAATATATCGATAATAAGTTACATTAATGATATAACTCATGTAAACAAATATCGATAATTTTATTTTTATCAGCAGCAGCTCAGCGTTGTTTTTCTTGTGTGTGTTGTGCCATGCTTTTCTGGTAGTTCAGAATTGATAATTAATATAACCAAATAAAGAGTTATAATTGATGGTCATTATTAAACTTTTAGATTTCTAATCTCTGTTCTATTACTTCCATTGAATGGTAGGTTCTTGACACCTAATAGTTTATTCGATTGTAAATTAATTAATTTTTTGAAAAATGTTGTATTTACTTATAATGAGTTTTAATAGAAATCAGGATTATACAACTTTCTTTTTAGTTTTTATTATTTACAATTCAGTTTCATTTGTTTTCCATGATTACTTTTTTAATAAGTATAAAAAAAATTTAATTACGATTATAACGCAAAACAATTGACAAGTAAATGAAATTCCTGCTCTACTCGTTTCATTAGTACTATTTCATTTCCTTGTATTCTGGGGAATAACTTCAATTCGATTATTATCGCGAATATTCAGATTGTCAGTATTTGGTTCGTGTTCGTACCCAAATGTTTGTGTAAATGCATAAGCTTCTATTAAGTATAATTTATTAATTCTAGCGTAATTTATTACTTACACTGTTAATATTTAAATTAATCTGAATCTAGTGATTTTTTACCTGATATTTGAATTACTGCTTTCGTGCATTATTTATATTGTTATGTATAATTATTTATTTATTTACAATCCTAGAAACAGATGACATAATTAGCAAGGTAAAATCCTAAAACCAGGCTTCTTTCTTCATAGGTTAATTTACATAACTGTTACCATAGACATAGACAGAGTTTTTTTTCCCAGCTAGTTTAATGTTTCCTTTTAATTGGTAGAAAACTTATCAGAGCTGAAAATAGTACAATAATCATCATATATAAAGAATTTCACTACATGTTTTGAAACAAAGTATCAGCTTGGATTATTAAAATGTTTATTATCAGTTGAAGCGTTAAAAAGGGGAGGGGGGGGGGAACCTTATTTTGAAATTTTGTTTTGAAGATTGACTCACACACTCTGAAAAACACCAAGCGTATATAATTTTTTGTTATTATCTAAAGTGTTTTCCTCCAAAATCCCTGATATCGCTGTCATAATTTAAAAAAAATCTTCTTTTCTGTTTTAAACAGTATATCTATCTTAATAAAATACATAATGAAGCAGTTTTATCTTATATCTTTGGAATATTTCGTGATTAGATATTCCTTCAGAAAAAAAGAATTGTGTTCGAATTTCTTACTCTTAGTTATAAAGTAAGGTATCTCAAAAAAAAAAAAGAAAACACAAATATTTTAAAGTAAATATTATTAACCGAATTATTATAAACTAGCAGGCTTTGCTGGTCGTTATATTTAAATGAAATGAAAAAAAAAAATTGAATCACTGTATTTTTTATTCTACTTTATAAATTAAAAAAAAAAATCCTGAAATCATTCTGAACCTTGCTTTCAGGTATTATGTAATTCGTATAACAGGACTGTATTTCTTTCAGACAGTGATTTTGCATTGTTATCATTTTGCAGTCTGTCACCTTTCAGTAAACCTACAAACATTTTTTTTTTTAGTCGATAAGAAATATGGTGACAATGAGAAACTAACATGGATAAACCATATCATTCATGATTGTTTGCTCAGGGTGCATTTTATAAACAATATTCAAACTAGAGATGCAGCGATTATTCAGCCTATCTGTCAAATATTCGACTTTGGCCAAATAATATTGTAAGAAATGTTTCTATTTACCGTGGAATAAAACTTTTTAATCTGACTGTTTATATTCATCATGTACTATAAAGAAAACTTTATTTGAAGCAAAGTAACACTTTTTTCTTCAACTTTCATACCCTAAATTGGTTTTATCCACCCATTTTTATATAAGAAGGTAATTTAGGAATCATGTTAACTTTTGTGCTACATCAATAAGTACCAGAAGTATCTATAAATAAAATAAGCTAATATAATCTGTTAAATTTATTTAAAAGTGTCCTAATAGCAAATTATAATGGCTTAATATTTTTAAGCATAATAAGAAGTTAATCACTTGTTACATAAAAAAACATTTCTTTCAATGATATTTTTAATTATATGTACCGATAAAGAACATAAATATGTTACAGTAGATATAGATGTGTTATATATATATATATAACATTGACACAGTCATCGTATATTTTGCAATACTTAGGTTTTTTTTTTTTTCTTTTATGTAAAATGCACGTAAAATTTAAGAGTGCTACTATTTCTTATTAAATAATAAAAATATATAAATACAAATTATTTTAATTAGTATATATGTTTAGAAATTTTTATTTATGTATTCATCAACCGTGAATATTTATTTAAATCAAATTGGAGTGTAAAGGTTGATATTTTTATTTATTACCAACTATGTGAAAAATACCAGAGCCGGGAATCGAACCCGGGCACCTCCGCTTAACGCACGGATGCTCTATCACTGAGCTACCCTGGCTGACAACCAGCTAGGCATTTCTCACATAATGGGCTCTTCCCAGCATCGTCTGCTCAATCACGTGATAGAGGAAAACGAATTCTGAGAATCGAATTCAATTAAATATTGTTCTTAAGAACAAAAATTTTAATATTTAATATAAAATAAAATAAAAGTAATATTGTGCATTTGTAAACAGTAGAATAATTGTATTTGTAAATTTAATAATTTTTAAAAAACATTTTATGTGTTTATTTATTTTTACTTATAAGAATCGAATTTTGTATATTGTAGTGTAACTGTAACATTAACTGATCTAGCAATAAATAATAGCTTGTTCTTGTGGAATGTTTGCGGATTATAAAATATTTTCATTTAATTGAATTGCATAAAGGTGTTACAACAAGTTAATTAACTTAATTACTGGTCTAAATGGATTTACGTAGTACGATATTGCACTGTCACTGATTTAAGTACCAAAAATCAGAGTATTTAAACATGGTCTTCATGAACATCAATAACAGGTATAAACTAAATGATGATTGTAAATGTATACAGTAAACGAAAGATGATGAATAATGATATAAAATGGATTAAAAATGATGATGTATAAAAAATAACACAGATTAAATACGATTGATCAAAAATAAGAATAGAAAATATGTCATTTTAGCAATCGCTCTAGCTAAACAAGACTTCGTCTGCTATTTGTTTTTCATCTATCATGTGACCTCTGACGTAAGGTGGGAAGAGCCCATTATCGTTGGCAAAGTCACCGAGTCTGCAAACGCAGATATATCAGGTGAGGCAATAATAATCATAGCACAACTCCATAGACCACGAAATTTCAATTTAGAAATTTTTATTTATGTATTCATCAACCGTGAATATTTATTTAAATCAAATTGGAGTGTAAAGGTTGATATTTTTATTTATAAAAATATTTTGCCTAAATAAAAATATCAACCTTTACACTCCAATTTGATTTAAATAAATATTCACGGTTGATGAATACATAAATAAACATTTCTAAATTGAAATTTCGTGGTCTATGGAGTTGTGCTACGATTATTATTGTCTCACCTGATATATCTGCGTTTGCAGACTCGGTGACTTTGCCAACGATAATTATGTGAGAAATGCCTAGCTGGTTGTCAGCCAGGGTAGCTCAGTGGTAGAGCATCCGTGCGTTAAGCGGAGGTGCCCGGGTTCGATTCCCGGCTCTGGTATTTTTCACATAGTTGGTAATAAATAAAAATATCAACCTTTACACTCCAATTTGATTTAAATAGTATATATGTTTTACATACTATTTTCAAGAACGTCATTGTAATGATTATATTTGTCATAAAAAACAAAGTTAAAATGCTTTTAATGAGTGTAAATTATCATGTAGAAATAATTTAATAAATTAGCATTTTTGAAAATAATCTCACTCTATGTAGGGGAATTCCTGGTGCAGAATGGTACTTTTTGCCTATTTGTGAAAGGTTTAGAAACTCTTGCTCCGAATTTCTTGCTCATTACTTCAAAGGACTGTTCTCTTTCTAATACTGGCTGGGAAAGAAAATTACTAACTTCCATAAGCTTTTCATCGTTTTGGCTGTAAACTAAAATTAACTATTAAAATTAACTGTAAACTAAAAAAGTAAACTAAAATTTACACATGGTACAGTAAACTAAAATTTCATTTAAATATGAAACCTTTGTATAATTAAAAATGAATTTCCAAAATTTGCTGCACCTCTTCTGTATTGCCGTGCATTAAAAAAAAAATCTATAAATGTTAAAACACTATTTTCTTTAGATATATTTAAAAAGGCTTGAATAATATGTGTCAGTTTAATTTGGTTTGAAATATTATCCAAGCCAGCAGTGCATTCTGGATGTTTTGTGTGTCCTCGTAAAAGAAGTATATAGGAAAAATAGTGTGGCCAATCTAAAGAACGGATATTAAAATGCTTAAATTTCCGAGCATATTTCTGAAAGTTCTCACTCAAATAGAAAGAGAGATGAAACGAAGTTATAAAAGCTTTCCAACTTCGTTGTATGAAAATGTCAGAAATTAAAAATTTAATAATCTCGTGTTTTTAAGAAAGGTTCGACTGCTAATATTTCTCATAAAAATAGAAAAACGTTAGTGACTAAAATACAAGTGAAAAAAAAAAAATAATAATAATTATAATAATAACCTTATCAACAAAGCGATTAAACACTTGATAAATTTTAAATATTATGTTTAAGGCAAAATTTATATAAAAATTGAGATTCTGTCTTCAACGTTTCTGCCATTGGCAAACCAAGAAACCGAAAAACCGTTCGAAATTTCCATGTAATATAAAATAAAAATCTGCTTGAAAAATAAATAAAAATGACTTCTATTTTCTCATATAATCGTGAATAACCTTCATGCTAAATTTTTTTACCTCTCATACATAAATAATCATCAAACACAGCGATTACCGCATTAAAAACTGTGAAGAAAAAACGTAGATTACAAAGGGAAATTGTTCTTTTCCAGCATTACCGAAATCCCTAATCAGGTCGGTGCTGCAGCGGATGCAGCTCCAACCAAATGGTCGAAACTGGTAAGGAAAACGAGTAGGGGCGGTTGTAACTGTTCTTTCCCTAAAGAAATCCCTTTTTTCGGGAGCTGCATGGATGAGCAGTCCCTTTACGAATTTTCGAGGTGCTATTACGTTTAAAAATGGTTAACTTTTCTCAGCTTTTTAATAATTTTTCATGATAACGATGTAATCTGCTTTTCTATATGCATAATACTATACAATATAATAATATTTATTTGCAAAATATTTTGAAAGTTGATAAAATAAATTTTTCGAATATTTCTGGGGGGGCTGCAGCTCTGCAGCTCCTGCCACGAGCCGCCACTGGTAAAACTTTAAGCCTAACATGCTCATTCCTATACTTGCAGCTTGTCATGAAAAGTATAGTCACAAAAAGATAGGTTTTGTTCAGAATTACAAGACTAAAACTTATTATTTACATATTTTTTACATTACTAGTATTAAAAAAGTGAAATAAAATATTTTACTAATATAATCATAGTTGAAGGGTTATTTTCATAGGAAAACTAATATGTTGTGGCAATCACAAAACTTTCTGTAAAATCATTCTATATAACAGTGCCTCTTACTATTTACGTTGTACAAAAGTTTAACCATAGCTTCTCACAATAAATATTTTGCATATGGAGTTCGGTGCAATTTTAATAAACAGATGCTGAGATATAGGTTTGTGAAAAATCATAGCAGCTCCACCTATCAGCTGATATACACGTTTCATGTAATTATATGCAATAGAACCTAAGATATGGCCTTCCCTGAAATTGCAAAAAGTGCTGTATAACAGCACCACCTGCTGAATGGTTGGCACCAAAATTCGATAGGCATATTACAGTCGAAGTTCGATAATCCGGAATGCTCGGGACTTCGGCAATTCCGGATCATGGAAAATTCCGAACCACAGAACTTTTTTTTGAAATTTTACTCCAAGTTATTTCTGTTTTACCAAAAACTTTTTTTTATCTTATAAAACACACAAGCATTCATTTAAATATAGCATCTATATAAATTATAAATAATATAACGTTAATTTCTTTAAAAGATTTACATTAAATAAACTGCATAAGAAATGAACATCAAAATATTGGTTTACATATTTATTGACACACATTATAAATATACATGAAAATATAAAACATTTCGATTGTTTCCACATTAAAATATTTTTTATATATACTGATACAGCTTGTATATAACTCTGGATTAACGTAATAATAAAAAATTTATGGAGACCTCTGTGTACTTGCCGATTACCATGTTAGGCCTAGCGCACTCAATAACAAACTTTAAAACTAGATTTAAAAAAGTTGCTTACATTTAAAAAAAAAAAGAAAGAATAAGAAATTAGAAGGCAAGGAAAATACATAAAAATATTTACTGTTTATGATTAAAAATAATTTTAAAAGAGTAAAAACATCAAAGTTTGATAAGAAACGGGGGAAAATGTCATCTTATCACGAAGCCGAAAGATCGTTGGTTGGATGGTTGGTTGGTCCGAGACTAAAAATCCGAAACTAAAAAAACGAAACTAAAAATCCGAAAATGTCCGAACCATGGAGCTTTCCAGACAATGGAAGTCCGGACTATCGAACTTCGACTGTATATGCCAAGGTGCATGTACATATATATTTCTATGAAATTCTGTGCAGTAGTTCCTAAGATATAGCCTTTCTTTAAGTTGCATAAATCGCAGTACGATAGCATCACTTGTTGAGCCATATGCTATGCACCAAAAGTTGGTAGGCACTGATTTATGTCATGGTTCAACTACATATAAATTCATATGTAATTATACGCAGTAATTTCAGTGGTACAGTCGGACAGAATTTTTGTCACATATACACAAACAGATATATTTTTTAATTGATCAAACCAGGTTCTGGACTTCTTAAAATGTGTAAATCCATCGAAAAACAGAAGTTGAAAATTTTTATGAATTCAATACTTTCTTTTGAGACATTTATAAGAAAACATAAAAGAAAGAAGCAAAAGAAGGAAAAAGAAAAATAAACTAAAAGCTTTAAACTAGTATGTTATGGCCATCACAAAACTTTCTTCTGTATCACTCTATATAACAATGCTACATGCTGTTTAACATGCACAGAAGAAACTTAATCATAGCATCTCACAATAAAAATTTTAGATATAGAGTTTAGTACGATTTTAATCAAATGATTTTGAGATGTAGCCCTGTGGAGAATCGAAGGTGAGGAATAGCTGCGCCACCTGTTGGTCTATATACACCAAAATTAAGCCAGCTTTTGCTCTCATATTATTTATCTTGCATATCAAGTTAAGTACAGTTAAATATTATAAATGTTGAAATTGAGCCTTCCTATTCACCAGTATGCACCAAAATTGAATCAACGTGATGTTTTATAAAAATGCCCCTCTCATATATCACGTACCAAATTTTGTGCAATTATACACAAATGAATCTGAGATATAACTTCCCCAATCACGGGAAAACTGCAGCATAGCAGCACCACCTATTGGCCAATATGCACAGAAATTAAATAAACGTGTTTGATAATAGCCCTGTGACATAGTTTTTTTTTTTTAATTATACACAGTAGAAGCTGCGATATAGTCTTCCTTTAAATAGGAGAAATCACAGTGTAGCAGTGCTACCTGTTGAGTGATTTGCACCAAAAGTTCATGGACACTTTTTTTTTATTAATGTGTAACTATGTATAAATTTATATGAAATTCTGTGCATTAACTCTTGAGCTAGAGCTGCTACACAATTTTTGTCACACAGACATTTTTTAAAAATGGTCAAATTGTGTTCTGGTTCCCCCTAAATGCGTAAATCCACTGGAAGTTGAAATTTTTTACGAATCTAATACTTCCTTCTATTTAACATAGAAGAAAATAATAATTCAAAATGAATTTATGTTTTTTTCTTTGGATAAATTTTACTTATTTTATATTTTTATATTCTGTACAGATAAGAAAGAAAAGTTTGTTATTTATTAAAATTCTTTATATAAAATTTGAGTTTTTCTAATGTTCAAAAACTTTAAATAATTGAACATTTAAAAAAATATTTTTTTCTTCTCCTTTAACAATCTGAAAGTCAAAGTACAGACTTTCTGAAAATTTAAACATGTACTTTTATTTGAAGTAATTTTATTTTGGAGAATATATCTATGCAATGTAATGGTAATTCTTAATTTAGGTGCTTTAGCAATATATTCTATTAAAAGCATAAAATTATATAATTTTTTTTTTTTTTTTTTTTAAATACAAATCAAATAGGTAGATGGCGCAGGCAATGTAGACACTCTGCTAGTATAAATATACGGTCACAAAAACAAGAACTTTCTTATGTATGAAAAAGTGGATTGTAAATAAACAAGCAGGTTCTAGTCAATAAATGCACATTATTTGACTCATTTTCGAAACAATCTAACAACTTTTATTTCCAATACTAACAATATTACTAAACAGTCTAACAACATGTTAAACAAAAGTCATAAAAACAGAGTTATATGCACTGCACAGAATGAATGTCATTTGTTTATGAACAGCTCTTTTTATTGCTATGGGAAAGATTAGGGGGAATGATATAGATCACTCTGGAAAAACCTAGTTAACTCTGTATAAAATTAAAATAGGGCTTCTATATTTCTTAGACCTGTAGCTACTTTTGTCTAAATTTGTTCGCTAAAGAGGCTAATTTCAAATTTCACAAAGGCTTATTTTTTTTTCTTTCTTTCTTTTTTTTTAAAAAAAAAAAAAACCTTTATGCTACAACGGATCTAAAAAAATAAAATAATTGTCTCAAAATTTTCATTTGAGGGGAGTTTAAGCTTGAATTTTCTGCTTCGGATATCCGTCTTGAAATTACCGGATATCCGTATCCGGAGTGCTGATATCCGATACCCCGTCGGATATTTAAAACCCAGCCGGATAGGCCGGATACCGGATAGTTACCGGATATCCGTTTATCCCTACTCAAAACACCAACAACTCTGAAATCTATGAAGTATTCTGACCAGCGGATCCTTGACCTTGATTGATTAATTTTCAAATAAAACAATAAAATGCTAATATCATTTATCATACATTATTATTTTCTTTTTTAAATAATTATATTTTCTAAAATATATCTATATCTATCTATATATTATTATTATTATTTTCTAGTATTTTCAAAGAGAGTGAATCCTTTTTTCATGATGACTTCGGTAGAAGTTTCTAATCTCCCTCTGTTTTTATGCCCTCGAAGACCTGCTGAAGGCAATGAAGGTCGAATTATTAAACTTCGTGCCAATCATTTTCCTATAATAATAAAAGCAGCTAATATATTTCAGTATGATGTTACAATTTCACCTGATAGATGCCCAAGAAAAGTTAATAGGTAAGTTTTTTAAATAATAATTTAATATTTATTATAGAACATACAATGGTGTTGTTTTCAATCAATTAAAATTATTTATTAATGATTTATATTTCATTAAATATAGGGAAATTATTGACACTATGGTCAAATCATATAGAACAATATTTGGAAGTCAACTTCCTGTATTTGATGGACGAAAAAATATGTATACACGAAATATGCTCCCTTTGAAAGATAGGAATAACCATGCCAATAGAGTGAGATTTATTTTAATATATTATTTACATTTTCTTTGTTAAATAACTAATAATTTTGATTTTTATAATATTGAGTGTTCATGCTAGGGAAAAAAAGGGCAGGGTACTTGTCATTAAAAAGACATTAGATTTAGTGAAAAGGGTTTTGGTTTGGATATTACAGTTCAGAATTGGTAAAGTATATGTTTTACATGTGATTTAAATTTATGTTTTTCATGTTATTTTTTAGTGAAATTCATATTTTTGAGCTGATCATTTGACAGAAATTTGTTTGCCCATCAGACTTTTGACAAAATATGCTGTTTTTTAGGGAATTCACAATTGTGCCATAACCATTTGACAAAATTAATATTTTTTGAAGAAATTCGTATTTTTTACTATGAAATTTTAAAAAGATGCACATTTTATAGAAAATTTTCTGGCAAAACTCAGGATTTTCATAGAATATTTTTATCTATTTTTTTTTTTTTTTTTTTTTTTTTGTTCTTCAAAGAAATTTGCATTTTTTGATAGCCCTCAACAAAATTCACATTCTATGCATTATTACCGTATATTTCCAAATATAAGCTGAGAGTACGCTTTTCCCTGCAGAAATTTGCCCAAAATTGCAAACCTGTGTATAAGCCGAATTGAAAAAATTCTCTTTTAAAGTTCAAGTATATCACCAAAATGGCGAAAATATTGCCAATCTATAAAACTTTCAGGATAATCTAAATATAAATAAAAAGCATTTTTGTTTCGTTACACAGAGTGTGGATATGTTTTAAACTAAAATCGGCAAAGAAATCGCCATGCTTAAACAAATAAAATATCTTATTACTTACCTTAACAAACTATAATTAGTGTAAGGCCGTCATCCTGCAGACAGGGTTAGAATAAACAAGTCTGGTATCTTCAACTTTGCCTCGCTTTAATAGAAAACTGATGAAATCTGTAAATTAATTTCATATTCCCTGACAAGCAGTCGTACAAATTGATCGTAAAATTATGAGACTGTGCTGGTATCGCCATCTGTTGTATAATTTATGGTAAATTCCGCGACGTGTTTAAATCTTTTCATTTAAATCATGTTTTTCATTTTAGAAAAAAAATATGACTCAGAACTTTCTGAAAGATATAAAAGTGATTTTTAAGAGTTCATTATTGTAAAATATCATGGTTTTGTGTCATTGTAACCAAATTGGAAATGTTTAATCAAGCCATATAAAAATCCCTTCTTCATGCGGCAACACGTCATCTGATTGACGATTTATGATTTTCAGATTTAAAAAATGTTACAAAAACGTTACCTTATTGATTTTTTTTCTTTTTTTTCAAAAAATTAAATAGATGGCAAATTTCTAGTTTTCATGGGTAATTTTATGCCTTTGAAGTGAAAAAAATATGAAAAAAAAAAAAAAAATGCTGGTGACGTCATGTTGCCCATTATAAAAAAAATTGACCCCTAGAAACATTTTAAACAGAAATAATTTAATTGTATAAATTAAAAATATGATCGGTAGTCCTGTTTTTTCAAGTTTTTCTTGTACTATTTCCGAATCAGACAGAGAAGTTACTCCGTTCGTACAATCTGCCGATGACATCAGATACCGGCAGGGTACTAGCTCTGAAGCATTATTGCTTTGGCATACTTTGGTATGCTTTGGATGCAAAAGCTAATCCAGTTTTATTTTTTTAGAATGTGTGATATACATATTTTTTACTTATTTAGACTAGAAAAATTCTTTTTATGGTTGATATACGTCCTAAATTGTTTGTATGTTTACTTTTGAATGCCGTGCGTAAATTTGATCTTGGGTAAAAAATGCTTCATCATGAATAATGACACATATACGTGCCACCCGTCGTTGATCACATGTCATAAGAGGAGAAAAATATGTGTTCTTTTTTAAGTAGTACAGTACGAGTGCTGTTAGCACTATGACTTGACTTAGATGCGTTGTATAATTACTATTACAAACTAATTTACTGGAAATATAACCATCTAAAATGTGGATAATAACTAACCTCGTAAAGAAATCCACAGTATTCAAATGTTATTGGATAATTACTAAAAATTATGTTGAAATCCAAACTTCATTTAAGTATTTTATATTTGTATATATGTAAATATTTTTATCTAGTTTACATTAAATAATATTAAAAATGTCCTTTGTGAGAATAATCTTTTGTAGTAAAGTTACTACAGTGAAAAAAAAAAAAAAAAGAAAGAAACACACGTGACTACATCGAGCTGCTCTAGAAATAAATTTAAAATTGCTCTAAGAGTTTTATATGTGATAATTATTTAACTCTCTGTCTGGTGCACCCTGCCTGAGAGGCCCGTTTTGGTTTTTATTCTCTAAATATCCTACACATGATTTTTAATTCAAAAACACTCATATGGTGACCTTATTAGGAGTGAATAGAAAGTAATAAATGAAAATTTGATGCATAAGTACGAATTTATTGATTGTAGTACAAGTATTTTAACAATAAGTATTTACCTGGCCTCTCAGGCAGGGTGCACCCGATTTTGTTCGTCCTACAGGTGTGCTTGACATAGGGTTAAAAATAAGGTTTAATATCACTATTTTACTTTATATATAATTTTTACGCTTAAAATATATGCAGGGGTGAAACTTTTCAGGGCCTACCCCTGAATTCAGGTTTTTTTTAATTTTTGCTGTTTCTGATTTTTATGTAAATTATTTTGTTTTTACAGAAATTTCTTATTTTGAATGTTTAATTTGCCTTATAATAATGTATTAAGAACTCTCCAAATATCATTTAATACAGGTAGCCATATGATATTTCATTATTAAATCATCCCTATTTGAATGCAAATATCTGTTTTCAGGGTTTTTGCATGCTAGGTAGTTTCACCCCTGTATATGTATTCAATCATTGTTTTTAAGGTACGTTTTTTTCTAGAAATGTGAACTTGTATATAAGCTGACCCCTATACTTCAGCTTCCGAAAAATTTCCAAAAATTCTCGCCTTATACATGGAAATATACGGTATATGACTAGATTTCTTGTTCTTCTTGTGATCGTTTGATGAAATTTGTATTATTTTACATGATCAATCGAAATTTGTCTTTCACAGACTATTTTTTGAAGCATTATTGCATTTTCATGATGTAATTTTCTTTTTATGCAGCAGTCTTTAGTGTAAACTTGGTTTCTTTGCCTGACAATCCTTTGATAAAATATGTACATTTTTTGAATGATCATATGACTAAAAATCAGTGTTTTTGCATTATTCTATGCCTAAATTCAAACTTTTTGCGTGATCCTTAAAAAAAATCGTTCCTTTTCCTGTAAATAGTTTTTGAAAAAAATCACAGTTTTCTTTCTTACAATCTTTTGATGAAATTCTTACTTTTTACTTCCTATACCAGGGTTTGCACGGGATTGCGGGAATCGTGCAATATTTAAAAAAATCCCACTTTAAAAAATTTCATATGTGCGCTTTTCCGCAATTTTTTTTTTTTTTTTTTTTTTTTAATCTAATTCATTGAACTCCACAAATTTATTTTTTCCGTTTTTTAAATAATCGCGGATATTGTTCGTTAAATATATATATATATATATATATATAAATGAAACAATTGGCAATCAAATGTTCTACAAAAGCTTCCGATTCCTAATCTTTCTCCATCCACAACATAAATGTAAATATCCATTTCAAACTTGCTTTATGAGATTCTAGAAACTGTAAAGAAATACAATTGTTAAATATTTCTTGCTCATGTAATTATTTTTTGCCCACCTCCCCCTTTATTTATCTCCATCTAGCGATCAGCAATCAAATGTTCTGCAGAAGTCTTGTTTCCCAATCTTTACCCATCTGCAACATAAATTATATTTATAATATTCATTTTAAACTTGCTTTATTAGATTCTAGAAGTAGAATTGAAAGAGTTTAATATTTCTTACTCTGTAATTATTTTTTTAATCCCCCCCCCCTTTCACATCTCCGGAGCACGGATTGAGGTCAATGATCAATTCTAGAAACAATAAAGCAATAGAAGTGCTCAATATTTCTGACATATGTAATTATTTTTAGACCTTTAGTGCTGAACTTAATGAATCTATTTATTTTTTCTCAATTAAATTAAATCTTTATGGGGTGTCATATCTATACCAAATTTGTAAAGATAGGTGAAATGAAGAATAGATTTTTCAGGTAAGAAAATTTTTTCCAAATCAATTTAAGAAAATTAATACTCAGTTGGTTTTTATGCATGTTTGAAACTAATAATTAGCTACTGCTACTTTTATATGAATGATTAATGTACATACATAAAAATCATATTCTATATTTGTTTGAAAAATTTGTTTTACTCTTGGTGTGAAATTTTTAAAAGATTTTATGTGGATATAAAAGTTATTGCAGGTATATTGAAGAATTTTTTTTTACGCTAATGAAAAAATCCTGAAAATGCTTAATATAGATAAAAACTATATATATATAAATGTTTATGTCATCAGTTCATTGAAAGTGACTTTATCAATATTCAACTAATCATCCAATCAATCATATTATCGAAAAATTATCAGCTAATTTCTAATTTCAGCTATCACATGTCTGTAATTTGCATATTTCCTGAAAATACTTTTTTTCTGTAAAATGTAATTACTGACTTAAATTTCAAAAATCTCACTTAAATTTTCAAAATCCCACTTAAGTTTTCTGTTAGAGTAGGAGAATCCCACTCATTTTTTTTCCTTAGTGTGAACCCTGTATACAAAGTATAAGGAAGTATAGTAATCCCGATTTGCGAAATGGATTTTGTATTTCACATTGCTCGAAAACAAATGATCGCGGAATATTGCAAATTTATGCGTGTGAATGTCATGATGTCTAGTCTACACCTGTAAGTTTCGTCTTAACACGAGCTCTCGTTTTAGAGATATCAGCGACTTTACACGATTTTTTGTAATGTCTGTATGTGTGTGTGTGTGTAAGTGTGTTTCTCGCATAACTCAAAAACGGTTGGATGTAGAAAATTGCGTATTGGTTCATAGGTTTGTTATAACATCTGGTTGTGCACTGCCCTTTTTGGACTTTGTATGATTTTCCGTTTTGGTGATATTTAAGAAAATTAGGTTCATAATGACCAAATATACAAAGGTTTTGGCCATAATGTAAAAGTTCAGAACATGTTGACAATGCATTTTTTTAATATTTTTAGCCAACTGTTTCAGATACCTGATGCCTTCAGCAGCATTTATATGATTCAACAGAAAATTTATTTAACTAACTTCCTGACTTGCTAGACACTTGAAACTTTCAGAATAGTTCAGAACACAGTGAAAATGCATTTTTTAAATACTTTTAGCCAACAATTTTGGGTCCCTGCTGCTTTCGCCAGCGTTACCAGTACAAATCTTGCAATCGAGTTTTAACTAACTTCCTGACTAGCTAGTCATTTGAAACTTTCAGAAAAGCTCAGGATACGGTGATAATGCATTTTTAAAATATATTTAGCCAGCTGTCTCGGGTTCAATGACAATGCTTTTTAAGATTATGTATATTTCTAAAGGTGTATAAGGAAGTCATGTGGTGCCCACATCAGATTTTTTCCAGCTTATAAATAACAGATACTTTATATTGTAGTTCATATGAAAAATTTGTTCATAATATATCTTGTAGTTAAATAGTATTTCAGTGATTCTGTTTGCTAAATCAAAGTATAACTATTTACACTTTTTTAGATGGAATTTGAAGTTACTCTTCCTGGTGAAGGTAGAGATAGAGTATTTCGTGTAACTCTGAAGTACGTTACACAAATTGATTTACGTCTTCTTGATGATTCTTTGCATCCTCCTAGTAACAATGGATTTCCACACCCTGTTCCAGCTGATTCTATTCAAGCTTTAGATGTCATTATGCGTCATCTGCCGAGTTTACGGTAAAGAACATGCACACACATATGTATATATATGTATATGAATCATTTTTGTTTTTTATTTGTCGCTAAAACTTTAATTGTGAAACTTAAATAAAATTTAACCATCCTTATTAATGCTTTCTTTTTCATGTCATCGATAAAGTATAGATTAAATTCTGCAATTTTGTTCTCTTGCTTTTTAACGAAAAGGTATAATTTTTATTTTGTGACCAGAAATCTGTACAGTTTTTGATCACAAGCTATATGATCTTTTGGCATACTCAAAATAAATTTATAATATTGTACTTATTTAAGTACTAATGAAATTACATAGTTATATCATTCCACTGTTAATGCTGTATGGTTGAGTAGTTTGTGGTTTTCATATTTAGGTTCACTCCCGTTGGAAGATCTTTCTTTTCAAATCCCACTGGATATTACCATCCTCTTGGTGGTGGCCGTGAAGTTTGGTTTGGATATCATCAAAGTGTTAGACCTAGCCAATGGAGAATGATGCTCAATATTGATGGTGATTAAGATTAAATAGTTAATTTCAATTCAAACTTTTATATTTGTATGTTCTTCTAATCATTTATTTTTGGGAGGCAATTAATTTTCATTTCTTGTTTATTTATTTATTTAAATTTATTATTTTGAATAAAATTGGTTAATCTTATGAAATATAATTTTAAAACTTTATATCGATTATAATTTTTAAAACTTTTATTTAATAACAAATAATAATATTAGAAATGTTGCATAAATTACATTATGTTAGATGTTATACTAGCTGCCTTCGGCGACCAGCTGGTTCATGATCCTTGAAAAATCCAACCATACGAAACTCTCGCTTGGTGATGCCTGTGGCACCTTTTTCCCGTTTCAGGACCTACAATAGCTTATTAACATAAAGTGCAAATAGCTTTATTGAAAATTTTAACTGTAATGAATTCTCGCTCGGTAGCACCTGCAGCGCCCTCTTTCCATTTCAGTATCTGAAACAGTCTGTTTGCTCACCATGTTAAGATCTTTGGAAATTCTAACCATAGCAAAGTCCCGCTCGGTGCCTGCGGCGCCTTATCCCGTTTCAGAACTTACAACAGCCTGCTTGCTCATAGTGTAAATAGCTTTGAAAATTTTAACTGCGGCAAATTTCCACTCTATGGCGACTACGGTGCCCTTTACGTTTCATGATTTGAAACAGCCTGTTCACTCACCGTGTAAAGGAACATAGAAAAATTATGATCATGGCAAATCTCCAATCTGGTGGGGCCTATGGACGTCTAATCTACTCCCAAATAATTTAATCGTAATTGGAGATATTGAATTATTAAAATATCAAAGCGCCATTTGGTGACAGAGATTTACAACATGTACTCTTCAATTCCAATATTTGCACCAAATATTTTAAAAATGAAATATTAGCAAAAATATGCTTCTTTTATTTATTTATTTATTTATTTTTCACAAATCGACTGAAAATTGTTCTTCAGAACAATTTACAAATGATGCTAGTATTTGCTTATTGTTTTAATTATTAATATTTTTTTATATTCAGAAAACTCGCCAATGAACTGTGTGTAATTTTATTTTAAGATTAAAAAGATTTAATCAGCAACTTTGCATGAATATCCGTCAACCATTATACACACAAAGACACAAATGGAGCATAACAATGTCAGCTGCCGATCAACTCCTTTTAAAATAAAAAATAATTTCACTTTCCATTGAAATGTATTCGTTGCTGTGGAAACTCTTTCTCAGAAAAAGAACTTTGCAAGAAATCCATTTATTACTGGCATGCCCACCTTCTACTAGCAGAAACTTTCAAAAAATAAGACGGTATTCAGTAAAATAAAAAATTATAACTCATTAAGTTTTTGAAATACTATTTCAATCTTTGGAGGTCTTTTTCATTTAATTGAGATCTATATATGAAAAAAAAAAAAAAAAGATTTATCTTGAAAAGATTTTAAGTTATAAAATGTTTTGTGAAAATATCTATTGTTTGAAAGAGGATTAAATGGCCTTCTTAATATTCTGGTCGTTAAGAAATTCGACATTTACTTATTTGTAGAGGGTGATTCAAAAAGAAATGATTGAAAAAAAGAGAAATTTTGGACCTTTATAAAAATATTTTTTAAAAATATATAAAATCCATGTTTTTTTAAAAAAAGTTATAGAGATTATAAGCTTTTTATTGTGAAGCCCTAAAAAGCATAAAATAAAAAATTATTATTGAGCTTAAAACATGCTATAAATAAATGAAAGTTTTAACAACACTAATGAAATTTTAAAGAAAAATATAGATATACTCCGCGACAAAAAGATAGGTACAAAGGGTTTTTTCTTTAATTTTTCATAAAATAATCTAAATTGTGCTTATCATTTATTATTATCATAAAATAACACTATTTCAAGACTAATTTAGAAAAATTTTAAGACTACACTCCACAACAAAAAGATAGGTACACAGTTTTTTTTTTTTTTTTTTTTTTTTTTTTTAATATGATACTAATATTTAGTATGTTTTTGATATAATAAATGATCAGCACAATTTAGATAATGTTATTTTATGAAGAAAAAAAAAACACCTTTGTACCTATCTTTTTGTCGTGGAGTGTAGTCTTAAATTAGAAAAATTTCAGTCTTAAAAATTTTCTAAATTAGTCTTAAAATAAGGTTATTTTATGATAATAATAAATGATAAGCACAATTTTATGAAAAGTGTGTATTTGTAAATTATGAAAAGTGTGTAAGTTGTGTATTTTATGAAAAATTGAATTGAAAAACCTTTGTATCTATCTTTTTGTCGCAGAGTGTATTTTTCCCTTTTCCAAGAGATGAAAATTTTTAAATATTCAAAATATTTTAAAAAGCATTCGAGACCAGTAGTTTTAGTTTATTAGTTTTTTGTATAATTATCCGTTAAGCCATAAATTTCTAAGGTCTCGAAAGCATTTTGAATATATAAAACTTTTCATCTCTTGCAAAAAGGAAATACAGTGAAACCTCTCAAGTTGGACACCCCTCTAAGTTGGACGCTTTTTCTTGGAACGGAATGTATCCATTAACATTATGTCTAGCCCCTATAAGTTGGACACTTTTTCTTGGAACCGTAGGTGTCCAACTTAGAGAGGTTTTACTGTATCTATATTTTTCTCTAAAATTCCATTAGTGTTAAAACTTTCATTTATTTATAGCATGTCTTTACCTCAATAATTTTTTATTTTATGCTTTTTAGGGCTTCACAATAAAAAGCTTCTAATCTTAAAAAATGATTTTTTACTTAAATTTTTATTTTGGGCTTTTTAGTTATAAATAAAGCTTCTTAAAAATCTAATCAAAATTTCTTAGGATACTGTGTAGACAATTAAAGATTTTCTTTTAGATGCTGACTTTTTTTTTTTTTTTTTAATTATCTGAAAAAAACAAAAAAAAAAAACATCATTGTCCTTCGAGGATCGAACCCACGACCAACGCATTATCACATTCAAACAAAAGTCTAAGATCAGTAAAAAAAAAAAAAGTCATAGAACATGCTAGAAAAATCTAAGTAATGAAAAAATATTGTTCTTGAATGTTTTGATATACTTTGAATATTTAAGAATTTTCATCTCGTGTAAAAGTAAAATATCTACATTATCTTTAAAATTTTCTTATTTTTGGAACTTTTATTTTTTATAGCATGTCTCTGCAAGAATAAAATTTTATTTTATGCTTTTTAAGGCTCCACAGCAAAAAGTTTCCAGCAATTTTTTTTTATTTTTTATTTTTTGTTCTTTTTAATTACTTAAAAAGCTTCTTAAAAAACCTAATCAAAATTTCTTAGGATACTGTGTAGGCCATGAAAGCTTTTGTTTTTAACAAATGACATCTTTTTTATTAATTATTTACAAAAACGTAACACATCGGCCTTTGAAAACCGAATCCACCCACCACCATTGCATTATCAACATGATGCTTTAACCAACCAAGCCATTGAACGATGTAAAAATTCCTCACGTGTACTTTAAAGTAGAAGCACTTTGTTTTTTTAACATGACACGAAAGCGAGATGACAAAATCCAGTTTCTAAAAAAATATTTATGTATTTTTTACTTTAAACTTTTTATTTGGTGCTTTTTTTTTACTATCAAAAATATTTTGTGGACTTTAATATCTAAAAAAAAAATTTCTTAAAAAAAATCCTCCAAAAATTCTTAGGATACTGTGTAAGCACTGAAAAATTTTCTTGTATCAATTGACACCTTTTTTACTAATTATCTACAAAAATTAACACGCCAGATTAAATTCTTTTTTCACTGACCCCTCATTGAGACTCATTGAAACCTTTGGACAGCCCCTGCCTGCCTGGACGCGCCAAGCTTAATGGGTTTGGGATGCTGTTCCGCCGGATCACTGCATGATAGCTGCCTACTGCCAGACAGTAATCTAGTCACAACAGAGAATGAGCTGTGTCCGATGACTCGTTCAGACTTCTGACTTCAATCGAGGGAGACTGCTTCTTTTCTGCTAGGAAACAAAGTGACTTCTATAGACAGCTCTGGTATGGCAGGATTGCGACTTCTGCTTCTTGACACATTATGCTCGACTGGCACACCACACCTCCAGATTGCGCAAGGAACGAAGCCCACAGACACGCTTCCTGGATGCAAAAATTTTGTAAATGTACACAACTATCAGAGAGGAAGTTGGAAAAAAAAATTAGGAAGAAAAACTTTTGTAGCACATAGTCTTCAATTTTGAAGTGACTGGGCCAGAAGGGAAATAGAGCTATGCACTAAGAGGCCTGAAAGGAGAGGAAAGAGGGACCATCACAATTTTGATCCACCACGGGGGGATGGTGCCCCGCGTTGATAGCCTGATGACTGCTTAACGACCCCATCGAGCACTTGACGGTGCAGCACATTTTTACGAGGACCAGACACTGCCACACCCTCGAGAAAAAGAGAACAAAAAAAAATAAGTAAAATAAATAAATAAATAAAATGAACGAAAGGTGGAGGAGACTATTGAATGCTGGTGTTGCAGATGGGCTGGATGGTAGCTAGGAAGAGTAGGTAGCTGGGATGAGTACTGACCCCTCGGCAAAGCTTCTGAGCACTTGTATCTCAATTTTTGTACTTCTGCGTTCAGTGGAGACTGAACGTATAGATGCTCAGACAGACATCTTCTATCATTATTATAGATTAGAAATACTACTACAGTGCTATTGCATTATTAATTACTACTTTTATTTAAAAAATAAAATTTTAACAAGCTTAATTCGAATAGTGAAACAATTACTGAATTCAACATTTCATTTATGTGAATATATATATAGATATATATTTTATGCATTCTAATTTTTAAATTTAATTTTTTTTTTTATAGAAAAAAGGACATTAAAAAAATAAATAAATAGAAATCTTTAGGGATTTTATTTTTATTACAATCTAAAAATAGAATATTAACTTATTTGTTTGTTAATTTTTTTTTACTGAACTTTTGTTCTCATAAAAATAGATAAATTATGACTAAATTTAAATTTGTTCAGTTTAATATTGTTTCACTTTTTAAAGTTATTAAGTCATATAGTTTGGGGGAGGGTGTTATATATATATATAACATTAGATAATAAAAGAATACAGGTAGTATTTTCATATGCAATATTTTTAAGCAATACTTAGGATAATGTAATAAGTCTGATAGATAATAACAGGAGACTTGGCATTAGAATATTAAAACCCAAATAAACTACTACGTGAGAAACGCCAAAGAAAAATATTTGAGATGCATACAGCTGTTTCGGTAGCCTTAAGCGTACCGTCTTCAGTGCAAAAAGAATTCTGAATCTGGAGAAGTGCTCGTATATGTAGGAGAGGGACCGAATTTAGTTCAACCAATAGGATTACAGAAAGCGGCCAATTCCTATTGCCCACACTCCCCACCTTTTCCGTAATCCTATTGGTTGAACTAAATTCGGTCCCTCTCCATTTAGTTCCTCTTTGTAGTAATACCAAACCTCTTAATTTGTTATATATTTGCAACTTTATGTAACTGCTGTAAGGCAACTGAACATAAGATCAGATTTTACAATTCTTAGCAAAAAATACTCTTTTGAAATAGTAACTCACTAAAACTGATACCCCTCCCCCTCTTGTGTTTATTATGTACTATTTTATTCATTTTTTTATGTTATCCTCTTAATTAAAGGGCAAAACTGGGAAAATGCATTAGTGGCCAGTGGCCGGTACTGTCAGTTTCATTAGTAGCCACTTTTTTAAGTTAGTGGCCACTTTTCACATGATAAGACTATTTCTCTCAGTCTACAAAAAGCATTGTTACCATTTTGCGGTATGATCACCACAAGAAAAATATTGTTGCGTACTTGGGGGTTCGTGAGTTGTCTGAGAATGAAAGGCCAAACGTACAAAAATTCAGTAATTTATTCACAGAAAATTCCAGAAAAATACAGGTCTATAAACCAAGTATCAGCTTCAATTCAAACAGTAAACACAGCTTAAACAACAGCTGTCAATAGCAAATCCACAGTACAAACTGTATAGCAAAAACCCTTGAAGCAAATCTCTCTCAAAGAGGCTCAAGAGCAAGCACTAGCGAAGCTGGCTGAAGACTGAACTGAACTGACTTTTTTTTTGCCTTGGCGAGGAAGCGCTCCTTATATGCTGTTCCATGGAGCCCAGATTTTTCGAGAAAACTCTAGAAAGTGGTCAACCAATCAACTTACAGCTTCCATATTTGGTATATCCCATATAAGGATTTTCTCGCCAAGGTCGCCAAAAAAATCGCCAAGGTGGGAAAAAGTCGCCAAATTTGGTGCCAAATCCATTACTTGCATTACTGGGGCTTTTTAATGCGTTTTTAAGGGAAAATAAGGCTATTTCAACGCTAAAACGACTAGAAATGCACAAAATTAGCACTTTATCAACTTACTAAGCCTCTTTGAAAGAATTTCCGGGACGTGCAGTCCTTGGGAGGGGGGCAGTGTTACGAAATTGTAAATAATTGTGTTTATTTTTGTATAAATTCTTTCAAAGAGGCTTAGTAAGTTGATAAAGTGCTAATTTATACAAAAATAAACACAATTATTTACAATTTCGTAACAATATGAAAACAAAAAATACATATAATAATAAAATTAACACAGGGACACTGAAATAGTAATTTGTAATTACGCTCTTTTTAAAAATCCTAAATTGCACATCCTAAATTAAAATCTGCTTAGGGTTGTAATAATAATAGCAAAAGTTTTCATCTTTCAGATAATTCAATAATACTTTTTTTTTCAATTTATTTAAGTGAAATAAGCCATTATCATTCACAGTTCATATTGATATTTACTAGTAAATGAATCAGCTGATTCATCATCATCACAACCTTTTACATGGTCATGTGTAAATACAGTTAGCAGTTTTATTATTGTTTCTTAATTCTAAAAACACACTTTTTCAAATGATTTTATTTCAATAGAGTTAAAATATTTCCTCTTAAAAAGTATAGATATGGAAACTTAGCTGCTTCATTAAAAATAATTTACTTAGCTGCCAAATTTGTAGCTTTAAAAATAGGGATATTTCTACTTTAAAATGGGAAGGAAAAAGGAAGATTTTTACTCAAAAGAAAACAAATAGTACAAATTTTTTTGAAAAATACACATTTAAGCCAAATCAGATTTTAATACACACATTTGTCAAATATCTTAAATGGGTTAAATATACACGAAATACTATGGAGAAAATAATGGAAAAAGATTGTGGTTTGCAGGGCATTTGATCATTAACTGCTAGTGGAAATGGAGTGCACATGTGTGTGTGTGTAGGGGAGGGGGGTGATACATCTATATACTTCTTTATAGGTTCTAGAATTTAATCAAGAAAGTTTAAAATGAATATTTACATCTATGTTATGGATGGAGAAAGATTGTAAATCACAAGGCTTCAGTGGAGCCTGTGATTGCCAATCGTTGGAGGGGGGGAGGATTACAAGAATTATGAGTAAGAGATATTAAACAATTCTACTTCTTTACAGATTCTAGAATCTAATAAAGTAAGTGTAAAAAAGATATTTATATTTTTGCAGCAAATGGAGAATGATTAGAAATTATAAAGCTTTCTAAAAGCTGTGTGATGACAGATCGTTAGGGGAAGAGAAAGGGGGTTGGGGTCCACAAAATTATATGAGTGAGATATATTAAACAATTCTACTTCTTTATAGGTTGTAGAATATAACAAAGCAAGTTTAAAACGAACATTGACATTTATGCCATGGATGGAAAAAGATTGAAAATCACAAGGCTTCGATTGCCTATCGTCGCTCGATTTTTAGAATCTTTTAATGATCACAAAAAGTGGCGACTTTGGTGGCGATCGATGCATAATTTTTAATCGCCATCTTTTTTTATTTAGTCGCCACGTGGCCGGTGGCGACCGTTAATTTTGCCCTTTACTCTTAATTCATGCTTTATCATCTTGAAACTCAAACAATATATATTATGAACTGAATATGTGTAACTTGTTTTCGCATCTTTTATGATATTACAACTACAGTCTTCTATATAGTTATTATAATTTTTTCAAGACTAGGACATTTTCAGCATCTAAATTAATCAGTATTGAATTTGTCTACTGTAAGTTAGATTATTATTATTATTATTATTTTTTTTTTGTAAATAACAATTCAATTTTAGATGGATTTATAACTTTAATAACTCTGACTTATAAACTTATATTTAATTTTATTATTTTAGTATCTGCTACAGCATTTTATAAAAGCCAATCTGTCATTGAATTTTTGTGTGAAGTTTTGGAAATTCGTGATATCAGCGAACAGAGAAAGTCTTTAACAGATTCCCAACGAGTAAAATTCACAAAAGAGATAAAAGGTCTAAAAATAGAAATTACACACTGTGGCAATATGAAAAGAAAGTATAGAGTTTGTAACGTTACTCGACGCCCTGCTCAGATGCAAACGTAAGATTTTTTTATGTTTAGATTCAGACATAACATTTTTCTGCAGATCATATGCTTCCTAATTTATCATTTTTAGATTTATTTTTATTATTTATGAATGTTTTGTGCTTCTTTTTTTCTTCCTTTGTAACTATTTGTAATTAAAATTGTATCAAACAGTAAATTTGTTGCAAATAGTTTTCAGTTTTTCATCAGTATGTAAGTGTGCATTTTAAAATTATATTGTTAAAAAAGAAATTAATGTTAATATATATTTACATTAGTAAAATATTTATATTTAATGCTTCAATATCTTGTTAAACTTTTTTTGCTCTTTAACCTATTTTTTTTTATAAGATTTTTCTCATAGTGTATACATTTATATATTTTGTTAATGTATTTGTCCAAATTACATGGTTTTGTAGAGTTCTGATAAATCCTGGTAGTTCAAGCATTTGTTTTTGATAATAGTTTGAGGCAATTTATTTATTTTTAATCTATATAAAAGCTATAATGATTGAAAAATCTTTTAAAAATTAAAACATTATCCACATGAAAATTGTTTCTGAAACATTTGAAATTCAAAAATTGAAAACAGAAAGCAACTGTTATTATTATATATATAAACAAGAATAAAAAATCATGTGTTTGGCATAAATTATTAGTATTTTCACACTGTACACACTTGTTGCATCATTTAACATTTAATATACTTTGCCTACATGATCACTCATTGGATAGACAAACAGATTAGCTGAATTCATAGTTGTTGGGTTAATTAGAGGCCCAACGATATTCTAAACCAGCAGAGTGCTGAACTAGAGGAAGCTCATACTTGACAACTTTTACGGATTGTCCGTAAAATTTACGGATTTTTGTGTAATTTTACGGACTTACGGACGAACCTGTAAATTTTACGGTTTTTCGTACGATGCAAAATAAAACCAATTTTTTTTTTTTTTTAAAGGGATTTCTCATTTGGCTAATGCATAAAAATTAAAAATCTTTCAAAATATGATTGCGAAATTCTACGAAAAACGCGCTTTCTCATTTATTCTTTTTTCTTCTCCCGTATCGGGCCTCTCCACGCTTATCCCTTGATTCTCTCGTACAACTACAATACCAATACAAAGCAGCCGCGGACAGAGCTGGTATGAGTATGTGCTGTTCCAAATATGTTTGCTACTCCCTCTTCGCTGTCCGATCGGCTGTGGCTGATCCAAGCGCCGTCATCACTCCCTGTAAATCGAATGCTGCAGTTGCACGCGCGAGCGGAAGCGATAGTGAACGGCCGTTGACGTTAAGCCTACTACGAGTGCGGTAGACTTGCATCGCGTTCGCCCATAAGAAATCGAAATGGCATCGAAAAAAAAATATTTTCAAGTGTACAAGGAATCTTACACAGAAGAATTTCCTTGCATCAGGAAATCAGCAAAAAGCGAAAAGCATGCTTATTGTGATGTTTGCAGGAATGATTTCAATATATCCCATGGAGGGAGGAACGACGTTCATCGTCATGTTGTCGGCCCGCAGCACGTGGAAAACGTAAAAATTGCGGATGGACATAAAAAAAAGCTGGTAGATTTTTTCAAACCAAATGCTATTCAGGATGATGTAACACGTGTGGAATTATTGTTTACAACCTTCTTAATCGATCATAATGTTCCTTTAAGTGCCGCAAGTCACGCTGGCCCTCTTTTTCGGAAAATGTTTCCGAAGAACGAAATTGCGAAACGGTACGGGTGCGGAAAAACTAAAACATCAGCTCTAGTCCATGAAATGGCCAACGATCGTACGGTATCTATTGTAAAAATTTTACAAGAACAGGCGTTTACAGCAGCATGTGACGGAAGTCATGAAAGCGATTATAAACTCTACCCGGTTGTTGTGAACTATTTCAATCCGGACATTGGACGTATAGAAAACACATTGTTGGCAATTCCAGATTTGGAAGGACATTCTACAGGTGAAAATATAAGTTCTCTTATTTTAAATGTCTTTGTAAACCATAAAATCCCTTTCCAGAACTGCATAGCCTTCAGTGCTGATAATGCTGCTGTTATGCAGGGAAAAAAAGCTGGTGTAATTTCATTTTTAGAAAAAGAAAATGCAAATATTATTGCTGTAGGATGCTGCTGCCACCTAATTCATCTTGCTTCAGAGAAAGCTGCGTCAACCCTTCCTGTTAAGGTGGATGAAGCTATAATAGACATTTTTTATTATTTGAAGAAAAGTGCTAATAGGAAAGACTCACTTAAAAAATTTCAAGAGTTGTATGGGAACGAAGCCCAAAAAATACTAAAGCATGTATCTACCCGCTGGTTATCCCTTGGTCGAAGTCTAACCAGGTTAGTAAACCAGTGGGATCCTCTCATGAGCTTTTTTAGGGCAGAAGCTACTTCTTATAAATTGCCTACAACATTATCGCTTTTCAAAATACCAAAGGTGGATAAAAATAATAGCACTAAAGACAAGTCAAAAGATATGCTCCTGTCGAAAGAGACAGAAACCCAAACATCAACAAATGTCAATCAAAATGTTACTGAAGAAATGAAGGCCAAAATATCAAAGGTTGATCAAAAGAATTTCACTAAAGATGGTTTAAAAGATAAATTACTACCTAAATGCACAGAAGGTAAAATATCAAGTAAAAAAGAAGTTGCTTCTGCAAGCAAACATAATTCCACTACTTCAAAGAAAAGGAAAAATTCAAATATAGGTCTAAAAAAGGTAAAAAAACAGAAAAATGAATCTAATTCAGTTTTATCGAAAGAAGAAAATATATTTATGTTTTTATCTTCTGACTTAAATAAAGCCTACAGCTTATTTCTTCTTCATATAATACCTTCATTTGAAAAAGTCAATACAATTTTGCAGTCATCATCTCCGCAAATTCATAGGCTGAAAGCCCTTTTACTTGATTTGCTGAAAGAGTTGTACTCAAAGTTTGTGAAGGCTTCTGAAGTAAAAGGGAAACAACTCAGCAAAGTTAATTTTCACCTACCTTCAAACCATAAAGGTCTCCAGGATTTAGTTATTGGAAGTGCTACATTGAATTTGATTGCAAAATGTTCTGAAGAGGAGCAGAAGTTATTTTATGCTGCATTAATTAAATATTTTGTGACTGCTTGTGAGTACATATTAAAAAAATTCCCTATAGAAAATGATGTACTGATACATGCTGAAGTTGCTGACCTGAAAAATATTGAAAATTCCAGCTTTAACAGCATAAAATACTTTGTGGATTTGTTTCCTATTCTTCTAAAACGAAAAAATGGTGAAACAGATATTGAAGCACTCGATCAGCTTCGAAAAGAGTTTTGTGAGCTACAATTAGACATTGTCAACAATTAGAATTTGATTAATTAAAATTGAATTTGTCAACTATAATTGCCCAAAATAAAGAGGTTGACATGCAATGGACTGAAGTAAAACAGATCAGAGGTGCTGATGGAATATTAAAGTATGAAAGAGTAGCAGATGTAATTCTATCTATTTTGCTTATCCCACATTCTAATGCAGAATGCGAGAGGATTTTTAGTCTCGTCAGGAAAAACAGAACAGAATCTCGGGCTGCTATGTCGAACAAAACTTTAGAAAGTTTGTTAATATTAAAAACAAGGGTTTCTCAACCTTGTTATGAACAAACCTTTAACCAAGAATTCTTAAGCAAAGCGAAAAAAGCTACTGCAGCTACTCTAAATGCAGCTTCAACTTCCTCACATGCTGCTGATAGTGAAGAATTTTAAATATTCCATAATTTTGTATATAGCACCGTATCTTGTATTTAGCATCTTATCTTGTATATAGAATCTTACACAATTAGTAGTATAGTATTTTTCAGTAAAAAGACAATTTTAGTATGTATAAAGACATTAAATTGGTACTACTTTAAAGGTGTTTGGAATTATTTTTTTTTTACAAGAATTCAATTTCAAGCAAGCAAGTAAAGTAAGGTAAATAAAGTCATTAGTTATTTGTAAAATTAGATATTATGTTATTGATTTTAATGGATAAAAATTTTTAAATTGAACTTTTTTTTTTCTTTTTTTTTAATCTAAAATTTTATTTAGTCAAATCGAAAAATGTTTTATTTATGGTCATTATTATGTTACATTGTTGCAGTTACATATTTTATTATACATATTTATGTAATAATTCATAGTATTAAAATTATCTCAAATCGCAGTTCCATTAAACGTGTCGCGAAAAGTTTTACTGATGCCAGTTTCTGAAAGTTGGCAAGTATGGAAGCTGTATTAAAACTTGTCTATGGAGAAGGAAAAAAACTAATATGTGCATGTGTAAGAAATAAGAATGACTAAGGTTTTACATTTTAAACTTAACATTTATTAACTGTATATATAACAACAAACGTAAACAAAAACTTAACAAAATAAATATAAATTTAATATATATATATATATCTGGATTTAAATCTTAATTAAGTTAATTACATAGCAATATCAACTCACGTCTTAATAAACCATGCTCAAGTCGTCAAAAAAAAACAAACTCTTAAATATATCACATTGGCCATTGAAAAACACTGATAACACAGCAAACATGAAGTCAAAACTTATTTCCGAAAATACATAGCTGTAGTATAATTTAACTATTGATAACACTATCCAAAAAAATAAAACATCGCCCGCGATGTAACAGCCAGCCGACCTGGCTGACAAAAATAACAACAGGCAGATAAAAGAAGCAAAAAGAGCAACCTTTTCAGTCAAGAAACTATTTTTATATTACTCGCGAAACGAATGACTAGCTAATGCCCACTAGCACAACCAATCAGAGAACGGGACATGTCGCAATCGCACAACGTTAACGAAAGAAGCGTCATATGGCGTCACCGGAAGTACGATGCGCCGCCTGATGGTGAAAAACGAAGTTAGGTCAGTTGCAGACTTAGCTGTCCTATGAGAAGGTTGTAAAAATAAAGGATGAACAAAAACTAAATAAGCAAAAGATTGTTTTACATTAATTTAAGTGAGTAGAGGTATTTAATTACTTTTATACTTTCAATTATAGTAGAAAAAACTAACATTATATAAAGTTTAACTTATTTTTATATTATATTTAGAGAGTTAAATTTAATTTAAGTTGGGAAAATTATTAAAATATTGACTTGGCTAAAAAAAATGCCATGATATTCTATAAATAGCACTTGTATCTAACAAGAGTAACTCCTAAACACTGTTGGAAAATGTTAAAAATGCTTAACACACACAGAAATACAGTTCCAGAAATTTCCAGTTGAAGTCTTAATATATCTGAGTATTTTAGTGTAGCCCTGTAAATCTTAATACTAAAAATACCATATTATATTTAAAAAAAAAAAAACTTTTTTTTTTGGGGGGGGGGGGATTTTTATTGCTTCTTACAACTCAAAACTCAACTTTCAAACAGAGATTACTTCCTGCATTGAGATGTTGCTAATGTTTCAAAATTTTCAGTTCGAAAATCTTGATGCTACTGCTGCTGCATATGAAAGATTTACAAACAAATTAGAAAAGTAATAAATCAAAATTAATTTTGATGGTCACCTCAATGATGATTGACAAACTGCAGGCGTCCCTCCGGAACTTCTGGCTCTAATGTGCTATCTACTTCATGATTACACTTTAGCACCGAAGAATTAAGAGAGACAACAGCAAGTCGTGCTAACATGGAGATTATCAAAGCTCAAGAAGAAGATTCTGTGTGCACCTTAAACTTGCCTCACAGTCTTTTTGTCATTGATTCATATGGTAACATTGATCATAATTATAGTAGCACAACTTTAGAATCATCATTCCATGGAACAGGGATTTCTATCTTTCATATCCCTGCTAAAGGAGAAGATGGGGAGCCTCATGAAATTGTTACAAGCATTTCTTGTATTGATCAAAGTAACAGAAAAGTGCCAAAGCTTCCAGATAGCTATAGTATTGCCAAGCCTCTACTGCCTTCAAAAGAGCCAGTTGTTCCAAAACCAAACCAAACCAGCGCTTCTGAAATGTCAATTTCAGAATTTGGTTCTGAGTGGAAAATAGAACAGTGATGTTTACATCATATTATCACTGATAGAAAAGATGGGAATTTAGATATTTCCTGGGCAGTTTTCCATGTATTAAGGAAAGAGTCTCCATCCTTTGAACTAACTCGTTCTCTTTTATTCCTATTTAATGACAGTTCTTCTATGGCCATGCTGAAACATGTAATGGAAAAAATAAGAAGAATTACTGCATTTTTAAGTCCAAGGCAAATTCCTGTCACATGTGTGGATTACCTTCTATTTGTTTTGACTAAATTTGTCCTGTAAAACTGGCCTGATTTTTATGGTGAATCCAAGTTTGTAGTTATACACTGCTCAAAAAAATTAGGGGAGCACATTTTTTTAACTAAATTACAGAAATACTTATATTGATAACTAATGTCAAATGAAACATCCATAATTTAAAGCATGGCAGAAAACAGAAGAAGACAACTTTATATGCAAATCAATGTTCATGACGTCAAAAATCAGAAAGAGAATATAAGTGTAGAAATCTTGATTTCGCAGAAGTTTCTTTTCCCCACTGTCTCAGAGGTGAAATTCAACTGTTTGGCTTTTGTTTTGAAAAAAGGTGACTTGAAACTGTCACCATAATGTGGTTTACCAGTATGCATGGCTTAGCGTATTATCAGGGGAGTTGGATCCAGCCAAACTCAAAGAGATGTAGCGGATGCTGTTAAAGTGGCAAGAAGTGTCATTTCAAGAGTGTGGAATGGATTCCAAGAAACAGGGAATGTTAGATGTCGGCCAGTACAAGGAGATAAGGTTGTCCACATGCTACCACAGCAAATAACAGCTGATATATCCTGTTAACAGTTCGTCAAGAAAGAACAACTAATGCTACTCAGCTGCAAAAACAATTTCTTTTGGCAACAGGATGAAGGGTCTCAAACTAAACAATCCAAAATAAACTTCATGAGGGTGGTCTCTATGCACTTAGAACAATGGTGTGTATTCTATTGAAAGCAAGACACCGTGTGGATCAAAGAAGGTGTGCTGCGAAACATACATCGAGATTGGGTGCAAAGTGATTGGAGTCAAGTATTGTTTGCTGACAGGTCCCGATTCAGTTTTGATTGTGACACCAGACGTGTTTTGGTATGGCAAGAAAGGGGTACTCGAAATAACCCTATATTCGTTTAGAAAGATCTTATTACTAACGAGGTGGTTTGATTGTAGGGGCTGGAATCAACAAGGGCAGATATACAGACCTGTCTATAATTCGGAATGGCAATTTCATGGCTCAAAGTTATGCAGACGAGACTCTGAGACCTCATATCGTACCTTAGGCTGCAGAAATTTGCGATTCCTTTATTTTAATTTATGATAAGGGCAGACCTCATGCAGATTTTCTTGAACCTGAAACAATGCTGAGTATGAAGTGGCGAGCATGCTTTCTTCATCTAAATCGGATAGAGTATTTTTTGGGACATATTCAGATGATGCGTTTTTGCAAGACCAAGGCCTTTCTTTTACTGTCCAAAACTTGGAGAATGCACTTCTTCAACAGTGGAAGGGCATTCCCCAAAATTTTATCTATAACCTGATCGCCTCCATGCCAAACAGGTGTGCGGCAGTCTTAGCAGTTCACGGGAACTACACACCATATTAAACATCCTTTTTCATTTCCAAACATTAAGTTTTTTGTCATTTACATGTAACCAAATTGTTGCCCTGTAGCATCATTTCATGTTCTTTCTACCATTCCAAAGAATTAAAGTTTCCATACAATTATTTTTTGCTTCGTTTTTTCTGTATTGCATTTTATTACATGCGTATTCTCCATTTTTTGTCCATACATGACTATAGCGCAAATGTTTTTTCACGTTTTTGCTTGTTCCCCTAATTTTTTTGAGCAGTGTACTTGGTGTTAGATATGTAACCATAACTGTATATCTATATGTAATAGTAATTATAACTGTGTCAAGTATGCTTAACTGTAACTTAACTTTAAGATAATAAGATGTAACCACCACTGTGTGGCAACAGTTGCAGCTGCTCTTCAATAAAGAAGTAATATATAACATGGCACAGTGGAGCATCGAACCAGAACTTTCGGAATTAATTTTTGAATAAATCCTGAATGGATTCTAAGTTCCAAGAGGTTTGGACCTCTTTGGTAATATCGCTGAATCATGGCGAAAGTTTCGACAGAACTTTGAAATTTATCTAAAGGCAGGTGGCCACGCGGAGAAGCATGATGATGTCAAAGTAGCAATACTATTAAATTGTATTGGTGAAGATGCTGTTGAACTTTATAACACATTCAAGCTAACTGATGAGCAGAGAAATACCTTAGCGGATGTCCTGAATGCATTTGAGAACTACGCAAATCCCCACAGAAATGTTGTGATTGAACGCTATGTATTTAAGAGCAAAATTCAAGAACAGTTTGAAAATTTTGATGAGTTTCTAACATATTTAAGAAAACTTATAAAATTCTGTGAATGGAAATTTATCTGACAGCATAATTCGCGATCGCATTGTCATCAGTATGAAAGAAAAATAGCTACAAGAACGTCTATTATGAGAGTCGATCTAACACTACAAAAGACGATTGATATTTGCCGAGCAGCAGAATTAAGTAAAAAACAATCTGAAGTAATACAGCAGAAATCAACAGAAGTAAACATTCTGAATGAAAAGAGTACTGTTGCAGATGCTGTGTCTCTAATAGGGAAAAATAAACAAGCAAAAAATAAGTCTCTGAACAATTCAACTTCATAGACACCATCTTGAAGTAAAAATAAAAAATAAAAAATTTGTTTGTGTAAAAAATGTAATTACAATCATACTAGAGGAAAGTGTCCAGCATTTGGAAAAAAATGCAAAATTTGTAATAGATTAAATCTCTTCACTAGTGGTTGCAAGAATAGGTTTAACTCCAAGAGGGTTAATAATATGGAAAAATTTATTTTTGTAGATTCAGTGCTGTGTGCTAAGGAATCAAGTTGGGTACAACCGTTACAGGCAGGAAATAAAATCTTATCAGTTAAATTAGATACTGGTTCATGTGTAAATATAATACAGAATGATTTACTTAAATCGTTAAAATGTAATTATTCTATAAGTCCTACTGAGATTCTTTTAGAAGCATATGGAGGAAATTTAATTAAATCCCTAGGTATAGTTAACTTAAAATGTAAAATGAATAGTTGTACTAAATGTCTAGATTTTATTGTTGTAAACTGTGATAATTATTCTAAAACATTGTTAGGATTACCTAGTTGTATTGAATTGGGTTTGATTAAAAGAGAAAAAGTAGATTCTACTGAAATAAAAAATAAGGATGAATTTATTAAGAAAAATAAAGATGTTTTTCAGGGGTTAGGAACATTTAATTTAATGTGTTCTATTATAATTGATAATAATGCTAAACCAGTAGTTAAACCCCCCAGAAGGATTCCAGAATCCTTAAAACCAAAATTAAAAGAGAAATTAATTGCTCTTGAAAAAGATAAAATTATAAGTAGGGTAGAGAATCCAGATGGTTGGATTAATAATTTAGTTATATTAGAGAAACCGAATAAATCAATTAGAAAATGTTTAGATCCACAGGATCTAATAAAGTTATTAAAAAAGAATGCCATTTAATACCAACAGTTGAGGAATTAATGTCTAAGTTATGTAATAAATCTGTGTATGGTGTGTTTGATTTAAAGGATGGATTTTAACAAATTAAATTGGATGAACCTTCTAGTAAATTATGTCAGTTTAGTACTTCCTTTGGTTGTTTTAAATTTAACCGCCTCCTGTTTGGATTAAATATTGCACCTGAATTGTTTCAAAAAGCTAATAAGAAAAATTTTGGTGTTATGCCTGGTGTGATTATTTATTTTGATGATATGTTAATTTGTGCAAATTCTGAAAAGGATCATGATGAAATTGTTCATAAAGTATTAGAAAGAGCAAGAAAATTAAATGTAAAATTTAATCCTAAAAGGTTACAATATTGTGTTAATTAAGTTAAATATTTGAGTCATGTATTTAATAAAAATGGAACTAAACCAGACCCTGAACAGGTAAAAGCTGTAATGAATTTACAGGCACCTAATAATAAAAAATAATTGTAAAAAACTTTAGGATTAATTATCTAAGGAAATTTATTCCAAACATGTCAGAGATAACTGCTTCTTTGAGAGAATTGCTCAAAACATCTGTAGTATTTGATTGGTTACCAGTGCATACAAAAGCTCTGAATGAACTAAAAGAAAAAGAAAGTACATCCCCTGTACTTGGTGTTTTTTACTCTAATAAACAAATTGTATTACAATGTGACAGTTCTAAAAGTGGCAGGGCTCCCAAATGGTCCTCTTTTCCCTCCAAAGTCCGTTTTTCATAGTGAGGTCCGTTTTTGTCCTCTTTTTAATGTTTTGGTCCGTTTAGTCCTCTTTTGAATGACTTAAAAATACGTTTTTAAAAATGCTTTGCTCATCATCTAATGTTAAAGATGTTTTTCCTACCTAACTCTGGTACTGAACTACGCTTCTTTTCTTTAGTTTTTTCTTTCTCCTTCCGTCCAGCTGCGCCGCAAATAATGAGGACAAGTTTAAAAATAACAACTGTATTTATTAGAATAGAAATTCAACATATGTAAATGATTTTCAACAACAATATATTAGTATAACAATTATCAACAACTTATCTCTGGCAACCAACAACTCACTTGTAAACAATATTTTAACATACGTTGACCAGCAACTTTGAACAAACAAACTTCATAAAACTTAACAAAATACCTTGAAACTTCAACATTTATAATAGACTTATTAATTTCAACTAAATTAAACTTTTTACCAACTTTAACTAAACTCAACAATTTAAACAGTCTTTAAAAACATAAATCTATATGCAATTTTTAACTATCATAGACTCTTTTTCAATTTTAACGAAACTCAACAATTTAAACAGTCTTTAAAAACATATATCTATCTGCAATTTTTAACTATCATAGACTCTTTTCAATTTTAACGAAACTCAACAATTTAAACAGTCTTTAAAAACATATATCTATCTGCAATTTTTAACTATCATAGACTCTAAATAAATTGAGAGAAACGAATCATAGACTCTTTTCAACTTTAACGAAACTCAACAAAATAGAACTTCAACAGTTATAAACCTCCAATTAATTAAACAGAATTTAAAACTTAACTTCAAAAAACAATATACATTTGCAAACTTAACATGTCATAAAGCCAAAACGATGTCAACCGAAGTTAACAAACCACAGAGTCACAAAACAACATACAACGACGTTACACCATGACTCAAGGTAACCAGAAACGTCGAGATACTAAACATCTCTTAAAACATTTCTACAAAACTTAACAAAAAACAACTTACAACATTTTATGACCACCGGAAGACTCCGCCAAAAACCACGACGACGGGAAAGGAATTTCACCTAACAGGTTTCACCACCGGTTGAACTTTATAAAAAAAACAACTACAGGCATCTCGGAACTGCTCCAGCAGACAGCTACATGCAAAAGAAAACATTGAAGAACTGCCCACATCACTCGCCTGTAAGGCCTTAAATACTGATCATTGGATCAGCACACTCAACCAATGGCAGCTCGCGAAAACTAGTTACCGCACTGCCATCTAGTGACGGCAATTGGCGATAGTGCAGTTAAACAGATAAACCAGTGCGAGGTGTTAAGAAACCAGTGAGCTACCAACCGATCGTCGTTAGCAGTAGCTCTCCAAGGTAAACATAAACGGAAATTATTTAAAATAAAGTTTCCGGCCAAAACGTAAGTAAATATGTATCCATTTACTAAGAAATGCCTTCAATAAAAGTTTAGACTATGTGATAGATAAAATATTTCATACCACAATTATACAATTTATTAATTAAACTCTTATTCTAGACTTTAAGTTGACTTAGCACTAAATAAGCAATATATATATAAATGTTTGCCGGTTGAAAATACAACGTTAGTTCTTTATCCTTTATTACTAGTCAAAACCTCTAACTTAAGTAACAAAACACAATTAAACATAACAGTTATTAATAAAGAAAATAAAATAAAACCAACATGGACAAAAATTACAACATATCTCACGAACCAATGAATGAAATTCAACCAAACTTGGTATATAGTTGGACCCTGGCGGGGCATTGTGCTGATTAGATTTGGGGATCAATTGCCCAGCAGGTGGAGCTGTGATCGCATTTTATGTAACATGGCAGTATAGGACAAAATTTCGTATTTTTCACCGTATCTCACGAACCAATGAACGAAATTGAACCAAACTTGGTATATAGTTGGACCCTGACATGGAATGGTGCTGATTAGATTTTGGGATCAATCGCCCAGCAGTTGGCGCTGTGATCACATTTTATGTAAACTTTTAACATGGCAGTATAGGACAAAATTTCGTATAAATGTACATAATGAGCATTATTTTGATAATAGTAGTAGTTAACTAGGAGAAAAATTTTGTGCATGTGGGGGGGGGGGCAAAGTTTCAAGTTGGGTATCTTTCGAAAGGTCTCGTCAATACCTTTAAAACGAATAAGGTGTAACCAGCGGCACACCCAGAATTTCTGCCTGGAGGGGGCTGAAAAATAACTATGGGTCCTGTAGTATAGTAATAGGTTTATGGGCATATGACGCACACATATGTTTAGTAAAGAATCGTCTTTAAATATCTATATCTATCTATATATCTATATATTTTTTTAAATAAATAAACGAATGAATGAAACTGAATTTAAGTTGAATAGCGCAATCGAGGAATTTATATCAGTATATAACATGCTTAATTAAAGTAGTTCGGGCAGTTGGGATTTGCACTGAGCTTGCAAATATAAAGTTGTAGTTTCATCTATGATTTTAAAAAATGTCGTGTACAATATGACAAGCTATTGAACATAGAATTCACCCTCCCCCCATATTTCCATTGAAAATAAAATTTGATCAAATTCACTACTTTTTTGCGATGCTTTACATGCATATGCAGTAACCCATAAGTAATTAAGAAATTATAATAATTATAGAGAAATAAAAGCTACAGTTGCGATATGTAGGAATTATAACAGAATTTCTGTGTAAATTTTTACACGGCTATTTTTATTTAATTATCTGGAGTATGGGGATGGTGCTTCTTCTAGGTTCAGTTAACAGAAACAAGTCGGACGCGTAGTCTTCTTGGGTGTTAGTTAACACAGCACAAGCAGGAGGCAGAACCTCTTAATAGCCTAAAACATTAATTCTAATATATAATACTTAGAATTTTAATTTGTTCTGTTAGCAAATATTTCAAGCATTACCTTTCTGAGTTTATTACAGGATATTGTATTCGAGTATAATATATATTATGTATTATTAAATTTGAATTTTTATAACCGGAAAAAATTGCATTATACAAAAATAGAGCTTAGATCTCAGCGACATCAGAGGCAAAAACAAAAACTGTACATGGACCCTACTATATGTTCTACGTACCGTGATAAAAAAAAGTGACCCCACCCTCAGAAGCATCTGTAAAATATCTTGAACATATTGTTATCGGGATATTTTCCTATTTTGAACAGTAAACTATGCCTTTTGGTATTCCTCTAAATTGTTATTTTTTTTGGAGGAATAATTTTACGAATTTGTGATTAAATCAATTAAATTTTATCTTCAGCAATTGATGCGAAATTTCACTAGCATGTATAAGTGCTTGTGGCACATAAAGGGTTTAACGAATATGCAAATGTCATTTTTAATTTACAATATTGTTTTAGAGGAACGACTAAGAGCAGGCTAATTTTTGTTTATTTTATTAAACGAGAATTTTCATTTGCCGATGCGAATGTGTTAATTTTGCTCAAGGACAAAACAAACTTTCAGAAAGCTGCTATAAATACTCATGAATGAAAATATAAAATTGTATGAGCCTGGTACCCCCAATTTTCTGACAAATACATTCATGCTTATTTCCCTTCTTCTGCCTGATTTTTTAGAATTTTTTAGATACTCCCTCAATTTCATGATAACAGTATATGCGCCTTAAAAGCCCATTCTTAAAGCTGCAATGGAATGTCTAGGGTATCTTTCAACTAAAAAACAAAGAACTGGTTCATTGTTTTTGTGTTTGAATGAAAGGATTTAAAAATTTCCTAATATTTAATGTATAATTTATAAACTTTATTTTTACTAACAATATCTGTGTTTGAATAATATTTTTTCATGCATATCTAAAATTTTTTACCATGTCAGCTGGTTCTGGAGGGGGCTTGAGCCCCCTAAGCCCCCTCCGTGGGTGCGCCACTGGGTGTAACCGCCAGTGTGTGGCAACAGTCAGACTGCAACTGCTCTTCAATAAAGAAGTAATATATAACACTTGGAGCTTTTCATATTGAACAGGTCTTTTTGAAAGTGCTTGGCCAGATTCTCGAAGGTAGTGGTTGGACTACTATGGTTTCAAACTCTGGAATCAAGACAGAAGTAGGATCTCAAAGTTACACATGTCACAAAAGCAAGAACCATTTATCAGAAAACTACTGTGATTTTATACAGTCTTAAAGAAGCATTTGTGTAAGGAAATTGGAAGATTTCGTTTGAAGAATAGATTGATGAGAAATGTTCAAACTGTCCAACTTTTCGATTCTGGCTTCTAGTGTTAAAGCTAGAGATATTTCTCCTGTCTTTTATTCGGTCAGTTAAGAATGGTAACTGTGAACTGTGTAAACAAACAATGAAGAAGGTTAACACCTTGTTTTTTTTTTTTTTTATTGATCATACCAACTCTGCTCGCTGCCTGTCCATATAAATGACTTAGAAGAACTTAATGACACAGTACCCAGTGTACACAATTACTTTTGCAAAAATCAATTTGTTATCTACAAAATCAATGATCCTTTTTCTGCACTCGTTGTAGATGAAGCTCATGAGCAAAATAATTTCCTTATAAAAGGAAATAATGGTGCTCTAGGTCTACTGCAAGATATAGCCTTGTTGAGGAAATGGGTGCTTTCTAGCCCACAATTAGCTAATATTATTGATGAGTTTGAGTCTATAATGTAGTTAACAGTACTGACAGACCTGTTCACTATGCCCCCTGGGCTGATAAATCAAAAAATTATTACGACAAAATTTGGAATAAAAAACAATTACCTCAAAATAAAAAATGTACTGCCGTGTAGAATAAAAGTTATATGTGGGCAAAAAGGTAAGCTTTTTTGAGATTTCCCATGAGAATCTAAATGTGTAGATGCATGACAGAGTTTAGACAATAATTCTGTGGCCATCTATCAACTCATGATGCACTGCTTGCAACAAAATAGTGCTGCTATGGACCAAGACATGCATTACCATCCATCGGCAAGGGTATTCAGCATTGCAAACTGCCTATATAAACAGCAGATGTTCGCTCGGAAACTCGAGACTCTGGTGTACCCTATGAGAAAATTGTGGAATATGGAAGTGAATAGATTGTGCCAATGCTTCGCGAATGAAGTGTTGCTGAAAATCTTGGAAAAGTTCTGTCATCTAGAAATTTTTTTCTATAATAAGGACTTAGTTGTCAAAGCCGATAAGTTCTTAAGTGTCACGGATGGAAAACAGGATCCTGTGGATCATGTAATGGACAGACGCAGAGGCAAGCAAAAGCAAGTTTTGCAGAATAGGGCTATTCTTAAATCTATTATCAAAACAGTGATTTTTTGTATGGAAGATGTGGGCTGGCCATAAGAGGGCATATAAGTTATGAGAATTTGAACATATTAGCAGAACCATGCCAAAGTGAAGGAAATTTTAGAACTCTTTTGCAACTCCGAGTTGATGCAGAAAAAATACTGAAAAATTCAACGTCATGATTGTGCAAAAAATGCAATTTAAGTTGGAATGTTCAAAATAAGATTATTTCAGCATGCAATGATTATATTGTGGAACACAGAGCACCTAAGGTACATTAAGCTAAACATTTTTCAGTTTTGGTTGACAAAACCAAATATTGCAAAAGTTGAGCTTATGACACTTCGTTTTGTTATTTGAAACAGTTCGATACAAATGATCAGTATAAAATTGGATATATGATAGTGAAGAACTTCCTTAAGTTTGTAACTTTAATTGAAACTAGAGTTCGAGCAATTACAGATGCTCTTTTCAAAGGCATTACAGACTGTAGATGATACATTGATGATGATATATTGATACATCTTTCCTCCGTGGACAAAGGTTCAATGGATCTTCTGTAAGAGTGGAGAGTACAAGAATACTTAGCATTTATGCGCAAGAACACCTAGGCAAGTCGTATTAATCCTGGACGATAGGACCCATGCCCCAGCCCGCCCGGTTCCCGCTGTTCAATGTATTTTTCTAGTCAATTCTGTCCCCTTATTATTTCCGGTGTGAAACTTGTTTTTTTTTTTTTTTTTTTTAACACACTTGACATTGTGAGTTTTTTTGCTTTCCTTCCCATGCTATTCCTATGGGGTTTTTAAGCTTTTTTCCCCCTCTTTTTCTACATTCTAAAGTGGCTAGAGATATCGCCAGGATATCGCCCCCCCCCCCCCCCCCCCCCCCCAAAAAAAAAAAAAAAAAAAAACTACATTTATAGTGGATCACACTGTTTAAACTAAGCCATAATTTATTCATCTAGAATTTTGGCTATCCAAAACTGCTTTGGAAAAATATGAAAAAACGCTGATTTTTTAATATATCAAAGCAAAACATTGTTCTCACCAGCAAAATTAATGCACCTAAATTAGGGAGAGACAAAAAACAGTGTCAAAAAATTGAAGAAATTATGCCCTACTCATTTAGTAGAGAGACATGATATTGTCACAGTTATGATTTCTTTATTTGATCAAGTAATTGAGGCTTTGGAGGAGATTACTACCTGGAATGATTAAGAGACATCAACAGAAATTCATACCTTACTACCTGGAATGACAAGAAGACAACAGAAGCTAATAGCTTTTTGCATTCAATGTTAATGTCACAGTTTATCATAGCACTTTTTTAAGCTGACAACTTTTTTCAGCTATAGTGTTCATCTGAGTGAAAAGCTGTTGGAAGTGAACATTGATCAGGCAACTGCTGTGAATGATGTACGAGACATTCCAAAAGCTATGTCTATAATTCAAGAGATTTGAGCAAACTGTTAAGAAGCTGGAACAACATGGAAAAAACATTACCAAGACCTGCCACCAGACAAATTTGCAGATGAAATTTCAATGTACAGACTCCTGAAAAATACTACAGACTTTCTGTTTTTATTCCATGGCAAATTTGCTGATGATTTAAGACCTAAGGCAGATTATACTGTGAAAGCTGAACCACATCTGCAGTACATGAATGCCTCTGCATTAAACAAAGAAAATAAAAGCCCACCTGAACTGCTTAATTTTTGTAACTGAAGGAATTTTCCTACTGTTTGAGCTTTTAAAAGTGCATGCCTCTCAGTATCAATAAGCAGTGCTGATAGATCATTCTCCACAATGAAGAGGTTGAAAACTTACTTGAGAAATAATATGAGTGAGACTAGATTGAATAGACTTGTGTTACTCAACTTTCACCGTGAAATGGAAATTGATCTAGACCAGATAATAAATCATGTGGCTACAAAGAACAGGAGGTCAGACTTTTCTTTGTGAATATGTATAAATTATAATTGAAAAATACAACAATATGTAATCATAAGAGATTGGCTGAAAACAAGTATAGGGGAAGGATGGGCAGAATGGGTTTTTGATAACCCCGCTTATACAATACTGTCATCTGTATGTCATTGCTATAGGTTGTGCATGCCGTATCGGATATTCATTTCCACATGAGATGCTGCTTGCAGAGTCACAGACAGATACGCTCCCAAGATTTATTTATTTTTTTATTACACTGATATAAGATAAGTGTGTTGTTTGGATATTTTAATTGTTAGGTTAGCTTGCAAATATGAACGTGACAGTTTGTATTAGCTAAAAGGGATGTTTTTTAAGTGAATTGCATGAAAGAGTAGAACTGCATTCAGTGTGATTTATTATGTAGGCCTAGTTGTTTTGCATGGCTGTTTGTAGGGCAAAACGGGGTATCTCGATGTGAGGTCAAATGGCAAAAAAGTCGGGTGTCGGACAGTTCACAAGCCAAGAGAAGTCGCGTTCCTACCCTACCAACATACGACATATCGTCAGACTGATCCAGACGATGTAGATGTTGCATGCCTGTACTGTCATGAAATATATTCAAGATCAGCACAAGGAGAAGGATGGATCAAGTGCAGTGAGTGTAACAAATGGGCTCATGACTTATGCGCCATGTTGATGAGGACGATGATAGATTCATATATGAACTGTGTCAGTAAAGTTTGTTAAATTGAGAGGTACCCCATTTTGCCCTATCCCATAGGGCAAAATGGGGAAGTTTGCAACTTTTAATATATTCATATGCAGATCATAAAATATGCAGTGTATTTCAAATTCCAGTACTGCAGAACCAACCGTTAAATTGTAAAATTGAAATAAATATTACTTATTGCATTTATTTCTATTTGTCACAGAGTTATTGGCCAGAATAACCTTAAGTATCCCATTTTGCCCACCCTTCCCCTACATGTATAACTAGACCAGAACAAATAATTTTATTCTCATCTATTTCTTAATATTCTTCTAATCATTTAATTACCTTGCAATACACTGTAGAATTATTTGTAATTTGATAAAAAATAAATGTAAAGTAAAAGACAACCGCCTTATTAATTAAAATGTCCCTGAGCATTGTTTTCTAGAAAAATTTATCAAGGAGTCATCTTCATAAAAATTAAAGCAAAAATTACTTGACCAGTAGTTTTTTTTTTTTTTCCTCTTTCTTTTATGGAAAACTGAAATATCTGTTATATATTTATGTAAACTAGCAGGCTTTGCCCGCTTTGCTGGGAACTACATTTAAATGATTTCTTTTTAATTGAAATGTTTAAATAAATATATTTTGATTGGCAATTTTCGTCGCAGCTTTAGTATGAAACCTCCTTGGCAATATCAAACATTTTTTGAACTTCTCGAATCTGTACAACAAAACATTTATTAAAATAAATATTCTGAAAAACAGTCCAATAGTAGTGTTAATTCTTCGAATATTCTAATAACAGTTGAAGCTGTTACTCGTACAGTAAAAGTCACTATTGATTCGTTGAATGTTCTGGAACAGTCCAAAAATAGTCACTTGTTCCAAAGGAGTAAAGCAAAGTTCACCAAATACTCCAGAGCAGAAATTTTTGCTAGCTCGTGAAAAATATCCAGTTGCTTAGAGCTCAATCCCTAAAGTGGAATAACTCAGATAAGATATCTGAATAACTCTGAATTGCAGTGACTACATACTCTTTTACAGAAATCAACTCACTCCTATTTATAATTTTGGTGATGATTCCATCGAGAATTCCATTGAAAGCTCAAGATTTGTATTCCTGTGTGCTGGAGAGCTTTGAAACTTCGGAAACCCTAAACTACCATTTTTCGCCCACTCGCCAAGTTTGTTGCCAAGGCTGACTCCACTGGAAGTGAATAAACTGCCCTTTTATTTTCTCTTTGCCTGTAAAACTGCTTTCATTGCAACAGTACAATTGATGCAGGAAAAAGACTTAATTCCTTGTAGCAATATGCTAGGAGCACTATTTCTGCCGTATTTTAGACAACTAATCTTTCTATGGTTATATAAATTTCTGATTAAACATATTTTTATTTATTTTTTTAAATATTAATTTGAATTAATCAAATATTTCTGCCTGACAACGTGCAAGTGCAGTCACACACAACAGCTCATTTATTTGTATGTTAAATTAGCGTAGTGATTGGTATATAAAAAATTAAATAAGTAAACATTATTGTGTTACACAACTTTTGGATTTTTTAAAAAATAGAAAGCCTATTTTGCTAATACTTTTTTCAGACAACTTTTTGTTAATATATAAGAATCAATCATATTCTGTTTATTTTATTAATAGTTTTTAGGTTTAAAATAGTGCTTACTATAAATTTATCTACCCATATAAAAATAGACCATTTATGTGACTACTATTTTAGTTTAATTTTTCTTTTTGTAATATATTAAAATTTATTTATATTTTTGATGCGCTGCCTAGATTAAAATGGCTGTTGCAAAATTAAACTTCTTGGTGAAAAATGTTTGGTGTACTTCAACGCAAAAATTTAAAAAATCGCCCAAGAGGATCTATAAATAAAACTTATTTTAATACAACATATATTAGCATCGTAAACTATATTTGTACTTTATCAATGTGTATAATGTTTTTAAAGGGATAATAACATCAATTTTTGTGAGATGCGTAATTTATTTTTTTTTTTTAATTTTTTATTGTTCACATTTAAGTAAATGTATTTATTTTCCTGTCAAAAAATTAACTCGTAAATTTTTTTTGACAACAATTAAATTATGGATAAAATTTAAATGGCTAATTTTATTGCTATTATGAGGTTATTATTTTCATATTTTAGTTAATTAAATGAAAACTAATCAAAAATTCGTAAATCGGGCTTCGCGGTTCACAATGACCCCCTCGGGGGGGGGGACCTTTGTGTAAGATATTTAATAGTATAAGATATTTAATAAATTATTTTATTTATTTATAGGTTTCCTCTGCAGTTAGAAAATGGTCAAACTGTCGAGTGTACTGTAGCAAATTATTTTCAAGATAAATATAATCGTAAATTGTTGTAAGTATTAAGATTTATGTGTTAGTTATGTATATATTTATAATCTTTTGATAAATTTGAAATTTATTTTCTATTTTTAATTTAAATATGCATTCTGTTCTTCTGTTTTTTGGAAAAAACTCATTATTGTTGCACTGTCTCCTGGCAGTGTTGTAATGATATTTAAGTCATGTAATTTAAATCGCTATCTCCTTAGGGTGATTTTATAAGAGTTTAAAATTGGCAATTATCCATTGTCAAGGGCCATTCAAAATTTGCTATCTTTTTCTGTACACATATATATATATATATATTTTTAAATTATCAGTTTTAAAAATTTCATTGAATAATTAAAAAATTTTCAATGTGAAATTAATAATAAAATGAATCTCCTGATCTTGTTTATTACAGGCTAATATTACAGGTCATCTTTCCGTGAATGAAAAAGAATCCCTTCCCCTCCCAAGCGCTGATCAATCTATACCTTATTACAAAGCTATAGTAATTACAATTTCTCACTTTTGATACAACCCCTTAAGGCTTGGCGAAAAATGCTAGAATTTTCAAATTGCAATAACTCAGTGAGATTTTGACTTAGAGAGAAACTTTTTTGTCTTCTTCTTAGAGCGAGGAGAATATTTTTGATATTTAAGATAGGTGGGGTCATATAAAAATTAAATTTCGTATTTAATATGTATACAGCCCCTTGTACAAAAAAAATGTCATATCTGAAATCTGCTCTTAATTTGCTCCAATTTTGTAATTGGAAGTATGTTTCTATCTTTCTTAGTTAACGAGATAATCGCTGTAACATCTATTTTGAATCACCCTGTATGTATACATATTCAGTGTTGCTAAAATGCAGCATTCAAATTCTAAACGTCAATTTCTTGCTATTTCTAACTCAATACATTCATCTTGGGACAACATTTTATACCTGCCATGTTTTAATAGTGCTCTTGAACAGATTAAGTTTTGACTGAACATTAAAGAAACATAGAAATACCTGCTATAAAATATAAACATGTCGGAGGGACTGCTATCATAAAAAAAATCTGAGTGGAATATTTTCAAGGTAGGTAAATTTCACTTCTGTTTTGAATTGTTAAAAGCAAGTTTTAAAACATTTTCCTAATAAAAAATAGCATTTAAATTTTAATGCTTTCCTGGCTTTCATTGCAGTATGGCATACACAGTACTGTGGGCATACCTTTTATGCTACTGATAAGAATTGATAAGGCAAGCATCTGATGTATCAGATCAGAGTCCATGCTTACTAATATCTTTCTATAGAGAATTTTTGATACCTTGCTTTATAAATAGTAAGAGAATCTGAATAATAACAAGTAATATCTAAGCTTAGAATAAATTTAATAGCAATTGAAACATCCTCGAATTGCCATATGCTTATATATTTTTATCTATTGTTATCATCATGTTAAAAATACTTAATTAATTATAATGAAAATGCATTTGCATTTGAAACATTTTTCATTTATAGCCCCTAATATACCTGAATGTTTTTGTGTGGCCCTGTAAATCTTAAGGCATATAAATAATAAAAGTCAGTTTCTTTGTGATATGTGCAAAATGCAGGTATTAAAATATAGTTTATAGAAATACCTCTTATATAGTGCTAAGCTTTGGAATTCTTTGGGGGTATCCGTGTGTCGTGGGGTAAAAATTTCTGTGGTAATGAGGAATATTAAACTGTACTGGTAAAAGTGAGCTAGTCTGAATTTGTAACTTTTAAACTGCTGAAGTGAAAGTTTCAAAATTAACAACTTGGAAAGTGACAAAATTAACACCTTGGAAAATGACTACTTGAATTTTAAAGTTTGATGAGTGTCTATTTTTATATTATTCATTATAAAGTCACTTATTTTTCTTTTATCACTTCTGAAATTGGAGCAAACACCAACATTGTGTTTTCCAGATTCTTTAAAGTAACATCGCTATGGTGTCCAAATATTACGTAATAATAAAAAGGAAAAAAGTACTTCTTACCAAATTACAGGAAATGAATAGGCCAAATAACTATTGCGAACCAATTTTATTGAAGGCTTCTTAGAGGACGGGATGGCCGAACTTGGTGGGAGTCTGAATCCACAAGGCTTAGGTTGTACAAAGATTAATCCTTTAACATCAGTGATCAGGTACGTCAAACTTGATAAATTGTAAGAATCTGATGAACACTATTTGCTATTGAACTCATTTATTTATGTTTTTTGTCTTGAAAAGATCCATTATTATCTATATTTTTCAATTGGAGAATAGCACATGCCCATCGCTCGGCAACGAGGGCGAGACCGAGAGCGTTCTGATGAACGACTATCTGAGAGTCTTGTCAGAGGAATACTGCTGCGGAAAATCTTGCGCGTCATGCACACAAGCAAGCCCAAAAACGTCACAACTGCCGCACATGGTAACGAGAGAAAGTGGGGTCTGCAATTGAAGAAGTAGGGAGGGAATTTTGACGTGCCGTTGAAAAGCCAACTTGCAGCGCAGAACAGGAAAGTCTTAAATTATTGATTAACTTAGATTAGATGGCAGAATATTAAATTGGTTTTGCCAAAAATGAAGAAAAGCAATGTCATGCAACAGGACACTGTGTACACAAACAAGTGGTGGTATTTGCTCCATTTACAATAATAGGGAACATCCCATAATGAACTTGAATAACATCATATCAGTTCAAGCAATTCTGTAAATATTTATGGGAGAGGTGCGAACAGACAGATAAACCAAAGTCATAAACATGTTTTAAATTGTTGAAAAGTCTAAAAAAATAAAGCTAGAAGACAAAATTTATGAAGCAATTTAGTGGTAGTTCATAGAGTATAATAGGTAATTAAGTCATCTATGGAATCAGGCATAGAATTTTTCAATCACCCAATATTTGTCATTACTTTTTAGATAGAGAAAGTCTGATTACAAAATTTAAAAAAAAGTAAGAAACATATTTTATGGCTATAGTTCTAATAAAAAAAAAATAAATAAAAAAATAAAAAAAAAAAACAGAACTGGTGTTTTGAAATAATTATTAGTACAAAATAAACACCATAAAATTCAAGTGTGTTGCTGTTAAGATTGCAGCACTTGTGCCTACTTTGTTCGCCTGACGAAGAGTTGTGTTTTGTTTCAACCCAAAATCATTGTTGCGAGTTTCTTGCATTTTATGGTATTTATCCAAAGTTTTGTACTTAACAATTTAGTTGCATAATATCCTGTTATTAATTTTTATATACTGTATTAATGCATGCTGTGATTCCTTAGAATTCTTATAAAAATATTTCATGTATAACTTATTTTCATTGCTATAGAAGCATAAATTATTGAATTTGAAATTCAAACCAAGTTAACAATCATGGCTTGCGATGATGCGCAATAGCACACCATTGACCTCAATTTTAATTTTTAAAAATGCAGTATTTTTCAAATTGCTGGTCCTAAGGGAACTATATTTTTATTTATTTTAAGCTAATGAAACAAAACTATTTTTTATTTATTTATTTATTTTTTAAGTAGGAAAATTAATTTTCCTGGCTGCAATATGACGACGACAAAACTTTTCGCACAATTTGTCAAAAAGCTAATTTTAAAAATGCTTTTATGGCAGGTTGTACTAAGTTTTGGAGAAGTGCACTTATGTGATACATAAGCATAGATGGAAAAGGTGAAGCATCAGGTCAACACTTTATTATTATTATTATTCTCAATACAAAGTTTCAAAAAAAAAAAAAAAAAAAAAAAGGAATCATGAAAAACTTTGTGTTAAAATATTAGCAGTTACATATTCAAAATATTAGCAGTTACATGTTCAAAAACAAAAATTTTATTCATTTGTTATTCGAAGTGAAAAGTGAAAAGTGTCTCTATTTTTCAAAAACTTGACCCATATTTTTCATAGTGATGGTGTCTTAGGACTCCACTTTTCAAAAGGTTAGCGCAAGCCCTGAACTATCATAAAAACTAGACTTTAATAGGTATGTTACTCAAGTTGCTCTTATTGCACTGCAGTTTACTTGTAGTTCAATTGAATCTGTTATAAATTCTCTTAATTTGTTTAAAAATAATAATAATAAAATAAATAAGGTAAAAAGAACTGATTGAACAGATAACACATTTTTTAAAGTATTTAACTTTTTCCTTTTAGGTATGCTCATTTGCCTTGTTTGCAAGTTGGTCAGGAGCACAAACATACCTACCTACCTCTTGAAGTAAGTTACATTTTTATTTTACTTATTTATTTATTTTTATAATTAAGACTTAATTAGTATTGTAGAATAGTGTGTTGAATTGGTTAGGAATATTAAATTCTTTAATTCAAATCTCTTAATCAACATTAAATATCATATTTCCTGTGTATATCATTTTATAATACAGATCTCAAGTAAAGACCTACTGTAAAATTAAATTTTCAAGCTTGGAGCATAATAGTGCTACAGTGTTGGGCATAATTGATTAAAAAGTAATTGAATTACATTTGAATTACAATTATAATTATTTTACAGTCAATCAATTAACAAGAAATTGATTACAAATAAATTGAATTACTTATTCAATTTATTTGTAATAATTCAATTTATTTGTAATCAATTACTTGTTAATTGATTGACAGTAAAATAATTATAATTGTAATTTAATTGTAATTCAATTACTTTTTAATCAATTATGCCCAACACTTAAATAAAGTAAAAAGTGTATAAATAAAATTTTATCCCAAAGTATATTAGTGTCATACTACTACGTCCAGTGTGTTTTTTCTGCAAAACATAAATAACATTCCCATCTTTTCCTCATATGTACTATTTTATTATATACAGAAATAGTTGAATGGCATCACGTTCATTGCAAATCTTTCCAAAATCTTTAAAAATAACTTTATTTTTGGTGGAAAATTTTATTTTTGTTATTTAAAAAAAAAAAAAAAAAAAAAGAAAAGAAAAGAAAATCTAATCTAGGTTTTAATTACTTGTATCATAAATGCTTTGTATTTTATCTCAGACTAGAAAAGCCCCGGTTTGGGAATGAACCGAATTCGGAATGTGGGAAAATTTTTTTAATCTAACTCGAAATGTATAAAACTCAGTCAGATGCTGCTTGCGTGCCAATAGATCAAAGTTTGTTAATGCAATCGTTTTTAAAATTATGAAATCAATGAAGGTAGTGAATCAACTATTTATTACTAAATCAGTTAATGTAACAGTTACACTAATATAAAAAAAATCTATTCTTACTTGTGAAAATAAACATATAAAGTATTCTTAAAAGTTATTAAACTCACAAATACAATTATTCTACTGTTTACAAATGCACGATATTACTTTTATTTTATTTTATATTGAATATTAATATTTTTGCTCTTAAGAACAATATTTACTGAATTCAATTCTTTGTTTATCAATATCAGGTGATTGAGCAGACGACTATTTTATTTATTTAACGTTCATTTATATTTCCATTCATTTTTGGAACTTTCGTGCAACTTTATTTTTTTTTTTTACTCCATCTTCATTTTTTCATGTGCATGAGCAAATTTAATGTTTTACCTTTTTTTTTTTTTTTTTTTTTTCCGTGTGAAAGTATATTTCATTTTATATTGGGGAAAAAAAAAGGTATTATTTTTTATTTATTTGGGGTTTTTTTGGCAATAATTAAAAATTTAAATATTCATTTTTAAAGCTTTTACCAGGCTATTTTTTCATATTTTAATTAATTTTAAAATATGTAATCAAAATTTCATTACAAAAAAGGTACATGAAAGGGGCAATTTTTCTGAATCCATCGGATTAATTAACTTATCGATCGGACAATTAGATTTTTTTTTTTAATTAACTAAAGTATGAAAATTTAGTGGCAACTTGCATCAACACATAGACAAACAGAGTCCAAGAAAATCTCTTAGCTATTTATATATAGAGAAACAATTGTTTGAACAACCACAAACATATTTTTTAATTATATGTTCATTTGTTGGCTAAACGGTTAGTGCTTTTTTTTTTTTTTAGTTATTGTTGCTAGGATGGATTCAGACATACTTGTTCATAGTGTGGAATCAATTTTAAGCTATAAGTCTTCATCTAATCAGCCCTAAGTGTGAAAATAATAATAATAATATAGAAAGACCTATTGAAAGAATACTATCTCTAATTATCTTCGGTATGTAAGGATAGATAGATAGTTTTAATCAAAATTGTATATTAATGCTGTGCTTTAACCATTCTGCAGCATTTTTCACTTTTAAATAGAGGATGATCTAGACAAAAATTGAGCCTGTTTAACTGCTCCATCATAAAATTTTACTTCACAGAAAAAAAGAAGTAAGACTTTTGTTTTTACAAATAAACGTCATCTCTACATATTCCATATTATTATCCAAAGATATGTAGATGAGATTAAAAAAAATAAAAAATTGCAACCAATTCTTAGAATTTCTGAAATAAAACTAGGCACATAGGAGAGGTTAGGATTCTAAGAACTTCTAATTTGTAGTGTTCTGTTATTTATCTAGAGAAAGAGAAAAAATTCAATTCAATTTTACAACACAAAATTATTTTCATTTAATAATTATTATAAATAATAATTTGAATTAATGAGCATGATTTTTTGTAATAGGTGTGTAATATAGTTGCTGGTCAGCGTTGTATAAAAAAACTCAGTGATCTCCAGACTTCTACTATGATTAAGGTAAGTTTAAAAAAAAAATAAAAAAGTGTTATTTATATTTATAATTTAATTATAAGCATAGACAATTTTATGTAACATTAGTAACAGTTCACACATTGTTATTAATTAAGCAATATTAAAAAGGAATAGTGAAAAAAAATATATATAAGCAAGTTTTTTATTTAATAATAATTATAATGCTCTATTACCAGATTATCTAGTAATCCCAGTAGCCGATTTTTCTGTTTCTATCTGCAACGAGACAAAATGTGTCTGTGGAGATTGCTGCACCAAGTCTGATAATGGAGGAAATTCATAAAATATGTAAAACTTTCACCTACAAAGACAATAAATTAAGAAAATTTGCTTGTATAATAATCAAGAGACATGATATAAGTTATATTTGTATTTTTGAGTCTCGCATTTCTTTTTTGAGATTTTAAATTGATCGTCAGAGATTTAAAAAATCTGCAGTGCTTGCTGCATTTGCTACACTGTTTCTATTACTGTGTACTAATTAATCGCTTTTATTATACTAAAAAACCATTTGTAGTATAAATTCAGCCCCGTTCAGTGACTACATTTTTAAATATATGTCACATTGATACTGAAACTTTGTGAGCAAGCACTACCTTAAAAAACTGATGCACAGAATTTCATGCTTAGGTAATGATGTCTTGGGAGGAAAAAGAGATTTAATAGAAGTTTAATACATTCATAAATATTTTATTTAAAGAAGTAAATAAATTTTTGAAAGTTTTAAATAGTATCATTTCTATAAGTCATTTATGTATTTTAAGTTATTGCATAGGATTTTAAAATAACTAAAATCACCAAAATAAAATAAATAACTAAAAATTTAAAAGTTTGAAGCTCTGTTTCATGTCTTAGTAATAACAATAATAATATGTTAGAAAAAAGAGGTCGATTGAGAAAAGAAATTAATTTGTATAATATCAAAAATTTTATTACATCTGATATTAAATAAAAATAAATTATTTTCAACTTTAAAATATACAATGCATGCATATGATTTAAAATAAAGTTATGGGTAAGATTTTATGCTAAAAATAAAATTATGTATTATAGGCAACCAAATTATCAACATTTTTCATTAAACAGCGTAATGTAAGAGGATATAAAGAAATAAAAACTTGATAAAAAGGAAATTCCTAATGCAAAACCCATAAATTATAGAAACATTTTCTATTTTACATGCTATAAAATAATTTTCGTATTTTTCAAAATGCCAAAAAAGTAGTGAAGTTACAGCTTATTAAATAAATGCCGTATATTTCCGTGTATAAGCTGAGAATTTTTGGGAATTTTTTGGAAGCTGAAGTATGGGGGTCGGCTTATATACGAGTTCACAAATCCTAGCAAAAAACGTACATTAAAAACAATGATTGAATGCATATATTTTAAGCTTAAAAACTGTATATAAAGTAAAATAGTGATATTAAACCTTATTTTTAAATTTATTTCTAGAGCAGCTCGATGTAGTCACATGTGTTTACATTTCTTTTTTTTTTTTTTTTTTTTTTTTTTGACCTGCCGATAGCTGCTGTCATCGGCAGATTGCACGAGAGGAGTAACTTCTCTGTCTGATTCGGAAATAGTATAAGAGAAACTTGAAAAACCAGGACTCCCGATCATATTTTTAATTTATACAATTAAATCATCTCTGTTTAAAATGTTTCTAGGCTTACACTATGAAAAGAAGTATCAAATCTTCAATTTTTTTTTTTTTTTATAGAAGTTTTTTTTTATTTTTTTTTTTTTTTTGAAAGATTGCCTTGAAGCACTGATAAAAATGCTCAAAAGTAGAAATATACAAAATAATTTAGATACGTCATAAAAAAAATTGACGCAGTCGGTCTTTAAACGGCTTATTTATGCAAACATCCAGTGGCTGCAGCATCGACGTTAGACCTCCCGGTATTACGCCGACTATCTTTTTCAGCTGCCGGCACTTGTCCTTCACTGTGTGTGTCAGCGCGTCTGTTCAATGCCTATGCTAGCCTCCCTTCTCGTAGGATTGCCAGAGTTAAAACTATTGCCACTGGCGAACACATGGCGATTGTTCAGCAACGTGGATGTGAGATGACTTGTGACAGAAAGTAAACAAAAAATTTTGTGCCAGTTCAGCTTACTTTAGAAACTGTACGCTAGATGGTGGTGAAATGATTGAAATCTTTAAAATTTGTTTTTAGCTATCTTTATTATACGGTCCTTTATCTGCAAAATCTTTTAGTTGCACTTTCCACCACCAGTGGGCACAGTGTGTTCTGTACGAACATCACCAACGGTCAGGAAATACCAAGACCTTTAAAATAAGGTTTAACATGATAGGGTCATAGCCCATGTAACCCGGGTAATAATGGTATGTAAAGGTAAGTTTATTATCTTTATTATACGTTCCAAGACCTTTCAAATAAGGTGTCACATGGTAGTGTCAACTACAAAGTTTCACTTTCACCGCCAGGGGGCGCAGTGTGTTCTGTACGAACATCACCAACGGTCAGGAAATACCAAGACCTTTAAAATAAGGTGTAATATGATAGGGTCATAGCCTATGTAACCCAGGTAATAATGGCATGTAAAGGTAAGTTTGTTATCTTTATTATACATTCCAAGACCTTTCAAGTAAGGTGGGTGTCAACTGCAAAATCTTTTAGTTGTTCTTTCCACTGCCAGGGGGTGTGGTGTGTTCTGTACTAACATCACCAACGGTCAGGAAATACCAAGACCTTTAAAATAAGGTGTAACATGATAGGGTCTACAACAATATGACCTAGTTCCATTTTTCACCACCAGGGGGTGCATTATATTGTATACAAACTTACAAATATCCCCAATCGACATGAAATTTCAAAATCTTTAAAATGAGGTGCTACATGTATGGCTCTAGAACGGATTTCCCCCCTTTGTCATCCCCCAAATCTATTTTTCCCCCCTTTAAAATCGAAAATTCCAAATACGCAGAAAGAGATTTTTTAGTATTCGAGTCTAGTCCCTCCCATGTACAATTTTTTCACACCGTGAAGTCATTTGGAGCTGAGTTAAGCTCGCAAGTGTGCTTTTAATAACCATTCGATTTTTTTTATTTTTCTCTTTTGATGACACATCTACAGACCAGATCTTTTTTTAGACACCTCAACCAAATTTTTACACTTAACCGTTCTCTCAATTTAGTAGAAATAGACAAAACAAGTTTCAAATTAATATATAGATATAAATATGTGCATCTGTATAAATATTAAATACATGTTATAATTTGTACAGTACTCTTAATCTTTTTTCTTATAGGCTACAGCTCGATCTGCACCTGATAGACAGGATGATATAAATAAATTGGTATGTGTTTCAATAGAATAGCTTTTTTTTTTTTTCCCTCTTAAATAATTATTTAAGATATACTTATTTTATATTTTAGGTACATTGTATAATTCTTAAGTTTTCATTTTGTGGTACCTTAGGTTGTAAAGAATGAATTTAATGCTGACCCTTTTGTTAGAGAATTTGATCTTCAAATTTCTACTACAATGATGGAAGTAAAAGGCAGAATATTGCCAGCTCCTAAGCTTCAGTATGGTGGTCGAGTAAGTTATTGTCAGAACTCAGAATTTCTCTCTCTCTCTCTCTCTCTCTCTCTCTATATATATATATATATATATAATGATGATCTATTAAGAATAGTAGAAGCCTAGCAGCAGATACAAGATGACTGACACACCAATGACCAATAAGATTAAAAATGTCTCTATATAGGAGAAGTTCAGAAAAATGAAAAAAAAAATTCATCAGGGGATGAAATACACATATTTAAAAAAAAAAAAAAAAAAAAAAATATTAATTAACAACCTCCAAAACAAACGAAACAATAAACTAACACAGCAAATTTTTACTTAAAATCATAAACTCTATTGAAATTTATGAAAAAATAATTTAAGAAACCCAAGAAAGGAAGGGAGGAGGCAGGTGGCAAGACTTGTGACTTGTCTGTGGGGTTAAACTAGCTTCACACCGGCAACACACTCCCAGCTTGCCAAGACCAGAATAGGAGCCATATGGATTTAAAAAAGCAAAACCTCAAAGCAGATGAATAATAATGAAACCACGAAGCAACAATGAAATCCATTGATTGATTACAATGTGTTTAATATTATGATTAGAGTTTTAAGAATAGTTGACAACTCAAAAAAGAAGAAACTGAAATTTTAATGGAAAAAGAAAGTCTGTATAGTAATACAAAGTAAATGCAATAATCCTTCTGCTTTTTTTTTTATTATTATTATTTCACAATCCCACCCAACCATCCAGCCTTACAACACCACCCCACCTCCGTAATCAAACATCTGCCCACCCAACCGCCACCTTTTTTATTGTCTTTTATTATTTTATAATTTTTTTGTTAATATACACTAAAGTGTACACAGTTTTTTTTTTTCATGTACTGACAGAGACATTGGTTATGGATATAAAATAGAAAATACAATGTTTTTTAAGAAAACCCATTTTAGCAGTGGCTATGATCAGTTTATTAATATTCTTATTTTTAAACTTTGGAGAGCATAAATTATTAATTCGAAATAAGTGGTTAATGATAATGTTTCTAAATACCGAAAGATGCAGACGGGAATTAAAATACGTTAATAAGTTTACTTTAAAACTAAAATCTTGCCGTTTGTCATTGATATCTGTGTAAATTTTATTACCATCAATGATTATTTTGAGATCTAAAAAGTTGATTGATTAGTTGGAGTATTTTGAGTTAGCTTTAAATTAGGTGGATAATTTAAGGAAAAATCATTTCGTGAGATCTTGTTGAGATAAAATACAATAATATCATCTATGTCAGGCCTGTCCAACCCAAAACACTTGGTGGGCCGCATTAGAAATATATTTTATTCATTCGGGCCACACTGTATGTACAGTCATAAAAAAATACCCCCCCCCCCCCTCCTTGCTTTACCGACTAATTCCGCCGTAAATTAATGTAGAGACTTGCGACTGGTGCCAATCGATTAGTAATAAGGCCTAGTTTAGACGGTTTAGTTAGATTTTGCTTAAGGGATGTATACATATTAAAACTGGCATCAACTTCATTTTTTTTTTTTTTTTTTTTTTTTTAAGGCAACCCGCAATTTTGACAAGCTTTTTGGATTAAAAATTAGATGTCATTACCAATCGTTAGGCATCAGCTGCTAGTTTCTACGATGATTTACGGCGAAATTAGTCGGGGAGGAAATTATTACTATTATTATTATTATTATTTTATGACTGTACATATGCATATGTGTATATATGTTTGTGAGTATATGATTCATGTATGTATATACTTTTTTCGGAGAAGAGCAGGGTGAAAATTCGGAGAAGAATACATTAATTTAAATTATTTTCATTCATAAATTAACAATAGAATTGTAAAAAAAATTACGACTATATATTAAAACTATAATAAAAAGAATGAATAATGGATCTAATAACATTCCATTACAACAGTTCCTTATCTACCATAATCGTTGAAAGGTATTTTCACTTCGAAAAGTCAGAACGTATTTATTAATTTTTGATTCGTTAACCAAAGTTGTCAAACTTTAAATTAAAAGTCTCCTCGCGGGCCGCAAGAAACTACGCGGTGGGCCGCGGGTTGGCCACCCCTGATCTATGTAATGATAAAATCGAACATCATCATGGCAAAATTGCTTTTCATAATAATAAAGATAGAGATGTGCCAAAATACTGGAACTACTACCTGCTTGTGGGATTCCTATTTGTTGCAAATAGATATTGTTGTTGTGGAAGATATAATTATTATGGATAACAAAGTTAAGAAGTGTTTTGAATTTTTCTGCTTCAAAATTGTGAGGAAGATTAGTTTGAGTTTTATAGTCTTGAAAAAGACTGTAAATGATATTACTAAGATCTGATAACTCAATATTATTGAAAAGATTTTGAATGTCAAAAGTCACAATATTGTCTGTTGAATCGAGCGATTTAATGTATTGAATTAATTGAAAGCTATTTTTAAGACTGTAAATTATCAACTTTTCAAGTACAATTGTAAATTTGTTTTAGAATATCCAGTAGAGCTTTATTGGCATTGTTGTTATAAGTACAGTGGAGCACCTTTTATACGTTTTTCTCATTTATACGTTTTTCGACTTGGGTCCCAAATCATTCCATTGAATTCTAATGTTAAAATATTTCGTTTATACGACACAAGTAAATTCCTAATTTCACTTATACGTTTTTTTTCCCCTCCTTGTGGAATCCCAAGTTTGAGTTTCATTCCAGGATTTAAAAAACAAACAAACATGAATGCTCTTTATGTTTTATTCTTATTTTTTACGATTATTTTTTCTTAGAACTATAGTAACAAAGTGCGGCTATAGAACAAAGTCCGACTTGCATCGATAGCCTGGGGGGAAGGGGGATTAGAGAAATTTTCAGAGATAAGCCAAGTAGCCAGTGACCACTCACTAGCCAGAGACCTCCCACTTTCTCTTTTGATTCCAAGAATGGGGTATGAAAGGAAAAAAGCCCACAACTTTATAGGCATTTTGTAAACTTGAAGATTTATTACTCACTTTCATTGTGCAACTCGGAAGATTTTTTTATCGTGTTTATTTGACATTGCGGTTGGAAAAACATTTTTTTTTTCTTTCCTTTTAATCGTTTCCAAATATGTCATCTTCGTTTAGAGAAAAGGCTTTGTCTTTAAAAGTTGAAATCGAAATCTTGAAAAATTTTTCTGAATTTCTATATTTTTAATTAATATTTAATTATTATTTAACCATTTAAAAATATTTTAAATATAATTAAAATATATCTTATTCGAATAAATGTAAAGGAAATCATGAAAATTGATTAGACTTTTATTATTAATATGGTACTTTATTGTGTATTAATATTAAAACGAATTTTCAGTTGTACGTTTTTTTCAGTTATACGTTTTTTAGGAACGGTCCCTTGAAAAACGTATAAACGGTGCTCCACTGTATTACACCCAATAGTGACAGTGCAAAATTTAATTGGAGATTTGTGAAACTTAGGTATGAGAACTATATAAGGATAATTAAAGTTATTGAAGGGAAGTTGAAGTAGTTTATAGTAATTATGTATTTTTCGGTTATTAATAATAAGGTTATTATTAGTTAAACTGAAGATGTTACTATTATTTACTGAAGAGTTTAAAATAGAGCGATAGTAGGATTTAATAATGGCATAATTAATAGGTGATTTGTCAACATAAGTTATCACAAAGTCATCCTGTAGTGATTTAATTGAGTTAAGAAATAACAGATTTTTAAAAAAACACCAGATTTAAGTAATTGAGAAATAAAGCATTTTTTTTAATTTTTTGTAACACTAAAACTTTCCATTGAGTGAAGTAGGCAATAGGTTTATTATGAGTAATAAATATTTTATAAATTAATAAATCTAGGTCATAAGAAAAATGTTGAAAGATTTGTGGAATGCTAGTTTTAATTGGAAGTCTAAATCCCAGTGGCAGAAACACTGCGACATAGTCGCGGACACAGAAAAACGGCTTACAGACAGTTTTTGTCTGCAACTTTCGAATAACAATTCACTTAAAAAAAAAATTCTGTATCAAAACTAAAACTAATACTTTTATTATTTATAATTATTTATATTGCGTTGTGTCAAACATTGCTATAAAATATTTAATTGAATGAGATGAATTGAATGAATACACAGAATTGTTCTGCTATATTGTTCTATATCTACTATATTGTTCTGCAGTAAAATTGTATTCGTGTATTGTTGCACGAGATCACCACTGATGATACCCCCGCCCCCAATCAGCCTTTTTGAGCGTAAGTCATTTTCACCCCTGATTACATGCAAATTTTGCAGGCAGATTATGAAATTTTAAAAGCCTGTCGCAGACAGCTCCAAAATTTTCTGCCACTGGGGTCTAAATTTGGTGGCAAATTCCATGATTTTTTTTAATTGATAATTATCAATAATATTGAGATTGCCAGTGATAATGTGTCCATGGTCTCTGTCAATATATTTTGAGAAAGAAGGATCATTGCATTTACATGTTACAGTGTTGGTAAAAGAGGTAGATACAGAATTATAATCAGGGTTCCCACGGTCCTTGAAAGTCCTTAAGAAGTACTTGAATTTCATTTTCTTTTTCAAGAGCCCTTGAAAGTACTTGAATTTTGTGCAAAGTCCTTGAAAATCCTTGAATTTTCCACTCCAGTAGATGGGCTTAGTGCGAATTCTGTCAAGGCTAAACTACCTCCATCTCCACATGCACACGCCATTGTCTAATATAATGATTTTGTCATAAAATTCTTATTTCGTTGTCTTGCTTTTGCATATAGTTTCAACTTATTTTTTTTTTTTTTTTTTTTTTTTTGCCAATCTCATACCTGTTTGATGGACTCGTCATTAATTTTGAGCAGAAAGTGACTAGACCAGGACTCAAATCTAAAAACTTTGGAATAATCATAATGATTCCTAATCTTGAACTAATCGTTTTTTGACTCTGGTAAAAGTTAATTTGGTCAATCCATCAAAAATGTATTGTGAAAACAGGCAAAGTTATTCTAATTATAAAAAAAAATATTGCTAATGAAAATAGTTACTAAAGTTTTGTGTATATGCCTAGCGTTCTGCGATTTTTCCTAGTCCTTGAAAAATTTCAAATAGGCCTTGAAAAGTCCTTGAATTTTTTTCTTTTTTAAGAGTGGGAACCCTGATAATTGAATATCTTTCTGCCAAGAGGAAGAGGATATTTGAAGGTACAAGATAGGTTTAAATCTTTAATTGGAAGCAAACATTCTTTGTCATTTATGATAGATATAATGTTAATACTATTCAATATTTTATTTGTAAAAGTCACAATTAATTGAGTATTTGTTTTAATTTTGTTGAGCTTTTTATTAATTTTTAAATTAAATTGTTTGATTTTGTACATTATAATATCATAAAAAAATGTATGAAAAATGTTTATTATATGATTGGCTTTGAAAGACATTCAAAAGATTCACTAAGTATTTCTGTTTAATTGCAAAAATAAATTTTCGAATAATGATCCAGTTATAGTTAGATAAGTAATCAGTCTGTAGATCTGAAATTAGTTTAATAATGGCACTTTTAGAAAAGATTAAATATGTTTTTTTACTACCTCTTTTAGTTCTAGAAGTTTTATTGTTAATTTTGTGATTGAGTTGTGCATAAATAGTCGAATAATCATGTAGAGGGTTGATGTTAGAATATGCTTTAATAGTTTTATTAAAGTATTTGGAATTTAGGCCGTATGGATAAATAGTATTGTAATATTGCATAAATTTTGATTTGAGAAATAGACGCTCACTTTTATTTTTATGAATTTTGATAATCTCTAAGGTACATGAATTAAAATTATGTGATTTAAAGTGTTGTAGTTCTATAATTGATTTAGAAGTTGCTGCTGAAGATGAAAGGTTTTTGAATCAGAGCGATGCTGATTAATTCATAGATGTAGATTTGTGGAAGTTTCGCCAATATAATTGAGTTTACAAAGACCACAACTGATTTTATAAATAACATTGTATGCCTGATAAAATGGAACCAAAGAGTGATCATTATTTAATTGTGTGTGAGAGGCCATAGGTCAAGTTTTACAGCGATTAGAACCACATGTTCTAAATTTAAGTAAAGGAGGAGGAGAAGATAGGAAACAGGTTATTGATCCAAGGATATCCCTATAAATATTCTTCTACCGGGTACAATACTGCTGTGCAGCTAAGTATTGTTTGCCAGGATCTAAAAATTTACTAAATAGAGTCAATGTAGAGGAATAAAAATGTTCTTAAATAATCATAAATTAAATTCAAGCAATTAGTAATATTGATAAGAATTTAGAAATCGAAGCACACAAAGCAAGTAAATATTTAAATTATTTTTACATCGAAAGTTGGCTTAATAAAATTCAATAACTTAATTAAGTTGATTCTTGATTAATAAGTATCTGGATTAATGATAAGAAAAAAAATAATATTAATAAAAAAATATTTACATATGTACACAAAAACCTCCCCTAACTGAATCGATTAATTTGGTTCCAATTACAAATTAAATTCCGCACATTTTATAAGTAAAGTAAGAAAATAAGCCATTACAAATAAAATAAAAAAAATAAATTAAAAAAAATAAAAACTCTCAAAAGAAGTTGTTGCACTTTTGTTGATAGCAGGGTTGCCACAGGCTACTAAAAGGCAACTATTTGCAACTACTTTCAGTCTGAGGAGACTAACGCAACTATTGGAGACTATTTTTCACCTTTTGCAAAATTCTTCCAGAAATATCAGGAAAATCTTTCAGAAAGAAATATTTTCTATGCATTTTATAAACAATCCCATATCTGAACCTTTTCACTCTTTATTTATTTATTTTTATGGTGTATCCCTGATGTTGACCTTGAAACAGGTAGAACATCCAATGAGAATGTAGAAATAGCACCAGACATAACATGTGTATAATATAAATATTTATTTCTGCACTCGGTGGCACATTCTTAGCGCTTTATTAAACAGAATGAATAGCAATTAATCATTTATTCAAAAACAGAAGTAATGAAAATGATGAGCTTACCATTTCTGTTCTGAGGAGTCGGCTGTCCACTTAGCTGAATATTTTATTCTATATTACCATTATTAATTTCTTCTCTGTAAAGTAATTGTATTATTAATATAACGAAGAAATTAATCTTGACATGTTCTTTGGGTTTAAAACGTACATTTAATGGAAAATAAAAATAAAAGTAAAATAAAAAAAAGGAGCGAGAAATGATCTCACTTTACATATTCAAAATTAAACACTAACTGAACTGGAATCTATTCTGATGAAAAACGTACAGGTGTGGAATCACGTGGTACAGTTCTAATAATAGATCTTCACCCCTTGAAAGAAAGGGAATGGAAAATTGGGAGGGTGGAAACAGATACACTTTTGTTCTTATTATAATGTTCGTTTTTCTTCACGGAACACATTTTTGGAATAAATAAGTCTTTTCGAGTTTGTAGTTTTCTGTCACCCCTCCTCAAACGAGGAATAGTGTCTTAGTTCCAAATTGTCGCGGTGTTTCAGAAAGATTGGCTTAGGAGTAGGTTTTGTCAACACATCTGCAGTCATTAATTTACTCTGCAGGTATTGTAGAGAAATAATCCCTTTCTCACACAAGTTTTTTACGCTGTGGTATCGAATGTCAATGTGCTTGGAATGTGCTGTGTGTTTGGGCGATTCGATCATTTTGATTGTAGATTGATTGTCGTCGAATAATCTTATGGGTAATTCTTGTGGTAAGTCGAGGTCCTCTAGTACCCTGGTGAGCCATAATATCTCTTGTCCAGCGTTTGCGGCTGATACGAATTCTGCTTCTGCAGAAGATAGAGCTACACACGTTTGCTTTTTCGATGTCCACTGGATTGGTGTTTTTCCGACTAAGAATAGATTTCCTGTCATCGATTTGCGATCAGATTTATCGCCGGCCCAATCGGCATCGGCATAACAGGTTAGTATAGGTTTTTCCTTTCCGCTTATAACCAAATTCAATTTTTCAGTGGTTTTTAAAGAACATATGATCTTTTTCGCAGCATCCCAGTCTTGCTGCCTGGGCTTCTCATTTCGTCTACTTAGAATATTGACAGCTGCTGCAATGTCAGGTCTAGAGATAGTAGCTATATATAATAGGGATCCGATGGCTTGTCTGTATTTTGTATTGTTGTTTAGTAGATTATCGTCGGAGGCATTATCTAGATAGCCAGGATTCATAGGTATATTTGTGGGCTTAGCGTTTTGAAGATTGAATTTTTCCACTAGTTCTTTAATTTTAGATCTTTGATTTATAAAGTATTCTCCTTGTTTAGATTTTTGTATATTAATGCCGAGGTAGTAGCTTATTTCCCCGAGATTTTTGAGCTCGTATTTTGCACTAAGTTTTTCGATAGTTTCTTCTATTTGTTGGTCCGATATTAAAAGGTCGTCCACGTAAATAATTATATGTATGGGGTTTGTTTCATCTTTCCTAAACAGGCAGGCATCTGCTGTGCTTTGTGCAAAACCGAATTCTTTTAGAGTTTCACCAATTTTCAAATGCCATGATCTGGCGGCTTGCTTAAGACCATAAAGGGCCTTTTCAAGTTTCCAAACTTTGTTTTCGTTTCCTGGTGAAATATAGCCTTTAGGCTGTTCCATGTATACTATTTCATCTAGGTCTCCATGCAGGAAGGCAGTTTTAATATCAATATGGTGAACCTGTCTGTTTCTGTGAGCAGCACTGGCTAAAAAAGCTCTAATTGTGCTATGGGATACCACCGAGGCAAAAGTTTCGTGAAAGTCTTCGCCATATTTTTGGCTGAAGCCCTTCGCTACCAATCTTGCTTTATATTTGGCTATTTTGCCTGAGGAGTCATATTTGACCTTATAAGTCCATTTGGACCCAATTACTTTTCTTCCTGGTGGAGGTTCTACCAATGTGAATGTTTTGTTTTGGATTAAGGAATTCATTTCTTCCTGCATTGCGTTTGACCAGTTCTGTTTTTCTTGTGGGTTTGTTATGTTGAGAAAATCATTATAATCTTTAGGTTCATTAGCCTCAAAGTTTTCTGCTAAGTAAATAAGCCTTTCGGGAGGTACACCTTTATTGTGTCTATTTGACCTTCTCAAGGTGTCATTTGTGTTGTGTTCACTAGTGATATTTTGATCTGGTGAACTTATGTCAATTTTGACAATTTCGCGCCCTATATGCGATTCTGTGTCGGAGTGTTCATTTGTATTATTTTCTGAGAGTAATTTTATTTCATTGTTTTCTCCTGAATTGTTTATAGTATTTTCAATGAATTTAACTGTTCTTGCAAGTATTAAACAGCCGTTTTTCAGGTAGATTCTATACGCTTTAGCGCTGTTATCATAGCCGACAAAAATGCCTTCTTGGGCTTTGTCATCTAATTTACCCCGTTTACTTTTATGAATGTAAGCATAGGCTTTACAGCCGAAAGTTTTTAAGTGATTTAAATTTGGTTTGCTACCATGCCATAATTCGTAAGGAGTTTTGTAGTGGCTTTTGTAGGTAGTCTGTTTTGGAGGTAATTGGCGGTGTTCAAAGCTTCTCCCCACAATTTTTTGTCTAAGTTGGCTTCTGATAAAAGTGTACGTGTCATTTCGATTAGTGTACGATTCTTTCTTTCCGCAACCCCATTTTGGGCTGGGCAATGTGGTACGGTGAGCTGATTGTGAATACCATTTTCTTTAAGAAACTCTTCTACATTTTTGCTCATGTACTCACCGCCATTATCCGACCTTATTGTTTCTGGTTTCTTTCCAAATTTGTTTGTGGTAAAATTGACGTATTCTTTTAATTTCTCGATTACTTCGCTCTTTTTACTTAGAAAATAAATCATTGTATACCTAGAATAATCGTCAACAAAAGTTAAGAAATATGATTTACCACCTATTGTTGGTACCTGAATAGGTCCGCAAACATCGCTATGTACTAATTCTAGTATTTGTTTTCCCCTATTTTCTGCAATTTTTGGATACGGGGTGTCAGTCAGTTTTGTTTTGATGCAAGTTTCGCATGTAATCTCGTGTTTGCAGTTATTGATTTTTATTCCCAGAACTAACTGATTTTTGTTTAGTTCTTTAATGGAGTTGAAATTTTTATGTCCCATGCGTTTATGCCATAGAGTAATACAGTTAGGGTTTTGGCATTCTTCAATCAGGTATGTGTCATGTTTGTTTATTGGCATGGGCATGTTTAACTCATATAAGTTGTTATTTTTTGTACCCTCTAAAATTGTTTCATTTTTCATAGAGATGTAACACTTTTGTTTAGTGAATGTGACTTTACAGCCATTTTGGGTGGCTTTGTGTACAGATATTAAGTTTGCCTTTAATTCTGGAACATATAAAACATCCTTTAGTGTTAGTTCCCTTTTTTGTTTATTTGGATCTAGGTATTCAATTTTTATTTCTCCTGAACCAAGTGAAGTGAGGGTGTTACCGTTTGCTACACATACTTGCGATTTTTGTGACTCATCTAAATTAACGAAAAGGTCTATATTGTTGCTTATGTGCGATGAGGAACCACTGTCAATTATAAAGTTGTTCGTCATTGTGTTTTGAGTCGTGAAAGCCATTTGTTTTGTTTGTGATGTTATTTGCTTCATTTGTTTTGAATGGCTTTGTTGTTGTGTATGTGTGTGTGGCAACGTGTTATCAGCATTTCTGTTTTTCAAATGCCAGCACTCCAATTTATTGTGGTTTGTTTTCCTGCAGTAAGTGCAGTATTTATTTTCCTTTTTGAAGTTACTGTTATACTGTTGTTTTTTATTTATGTGAAAAGCTTTAGAAGAATTTGAATTGTTTTCGTAGGCTTCTTTCCGACGATTGAATTCATCTGGCAATTTGCTGCTAACATAGTTAGGTGTGAGTTCATTTTCAGGGCGAGCTTCAAGGGCTATAATCAAGGTTTTATAACTTTTGGGTACGGAGCATAGTAACAGTGCAGAAATGTGCGCGAATTTAATTTCTTCCCCAATTGATTTCAATTTATCTATGATTTCCAACATTTTATTTATGTGGATTTGCATATCGCCACCTTCTTCTAGCTTCGTGCTATATAATTTTCTCAATAAGTATAATTTACTACTTAAGTTCGTTCTTTCGTGGATATCACGCAATTTATTCCATGTTTCTAGAGCTGTTTGGCATTGCTTGATGTGGATGATTTGAGCATCATCAATGAACAAATTTATGATTGCTCGTGCTTTATTGTCTTTTTTTCGCCATACATCTGTTATAGGATTTGGCGGGTCATCTGTAATAACCTCATATAATTCATCCTTCATGAGATACATTTGCATTTTAAACTTCCAAACTGAATAATTTTCAGAATTTAGTTTCTCAATTGTTGGACTTTCCTTAAAGGATGCCATTTTCTGATTTCTTTTTATTTATAGTGAATACTATATCTTTAAGAAGAATTTATTTTGTTTTGTTTTTATGATATTATTAATTCTTCAGTTTTTCAGAAAACAGGTTTTCTTAATTTTCTTAATTCAAAAAAATGTACGAATGTATTTATTTCATATTCTTAATATGATTTCAAACACTGAATACTTATTTTGTTAAATAGTAATATAATTTAATATATGTGTTTTATTTTCATATTAATTTACTTTTATATATTTTTCCCTTTATCTTCGGGACAGCCAGACAATTTATAATTAAGGTAAGCTTTAATATGTTCATTTAAGAACAATAGTAACAATAATAAATTGTTTAGTTTTTTTTTTTTTTTCATCTATTTAATAATCCTTCTGTCACATAATCTAATATAAATATTTATTTCTGCACTCGGTGGCGCATTCTTAGCGCTTTATTAAACAGAATGAATAGCAATTAATCATTTATTCAGAAACAGAAGTAATGAAAATGATGAGCTTACCATTTCTGTTCTGAGGAGTCGGCTGTCCACTTAGCTGAATATTTTATTCGATATTACTATTATTAATTTCTTCTCTGTAAAGTAATTGTATTATTAATATAACAAAGAAATTAATCTTGACATGTTCTTTGGGTTTAAAACGTACATTTAATGGAAAATAAAAATAAAAGTAAAATAAAAAAAAAAAAAGAGCGAGAAATGATCTCACTTTACATATTCAAAATTAAACACTAACTGAACTGGAATCTATTCTGATGAAAAACGTACAGGTGTGGAATCACGTGGTACAGTTCTAATAATAGATCTTCACCCCTTGAAAGAAAGGGAATGGAAAATTGGGAGGGTGGAAACAGATACACTTTTGTTCTTATTATAATGTTCGTTTTTCTTCACGGAACACATTTTTGGAATAAATAAGTCTTTTCGAGTTTGTAGTTTTCTGTCAGTGAACCTATTAAGCTGGCCAATTTGCTTATTGCAAATGACTTCTGGTACACTCCTGTGACCTGTTATGTCCTTCCTCACCCTGATTTCATGTAAGAAAAAATAACAAAATTATAAAAGAAAGCTCTTTTAGTAAATCAGAAAAGGAAAAATACAGGAAAAAAAAAAAAAAAATCTTTAGCTCTTGAGAGCGACAATACTTAATCTCTTCAACAACCAAATCCCATGTTATTCTATGGGGGAAAAAAATTCCACAATGACTCATTGCCTATTTTTTTTTTTTTTTTTTTTTTTTAATTCATTTTTCAGATTAAGAAGTTTTTTTGTTATTTATTTATTATAGTTAACTTTACCTTACATTAAAATCCTTTAGAAGGTTGAGCCAATATATTTCGGCTTGCAAACGGAGCGATCTTCAGACCTCATATGACGACTGCAGCTGGGCAGTATATTTTCATTTCTCATTCTCCTGTCCATCATTCTCTTCATTTCTTTTCTTAGGTTGAAGCAGGTGTTGCCATTCAGGTGGTATTAAACTATGTTCAATGTCATTTACGGAGTTGTTAGTCGTTAAAATTTCGAGAACTTCTCTTTTTAAGGCGTAGTGATGTGAGTTGAAAGGTGCAATTTTTTTTTTTTTTTTATTTAATGGTATTAGTGTTAATGGGTTTAATATTGTTAGTTCTTGAGAAAGCAGTAGATTGTCTATTGTATTGAACAATTGAATTATTGTTTGTTTATTTATTTTTTTTAATTATTGGTATACTTATACTGAATAGTTATAAAATGCGTATGATTTTTATCATTTAATGATCATTAGCATGTGATATCAGTGCCGGCCCGAGCAAATTTGGCGCCCTAGGCGAAAAATTTTCGTGGCGCCCCATTAAAACCAATTTTTAAAAAATGTAAGACACACAGACAATTATACACATACAAATACTGTGATAAATAATAAACTATTTATTTTTATTACATATTGCATATTATTGTTTTTTCGGCGCTACTTTTAGCGGTAGTAGAAACAATGTCCTTCAAATGAATTGCTTTAGCTTCATCTTGATCTGTTGATAATGGTGATAGTCCTACAAATCGTTCTCACGTCACTATAGAACGCTGGTAAGTTTCTTATCAATTTCAATTACATGAAGCTGGGTTCTCCACTGGCCACAGACACAGGAAGTGTCAGCAACAATTTTATTGCTGTTACTAAATTCAATACGCAATGTACTAGTTCGTTTTCACAAAAATTATTCAAAACTTCCTGTAGTGTACTTTCATCAACATCCTTAGAGTCTCCTTGAGTCAAACAATCTCCTAATCTTCTACATAATTTCAAAATCACTTTGAAAGTTTTTTTTACGACTCACAATTGTTAGAAAGGCATCAGAAAACATGATTTATCTTTTTGGTCTGTTTGACCTTCTCATCATTCGAATTTCTCGCTGTATCAAGAAAAGAAATTAGCAAGAGGAGTTAAGGATAAAACAGAAGCCATGTAAGAAGAGATTCGTTGAAAAGTTAAAGTAATTCGAGAGAAAATGCAAGAGCGAGAGAAATGTTTGAGGAAAAAATAAAATTTACGAAAATTAAAGTTGAAAAGACAATTCAAGCAAAGTTTCTAGAAATTAAAGGTTCCAATTGCCCATATGTAGCACTAGTGCGACATAAAACTCACTTTCCTACCCTACAGAAATAAAAGATAGCTTTTAGGAAAAGTATTTAAAAATAAGAAAAGATGTACAAAGGAAAGACCGAAACATAAAAGATGTGCAAGGGATGATTCATGAGATGAAACATGATGTACAATTTAGACCCTTGAATGGAAGGTCTCAATTCGACGTTGTAAGTTTTTGAAATAAATAGATCGTTATCATGGTAAAATCAAGCCAGTTGTTTGTGACTCTTTCTCTTGCGCTTCTCATCAGATAAATTAGATTGACTTTGATGCCCTGAAAAGTCAATTCGAGGATTATCCATTTACTTCATTTTTACACGTCCAATTGAAAACGCGCCAAGAAAAACTCAGTAAATGTTTCCAAGTCATAGCAGCAGACTTGTACCTTTCAGTCCTTTCTAGGAGTAAGTGTTTAAAATTTTCACACAACATGAGTGCTGTGTTTCCAAGACTACATTTTATCTATTCTAAAGTTCAGGGGCGGCGGAACGTGAATTTTATTGACCGGGCCTGGAATATTGAAGCATGATCAATGGCGCACCACTGGGGGGGGGGGGGCTAAGGGGGATCGAGCACCCCAGACCAAAACGACACATAAGAATAATATTTTATAAAAGCTGTATTAGCAAAATTTTATTTTTAACTTTATAAAACAGAAAAAATTACTTCTTTTTAATCAGTAGTTCTCAAAACATCAGTTTCAATGCCATAAAGCACTATACCCTTTACAAATAGGCTTGGCGATGAGGGTTCTAGCTATTCTAAGCCCCTCCCAGGCCATGATTACTCGGTGTGCCACGAGGGCATGATCAAGTAATTAAAATAATTGCAGTTGTTAGGTTTTTGTTGATTTTTAGTTCGTTTAACATATTGAACTTTCAAAAGACAAGAAAAAAATATATAAAGACTAAATAAATGCATTACTAGTTTTAATCACTTATAACGTTTAATGAAAGAGAGAAAATTTAAACCCGGCAATACATTAAGCAAAATAATATACAGAATATGAAACAGTAAATGTTTGAAATCAGTCAGAATCAGTTTGAACAGTAAATAGTGATTCTAGAAGTTTTGTGAAATTTTACTAAAAGTCCTGTGCTTGCCAATCTCAGACGCTCAGACGCAGGGACACGAAAACAGCGCGACACAGGGAAGCTATTCTACACAATGCGGAAAAACTCGTGTAAGGTGTATCGTGTATAGCTACAATGTTTTACAAATTTACTTACCTATTTTCCGAAGTAATCACGTCTTCTGCTATTTGAAGATATGAAATCTTCGGCAATCTCTGAAGGATTTTTTAAAATATCATCCAAAATATTTTTATGACAGTGTAAGAGCAATAAATGATTTAGTCTAGATTGTGTCATTGTAGACCGAACGTACGTTTTTAGTCGCCGAAGCGCCGAAAAACATCTTTCTGCGGTGGCAGAAGTCATCGGAACTGTCAAATAAATTCTTAGAAGATTATGAACATCCGGAAGCATGCTCTGCGCGAATTTGCAATGATTGAAAATGCATATGATGTCTTTCATTGATCTAACTTCTGCAATTTCCTTTTTTGAATTATTATCATTATATGTCTTCAGGAGACCTGGAAGCATTTGTAATTGAACTTTAATTTTTTCGGCATCAATATCTCCGGAATATAACTGTAGTATTCCATTTGAAAGTTGTGAACTTCCCTCTAAATCAACGAAACTTGAAATTAAAAGATTTTCAATTTCTTCCAACATAGATAGAGTCTCTTTAGAAAATCTTCGACTTAATTCATTAATTACGAGGTCATATGCTTCAAAAAACAATTGCCTGTAATAATCTCTTACTGTTTCATATTTGTGATTTGTCTCATTTTCTGCATGATCAATGCGTTTAGGAATTTTCCTTTGACGTGGAAGCGTGGGTTCCAGGTTATGCATTTCTTTTGCAGTCTCACATATTTGGTTGTATACTGAATCAAAATTGTCTCTCTTCTTTTGTAAGGTCTCTTTGACTAGTGTAATGATTTGAATAGTTTCGCTGGCAGTAACTGCGACTTTTTGCAGTTCTTTCGAACATTGTTCCGTTATTGAAAAAAATTCTAAAGAGACTTGTAACCCGAAATAAGAGGAAAATTGTGCCATTAGATTCTGTAAACCATTTGCTCTTCGTCCTACCTCGGATTTTTCTTCAGAGATATTTGTTAAAACTTCTTCCAAGACTTCGTAATTGTGTATAATCGAATGTATAGCTTTATTTCTGACGGTCCATCTCGTGACGCAGATAGGTTTTATAGTGGTTATAATTCCGTAATTGAAGTTTTTTGCAATTTCTTCAAAAAGAGCTGATCTCTTGGGAGAGACTTTAATCAGATTATGAAGATCTGAAGCAATATTTAATGCATTTCTAATAGGTTTACATGCAGCAGTAGCATCCTGAAGGCACAACTGCAGTGAATGAGCCGCACAGTGTATAGAAACTGCAGCTGGTACTTCGTTTTTTATCCGTGAGGCAACACCATTTAGACGACCAGTCATATTCGAAGCCCCGTCATAAGCTTGGCCCCTGCAATTCTTTATATCCAGCCCACACCGGAGAAGTAGGTCGAAAATTACAGACGTTAATGTTTCAGCTGTAGTGTTAGGAACGTCAACAATTCCAATAATATCTTCATGTATTTCATATTCCGGATTTACCCATCTGATTGCAACGCAAAACTGTTCGTGATGAGAAGAGTCTGTCGTTTCATCGGCTATTGAAGCAAACCATTTGGACTGCTGAATGGAATTAACAATTTTTTTGATAAGTCTGTTGTACATACATTGCAACAACTCATTTATAATATCGTGTGATAAATATTTTTTATTGTCCAGGAACTTAAGTATTTCAGGATCATCTTCACACCTAACTTTTAGCAACTGTATTAAGTTGCTTTCTAATTCCTCGTGGCCCCTTAGAGCTAGACCTTGTCTTGCCAAATATCCTACAGATGTAATAATTTTTAAGAACACCTTCTTTCTGACAATCTGTTCTTCTCGGTGTTGGTCACTTAGCATTGAATGTACATTTACTGGACTTTTAAACGTATTCATAGCCATTACACTGGTTAAATGGCAGGTTGACTTTTCATGATTTCGGAAAGTTTCCGTGGCTCTTTTCCAAGCTGTAAATCCGGTTGAAATGAATGCTAAATCACTTTTTGTTGTTTTTAGAGAAGAATGAAAATTACTCCACTGGCAAATAAAACAGAATGCAGCTTTTCGATTTTTGCAAAAATATATCCATTTAAAGTCATCAAACCATTTCTTTTGAAAAGTTCTTGAACGATTAGAATCCTTTTTAATAGTGGATGTGTAATCAAACTCTAGAGGCTGATAGGCGACACTTCGTACCGATTTCTCTTGTTCGTTGCATAATGGGCACATACAAGGTTCAGCATTTGCAGTTTTTGTAAAATTAGTGTTATCTTCATCTCTACGAGTATCATCATTGTTTTTATCAAGTACAGTTTATTTTTCTAAACTTGGAATCGGGGAGTTTGAAGACACTTTAAAATATGACTCGATTTTTTGCCGTTTTCTGGAACTCATTTTTATAGGTGAAAAAAATAAATATGTAGTTTAATTAACCAAAATGCGTTTTTAGATGGAGCACAGGAAAAGCGTCTTCCTCGTTCTCTCCCTAGATTTGTGACTGAGACCATAGAAGCCACTGAAGGAGAGAGGGGAATTGTCACCCCAAAAATACGGACATAAGAATAGTCGTCTCTGAAAGGGGAGGGGGCGGGAGCACATTCAGCGGCTAAATTCTACTTTACCTCATCCCCCGAGGCGCGAGTGACTGAGACTGTAGTAATGGGTATTGCACTTCTCACCTGAAAATTCATAGCTCCGTTCACATGAAGCAACTTCAACCCCCGGGAATTTGAAAAGCGGGGTTTTACAGAGTCAAAATTTAGGCTGTTCACACTATCAACCCTGGTTAAAAATCACTGTAGCAGCGTCATACGTTTCTTGAATTCTGATTGGCTGTTTGCAAAATTAACGCATGAGTTCGGAGAAAAGAAGCGAAACCGTATTGTCCGCGAAAACGTGAATTTAATTTCATGTTTGACTTTGACAGCAGCTGAGAATAAAAGGATTACATACATTATTTAATTTTAGGATTATATATTTTATATTATTCTTCATTATTAATATTTAATTTTACATTAAGTTGTTAATACAAATTTAATATTACAAACAAATCATTCCAAATTTATTTTTTAAAACATGAAAATTTCAGTATCTTTTTTATATGTAGTAATATATATATATATATATATATATATATATATATATTTATATATTATGTATTAGAAATTTAATTATTAATATTATGCTGAATATTAAGATTGTAAACGGGATCGAGAAATAAAATAAGTTTTGATATTAGTTTTATTTATATTGTTATTACAATTAAACTTATAAATGTCAATTGAAATACTAATATAATTAACTTTACAATACTTCGATTTTAAATTAGTTAGAATAAATTATGCATTATAATTATATTAAATCTAAATGCATTAACTAAATGCAAAACTATTGCCCGGGCCCGGTCGGCCCGGGCAGTTCCGCCGCCCCTGCTAAAGTTCCGTTAGATAGTAATAAATAAGATAGATCTTGTTGTCTGGATTGTGCCGCCCTCTAGATTTTAGCGCCCTAGGCCGTCGCCTAGTTTGCCTATATGGTTGAGCCGGCCCTGTGTGATATTTAAACAGGCCCGGACTGGCTCCTTTGGGGGCCCTCGGCTAGAAATCGAAAAGGGGCCCTTTCTGAGGAATTTAGAGGAAATAGGATATTAAAATACATAACATTTGAAAATTAGGCTTACATGTCTAAAAAGCACATTTAGCTTTCTTGCCATTTGAGAAATAGTTGAATAAAAAGTAAGCTTTTTTTCTGATGTAATTTACTTATTTTCACAATAAATATTTATGTTTATTTTATATACTATACCTAAACTAGTTTTATGCTGGAAAAATAAGTATACTAATTAATTATGAGTGGTTCATTATTTAAAAATGAGATTCTGAAATGCTTTTAGTTTTAGACAACCAAACCACACTGTTGAAACCATAAAAATCTAAATCCTACTGTAATACCTAAATAAATATTAAAATAGGACACAATGCTAATAAAATACCTAACGTATTGGGGGAAAAAAGTGTTTTCTTTAACTGTGATTTAGTTGATAAAAACTGTATGCACTATCCCATCAAAAAATATATCTCTGGGGATCACCGAAGCGGGAGAGCCATCCCTTCTGTAGAGGATCAAAATTGCAATGGCATCTCTAGGGGTGAGTCCCAGACCTTCACCAATTGCGCATCTGCGCAGCACTAGTGCGACATAAAACCCAATTATCCATCGATCCAAGATCTTTACTTATACAATAGCGACAACCTTTTTAATTTATCGCCAAAATGACAACGACAATTTCAAAGTTGCCAGGGTCTTATAGTAATGATGTACTGAAGAAATTTTTAGCAACAATTATGATAACCGTTGCTAAGGAACGAAACAGTTGCTGTATGCTTTTATATGGAAAAATAGGTTTAAAGAAAAAAGTCCTGTCGTGTCGTACTAAATTAAATTTTGTTTCGTAGAGAATTTTATATCTGTACTTATAAGACAAAAATAAGCTTCGTTTTTATTTCCATATAAATAAATCTGTAATTTTATAGGGGAAAAAAGCTGTAGGAACACTTTTTGGGCATGAAAGCAGCTTCTAAGGGCAGCAGGAACCCAAATCGAAGTTTTGGTTGATTTCAATGAATTTTGTGTGTGTTTATGTTTGTGTGATTTTAATATTGATAACTGACATGGAATTTTAAGATCATTTAGATATAATGACTAGAGAATAGAGAAGCGGGTAAAGCCTACTAAAAACACAGCAACGCGTGGCCGAGTTCAACTAATTTTTAAATAGTGTGTCTAATTTCCACCTGAAATTAAGAACATCAAATTAAAAAAATTAATTTTAGAAAATTAAACAATAGAATTGATTTGCTACTGTTTTTTTTCCGGTAGATAAATGAAAACTTAGTGTAATACCTTAACTTCCTACATTATATTCTAAAACAATAGCAAACAAATTCCACTATTCAAAACAGTTTTATTCAAAAAAATAATTTTGATTGAGAAGGGCCGACAGGGATATGAAAAGCGAAGTGTTGATGATAGTCACTTGATTTGTACTTCTATTATAATGATTTTAAAGGCATGGCAAAAAGCAGAAATAAGGGCTTGGCTCCAATTACCCAGCGTGAGGCTGTTCCCATCCAAATCATATCTCTGGGGGTCACCAAAGTGGGGGATTCATCCCCTCCATGAAGGATCGAAACCGTGAGGGCATGTCTCTGGATCATTTTTAGGTAAGTCCCAGAACCGTCGCGAATTGCTCAATAGTGTAGTACTAGTGCAACATTAAATCCAACCAACCAAGTATGTGGAAGGTACTTAAGTATTATTTTTATATAAAATCTCTATTTTTCGTCTGGAATTAAGAACCTCCAATTTTAAAAATTAATTTTATAAAATTAAATATAATTGTTTTTCTTGAACTTATGAGCTAATAAACTAATTTGAGTCACTTGTATTTAATGTATCATTATTATCCCTCGAAATCCAACTTTGCGACTCAGAAGTGCAACTAGTTAACCAAGTGTTTAGACATTTGGAAATTTTTTCAACATCTAATTATTTTTTTCTTTCCTTTTCGAAGCGCCACTTTCATATACACGTTTCATGTTGACATATCTCAGACACTTTTAAGTACAACCCTATTACAAGACATAGCGAGTGTGCGTCGCAATAAAGAAGTTAGTTATATTAGGTAAGAACAACAATTGCAGCTCCAAAGAGACGTAACTATCGTAATATAAATGCCACATTTAAAATTTCTCGGCTGCTTAAGATTGGAGAAAGTAAATGTGCAGAATGAAGTCATTGGTGTAACAACGGCGGTGCGGAGAGAGCGGGCCGCCTTGGGCTTCTGGTCTTGAGGGGGGGCCTCCGAAAAAATTAAGTTTTAAGTATATGTGTTAGACATTTTAAGGTCTATCTTAAACAAAATTTATATTAAGCAGAAAAAAAACTGCAATAGAATTATTTTAGAAAATTTCAATTTGACTAGTATGTAAAAGTTTCAGACTCAGTAAAGACAAAAATATTTTTTTAAACGAAAATTAATTTATTCATGGAAATATAGATTAGGAAAAAGCAATTATCACAATGATTAAGAAACAATTTAATATCAATATATATATAACAAAAATTTTCAAATTCAATATAACAAAATTAATTTTCAACATCAATTCAAAAACATATTACCTCTCCAATCACATATTTGGGTTACTTGATAATATATGGAAGAAAAACGAAGTCTTTTGGTATCAAGTCCTTTTTACATGGTATACACATGACCAATGTGGAAGATGGAACAAATAACATCACATCACACCAGCACAAGCATTTTTACCAGAAGAACGATCAGACACATATGTTGTAACACCGAAACCATATTGAAGAAAAAATACAAATGAATCACTAGTTGAAGCACAAGAGTTTTCGAAAATCGCGGTCGCCAAATGACCAGCGAATACCATTGAAAAATAAATAAAGTTCAGCTAAACTATATCACACTTCATGGTCGCCGAATGACCAATGAATAGAACGTGTAAATTACTTGAAGGTCGCGGTCGCCAAATGACCAGCGAATGCCATTGAAAAATAAAGTCAGCTAAACTGCACCACACTTCATGGTCGCCAAATGACCAATGAATAAAACGTGTAAATTACTTGAAGGTCGCGGTCGCCAAATGACCAGCGATTTCGATAAATCATTAAAGTTCAAGAAAACAAACTTTAGCATAAAAAATCCTCAAATAAACTAATCATTTAAACTTCTGAAGAAACTATTGCATATAAAAAAAAAACTCTCAAACTTAACTGATTATAAACAAAATTTAACATTATAAAATTATTAAACTTAACAACACTTTAACATTCGATTTTAAATATGAGTTCATCGTACAGAACATAATTATTCCAAAAGAACAGCCGCCCGCAGCTATTCAAAACCGGCACTCCAAGCCAAGGCTAGCAGGAGCACACTAGAACTGAACTCAGCTGAAAACTGAAGTATCTCCCAAACATCACGGCCTTATATTCCATCTAAACAAACCGATCTGCATAACAACGATGACCGCCGCGCCACGACATCCGGTGGTGAAAATTGAAACATAATAAAAAATGACAATTTTCAAGAAGTGGCAACAGCTCAAACAAGAAAGATTATGCAGACGAGAAATGGCAACGCCGACATAGTAAACAAAGTAACGATGTTTGAAAAAAATAGATGCAAAGTAAATTTTAAATATCAAAAAGGATTTAATAAATAAAGGTAAGTTTAAATATATATTTTTAAGATAAAACAATAAGTAAATTCAAATATTTCTTAATTTTAATATGAGGACATTGATATGGATATCAAATGCCCCCACCGCAATATTAAAAATAATACAAAACCTATATAAGAAAACAACATTTTAAATATTACCAAGAATTTGCTGCATATCCATTCATCTTAAGTCCACAGTATCATAGAAAAATGCAAGATGTCACATGGCTTTACAAAAAGACGAAAAACAAAGTATCACCAATGATACTCTGAAAGAACAATTTGGTTAAGAAGAAAAAGTACTATTGCATGCAATTCATATAATTTCCCCCACACAATGCAAATCAAATACATATATATGAAAAACAGTATGAGAAATGGTTATATATACAATGATAATGTACAGGTATATAATATGCAATAAATATGAAAATATGATAACACATACACAAGGCGCCTTGCATTTCATTCATTCATACCATTATGTACAATATTTACAAAAATTTGCAAAGGGAAGGAAAAATTCAAAAACTTTAACAGATACATATAAAAAGAGAAAGATGCAGCAATTTACTGGAAAAATTACAAGAACAAAATTATTATATTAAGTATTTAAAGAAAAATTAACTTTATAAATTTTAATAAGTCACCTTTAGTCATAGGCTTGGTAAACGGGTCGGCAAGATTTAATTTAGAATTTATATATTCGAGGTTAAACTTTCCCTCGTCAAACCAGTCTCTAATAAAAAACAATTTTATATTTACGTGTCGAGTATTGAAATTTTCTATTCTGGATTTAGTAAAACGAATGGCTGCCTGATTATCTGCATATAAAGTAGGTATATCAAAGTTATTATTTATAAGTTTTAAATTGGAGCACTCACATAAAATATTATAAAACCAATCCTGCTCCCTTACACAATCACACATAGAAATAAACTCTGATTCCATAGTTGATATAGTGACACCTTTTTGTTTATTTGTACGCCACGAAACGGCAGCACGGTCCAACAATACCAACTGACCCCCCATAGAAACGTAATCGTCTCTATTAGCGGCGAAGTCGGCGTCAGAGTAAGAAATTATTTTAATATCTGTGCAATTGAGATAGAGTTTATAATGACTGGTATATTTAATGTAACCTAAAAGTTTAAGTAAGCCTTGCCAATGTTTAAAACCAGGATTTTGTTGGAACTGAGAAAATATATTTGTGGCATATGCAATATCAGGTCTTGTACGGTTTGCTAAAAAAGAAATACAACCTAAAAGATTCCTGTAAGGTAAATGAGATGCTTCTTCAACATCAGACTGAACAACTGGACAATCACTCTTAGAAAATTGTACACCTTTAACTATAGGCAAGGAAGAGACAGGTATCCGATGGTTTTGAAACCTCTCATTAACTTCGGCAATATATTGACCTTGATGGATCAAAACCCCAGTATCTGTGTACTCGAATTCCACACCTAAAAGCTTACGAGTGGTACCCAAAATTTTTAAGTCAAATTTAGACTGTAAAAGGTCTAAAATGTTATTTGCCTGCGATTCAGTCCTGGAAAAAATAACTATGTCATCTACGTAAACCAATAAAACGGAAAAATCAGAATATGAATATGCACAATTACAATTTTCAAATTTATTAAAACCAAGTTCCAACAATACTTTATTTAACTCATAAAACCATAACCTACCAGATTGATGCAGCCCGTACAATGCTCTGTCCAATTTACACACCCAATCTTCTTTGCCTTTTTCAGCAAAACCAGTTGGTTGATTCATGTAAATTTCCTCGTTTAGAGGAGCGTATAAGTAAGCGCATTTTACGTCACATTGTACGTTAAACCACCCGCAGTACGAGACCAGCAAAGAAAAGAAAAACCTTACAACAGAAAAATTTATGACAGGTGAGAATGTTTCATCATATGATTCTCCCTGGACCTGGTTGAAACCTTGCGCGACCAACCTTGCCTTATACCTAACTATGGTACCAGACTCGTCACGCTTGACTGTATAAACCCAGCGGTTTCCTAACACAGATTTATTCACAGGAAGTTTCACAAGATACCAAACACCTCTAGTAGTCATACAGTTCAATTCTTCAAGCATAGCCTCATGCCACTTATCAAACTGTTTAGATTTTTGAGCCTGCTTATACGTTCGCGGGACCACCACATCTAGTCAGCTAGTTGTGCTGGACGCGGAAGGTATAACGCTAGGGTTAACAACACCAGAAAAAGTATTAAATTTAGAAAAATCAAAGTCATTAGAATTAAAAATTAAACCATTATCATTACAAAATTTCTCGACTTCCTTTGGAGTGCGTTGACATGACCTCTTGCCTTCACCGTCAGGGTAATAGTAAATGTCGATCTTCTTTCCCTTAGGCCTAGGCACAACCTTTCTGTACCAGATCGGATTAGTCTTCCAGCTGGGAGACGAAGCTTGAGGAGAAACTGGAGTGATAGGAGAAGCAGGAGTGGCAGGGAGGACGGTTGGAACAACATCTTCAGTCTCGCTGGGCAAGACACCAGAGGGTCCAGGCTCCGGATCAGTATGACACCGGTCAACGGTCCATGGCTGCTCCTCTGGGACAAGCACCAACTCAAAAGAAGAGTCGCCCATCACCGCTCCACTGCGTGACACATCACTGCTCTCAACAAAAGAAACATTTATCGTCTCAACAACCTTCTTGTCCTCTTCCAACCAGATCCTGTATCCACGGGTACGTAAGGCATATCCAACAAGGACACCACGTTTGGACTTAGCATCTAACTTGTTTTTGCGCCTGACCTTAGGAACCCCGACATAAGCTAAAGTGCCAAATGGCCTTAAATGTCTTACTGAAGGCTTATTACCAGAATAGAGTTCAATAGGTGTTTTAGAATTTTTACCATGACAAATCCTGTTCCAAGTATATGTAAAATGCATACATGCTTCAGGCCAAAAATCGTCAGACAAGCCACTAGATTTAAGCATTGCCCGAACACAATTCATTATTGTCTGGTTAAATCTTTCACAAACCCCATTTTCCTCTGGTGTATAGGCATTAGTCAACTCATGTTTTACTCCGTTTTCTCTACAAAAAGCCTTAAACAGTTCATTCTCAAACTCTCTGCCATTATCCGTTCTCAAAGCTTTCAACTTGGTCCCTAGAAATCTTTCTGCTCGTAGAACGTGTCTTTTAAAGACTTCGAAACACATAGATTTCTCCTGGAGAGGATAAACAGAAGTTTTACCTGAAAAATCGTCTATAATAGACACAAAAAAACGTTCACCCTTCTTTCCAGAAATTTTAACAGGACCCCAAGTATCAAGGAAAATTCTATCTAATGGCTTTTTCGATGAAGAAGAACTAAGAGGCTTGAAAGAGACACGATTTTGCTTACTCAAATGACAGGGATCACAAAAAAAATTATCAACAGATTTTAAATGAGGAAGACCTTTAACTGCAGAATTACGAATAGTATTATAAATTAAATCAGGACTAATGTGATCAAAACGCAAGTGCCATGTGTCTATATCTTTAATATTGGCAGTTTTAATTACTGGTGAAGCTGAAATTTCAGCATTAAAATTTAGATCAACATTAGTTTTGGAATTCTGCCCCCCATTCATTTTAACATTATGATTATTTCTTATGATTTTTGGAAAAGTATAATAAATCCCGTCATAGAGCTTAGCAGAAAAAAGAAACTTGCCATATTTATCGACCACATTTAGTTTACCAGCCTTTCCAGTAAATTTAGCACCACCCTGGTCGAATCTAGAACCGCTTAACAAATTTTTTCTTAAATTTGGTGAAAAAAGGACATTCCAAAGTTTTATAATAGTACCATTAAAATCTAATTCAACTTCCCCCTTTCCAGTAATGGGGAAAGTAACCCCGTCAACAGCCACGTGCAACTCATCACCAGAAATTTCGGTGAAATTACAAAAAGCAGATTTATTTTTGCAGAAGTGGTGAGAGGCGGCGGTGTCAAAAGCCCAGCTTCCCTCTCTATTAAAACCACTTAAGTTAGCTTCAGCAATGTAATTCTGAGCTTTAAAACCTTTATTTTTACGGGGGGGAGTTTTATCACGTTTTGGCTGTTGAGCGGAGTCACCTTTTTTTACAAAATTACCTTTAAATGTATTATCCCTAACAGATTTATCATTACTTAACTTTACCCGACAATCTTTACTAATATGACCCTTTTTTCCACATCGCCAGCAAGTAAAAACAGGCCTTTTCTTAAATTTGACACTCTGGGCTTCAATATTACAATCAACCCTAGATTTGTCAATATTCCTGAGCTGGAGACGAGTCTCCTCAGCACACAATTCAGTTACAATATTTTTAAAAATAAAGTCTTTATCAGACCACCTTAAAATTTGCTGGACGATTTGGTCAAACTTATCGGGCAAAAAACGTAAAATCTGAAAACATAGATACTCGTCATTTATAGGTTTACCAATAGATTTTAATTGATCAGATATTTTTGAAATTTTTGCGGCATAAATTGCCATAGATTCGCCAGGGTAAAAAAAACAAGACATTAATTCAGAATATAACTTCATATGGTGACTTCTACTGTCTGGTTGGAAATTGACCTTAAGGATTTCCCAAGCTTTAGCGGGATCATCACATTCGCTAATTAAACTCCGATATTCTGGTTCGATATTTAAATAGATTAAGGACATAGCAGCATTCTGCCTTCTCTTAAAATCATTTATAGATTCAACAGTGACAGTATCACTTTTTACAGGTTGCTCTTCGATACCAGTTACGATATCGTAGGCATTTTTTTCCATTAAAAGGAACTTAATGTCGCATTTCCAACCAGAGTAATTATGAGAATTAAGTTTAACTATTTGAGGTACTAAATTATACGCCATGATTAACCAATTTAAATATATCACAAAAGAAACAAATTGAATCCACTGAGTCTACAAAAAAACTAGTCAAAAAGAACTTTATTTAAACTGGGCCCATAACCCAGATGTTAGACATTTTAAGGTCTATCTTAAACAAAATTTATATTAAGCAGAAAAAAAACTGCAATAGAATTATTTTAGAAAATTTCAATTTGACTAGTATGTAAAAGTTTCAGACTCAGTAAAGACAAAAATATTTTTTTAAACGAAAATTAATTTATTCATGGAAATATAGATTAGGAAAAAGCAATTATCACAATGATTAAGAAACAATTTAATATCAATATATATATAACAAAAATTTTCAAATTCAATATAACAAAATTAATTTTCAACATCAATTCAAAAACATATTACCTCTCCAATCACATATTTGGGTTACTTGATAATATATGGAAGAAAAACGAAGTCTTTTGGTATCAAGTCCTTTTTACATGGTATACACATGACCAATGTGGAAGATGGAACAAATAACATCACATCACACCAGCACAAGCATTTTTACCAGAAGAACGATCAGACACATATGTTGTAACACCGAAACCATATTGAAGAAAAAATACAAATGAATCACTAGTTGAAGCACAAGAGTTTTCGAAAATCGCGGTCGCCAAATGACCAGCGAATACCATTGAAAAATAAATAAAGTTCAGCTAAACTATATCACACTTCATGGTCGCCGAATGACCAATGAATAGAACGTGTAAATTACTTGAAGGTCGCGGTCGCCAAATGACCAGCGAATGCCATTGAAAAATAAAGTCAGCTAAACTGCACCACACTTCATGGTCGCCAAATGACCAATGAATAAAACGTGTAAATTACTTGAAGGTCGCGGTCGCCAAATGACCAGCGATTTCGATAAATCATTAAAGTTCAAGAAAACAAACTTTAGCATAAAAAATCCTCAAATAAACTAATCATTTAAACTTCTGAAGAAACTATTGCATATCAAAAAAAAACTCTCAAACTTAACTGATTATAAACAAAATTTAACATTATAAAATTATTAAACTTAACAACACTTTAACATTCGATTTTAAATATGAGTTCATCGTACAGAACATAATTATTCCAAAAGAACAGCCGCCCGCAGCTATTCAAAACCGGCACTCCAAGCCAAGGCTAGCAGGAGCACACTAGAACTGAACTCAGCTGAAAACTGAAGTATCTCCCAAACATCACGGCCTTATATTCCATCTAAACAAACCGATCTGCATAACAACGATGACCGCCGCGCCACGACATCCGGTGGTGAAAATTGAAACATAATAAAAAATGACAATTTTCAAGAAGTGGCAACAGCTCAAACAAGAAAGATTATGCAGACGAGAAATGGCAACGCCGACATAGTAAACAAAGTAACGATGTTTGAAAAAAATAGATGCAAAGTAAATTTTAAATATCAAAAAGGATTTAATAAATAAAGGTAAGTTTAAATATATATTTTTAAGATAAAACAATAAGTAAATTCAAATATTTCTTAATTTTAATATGAGGACATTGATATGGATATCAATATGTATCTGTTGAAGTTAATGAGCCGTTATTTTGACCTTAATCATTCGTTGCAATTCTCCTTTAAGCTTGTTAGACTGAAAGAGCGTGCTCACCGCAATAAATCAGATTAGAGCGATTGTTCCGATATAAAAAGCTCTAATGTAGAAAAAGTGACCGACGAGCAACAATACAAAACTAAAAGAACCTTTTATGCAAGGTTCTAATGCCCTTGGCTCACACGTTGGTTTGGACTTTCGAATCATTTTTAAAACTGATTTTAATGTCTTTTTATGGTTAAAAAATTAAGTAAAGATATACAAGGGGACCTCCAATTAGGGAGTCTCAGTTAGACTTTCACCCTGTGCCTTTAGAATTGTAGTTCCATGACTGGATGAAGCATGAAGCAGTGTGCTCCAAGAATGAAACATTCTCGACTTGACTTACGTGCAATTTCTAGATGGAAACAATGAAGAAAGACAATGTTTTCGAAAGACAATCGCAAAGCTTTTAATACTTGTTTGCATTTACGATGTTTGGCCGCAAACTTGTCTGAAATTATGAGCACTACACAACACATAATGAGTCAAACTTGATTGTTATTGCATAGGATTATTGGAAAATAAATAGTGAAATTACTCTGATGTAAATAACAGATGATGATAAAGTATATTTTGAGGGGTTTTCTGGGGCCCCCTTGCTCTGGGGGCCCTTGGCAATCGCCGACCAGCCGACCTGGCCAGTCCGGGCCTGTATTTAAGCTAGTATTTTGGTCGCTAGGCTACTATTTAGGCAACTTTTTAATGCTTCTAGGGTACTAAAGCAACTATTTTTGTTATATTTCTTTTGTGGCAACCCTGTGATAGAGAAAAGGGGGGGGGACAGTTATTAAACAAAATGCTGTTTCATGTGCATGCTGGAGCAACACCACCTGTCTGTAGCCTTCTACAGAAAGTGTTGGCCAGGGTAATAGTATTCTCAGAAACAAGAAGCTTCCATAAAATAGAAATGCTAAAGATAAAAAAAATAATAATAATAAAAAAAAAAAAAATAGAAGGGATTGATATTTTCACAATCCCTCTGATGGGGGAAATGTCAACAGTTTCACAGTATCTTCAAATGTTTATTGTCTGTTCAGAATTGCTGGCAGTAACTATTGAAGTAGAAACAGAAAATAACATTCTGTGTTCTAGTCCGAAGTGACAAAGAACAATTAAAACATAAGAATTTAAGATTTTTATGATAATGATAAAGAATTTTGAAAATTCATTTCAAAATAGTGACAAGTGAGATGGACACGGCCTGCAAATATAAAACTAAAATATATGTAAATTCATTTAATGCTTCTTTCAAAATGAATCAAAAAATTAATTTATTTAAAAAATAATAATAATAATAATAATAAATAAAATTGAATAAGTGAAAATATATATATAAAATTGACACTTAAAGTCACCAATTATTACTCTGAAAATTGATTTAAATTTCAGTTATGAAACAGATATAATTGATTAGACAAAAATTTTTGAAAAAAAAAAAAAATCAGTCAAACTTATAATAATATATATACATAATACATATATACATAATACGTATATACACAATATGATAATTTTATTCATCATTGAAATAAAATTATATAAAGAAAAATGAAATCTAATTAATCGATTAATGAACTACGATTAACCCAGTTAAAACTCTTGATTCCCACCCCTAATATATTTCGAAATAAATATTCGACTACACATACACAACATATTTTAAATCATGATTTAAGATGGAACTGTTAATGATATTCTAAATAAATTTATCTAATTAAAGAAAAGATTCTTAAAGTAAGTTGCCAACTATACAGTTATTTTTAAATGATTCAGGTCCAGTGACAAAATACACTATTGCAAAATTTCACAACACTACAAGAATCATAATTTAAATTTTTAAATAGTAAATATCATATTGAAAAAATTGAGAAATTAGAGAAATAATACAAATTGTAAAAGCACAAATGCAGCTATAAACAAAGTGTATAATACAAAAAATAGTGTTAATACCAATACAAGGCAAATCTAAATGTATGAAAAAGTTTTATTAAAGTCAAAATACATTAAAAATTTATGCGTAATTGCAGCAGGTTTAATTTTAAATGTAAATATAATAATGATTATCTGTTAAGCATAGTAGAAGCCAAGCAACAGATACAAGATAACTGAAACACCAATACCAATAAGATTAAAAATGTCTCTATGTAGGAGAAGTTCAGAAAATTGAAAAAATTTCATCAGGGGATGAAATACACATACTTAAAGAAACCAAATTTATTAATTAACAACCTGCAAAACAAACGAAACAATAAACTAACACAACAAATTTTAACTTAAAATCATAAACTCTATCAAAATTTCTGAAAAAATAATTTAAGAAACCAAAGGAAGGAAAGAGGCAGGTGGCAAGACTTGTGACTTGCCTGTGGGGTTAAACTAGTTTCATGCCGGCAACACTCCCCTAGCCTGCCAAGACCAGAATAGGAGCCAAATGGATTTAAAAAAGCAAAACCTCGAAGCAGATGAATAATAATGAAACCACAAAGCAACAATGAAATCCATTGATTGATTAGAATGTGTTTAATATCATGATTAGAATTTTAAGAATAGTTGACAACTCAGAAAAGAAGAAACTGAAATTTTAATGGAAAAAAGAAAGTTTTTTTTTTTTTTTTTTTTTACAATCCCACCCAACCATCCAGCCCTACAACACCACCCCACCTCTGTAATCAAACATCTGCCCACCCAATCGCCACCTTTTTATTGTCATTTATTATTTTATAATTTTTTTTTTTTTTTTTTTTTGTTGTTGTTAATATACACTAAAGTGTAGTTTTTTTTTTTATGTACATGGTTATGGATATAAAATAGAAAATACAAAGTTTCTCAGAAAACCCATTTTAGCAGTGGCTGTGATCAGTTTATTAATATTCTTGTTTTTAAACTTTGGAGAACATAAATTATTAATTCGAAATAAATGGTTAATGATGATGTTTCTAAATACCGAAATATGCAGACAGGAATTAAAATGTGTAAATAAGTTTACTTTAAAACTAAAATCTTGCCGTTTGTCATAGATATCTGTGTAAATTTTATTACCATCAATGATTATTTTGAGATTTAAAAAGTTAATGATTTGTTAGAGTATTTTGAGATAGCTTTAAATTAGGAAGATAATTTAAGGAAAATATATTTTGTGAGATCTTACAATATCATCATCAATGTAACGATAAAATCGAACATCATCATGGCAAAATTGCTTTTCATAATAATAAAGATAATCATTTCCACATAGTCTTATTTCTTTTAATCTACAATTTTGCATCTTCTCCAATTAGACTTTTTTTTTTTTTGAGCATCAAGTTAAAATGAACAATTTATAATTGATTAAGATAAACTTACAGAATCTATTATATATTTTTTATTTAAATCTTTATCTACACAAGATCCATAGCCTTAACCTCCATGAGATGTAAATTACATCAGATAATGGTATATAATTTTTAGTCTTAACTGAATTTAATACTTAAAACTAACATTTACTCTGAAACATCTTGCAATATTTGGATATTGTTTTTGAAAACTTCATAGTATATTTCTTTCACTGTGGAAATAGACTTTTAAAGTTATTTTATATAAAATTTTACACAATAAAATTCCTTGTTAAATGCAACTTTTCTGTGTTCCTGTAAAAAGTTTAGCAGTTTAATTGTATAGAGTGAAATGCATATAATATGTACTGAAAATCATTTATTCTATTCATTTAATGCATTCACTATGAAAATTCTATATTTTTATTGTTTATTTTTATTTAATTGGTACAGTTATTCTGTATATATATATTTATTTACAAAAGAATTGTAGTAATAAACCTTTAATTTAATAAGACAGTTGAAATTATTTTCAAACGATGTATAAGTATCAAAGAACACAGAATGGTTATTTTTGTATTTTGTTTAGCAGCTTAAAAAAAAAAATTAATAATAAATAATAATAATAATAAAAACTTTCTTTAAATTTCTTTTACTTTAGACCCGCCAAACAGCTATTCCTCATCAAGGTGTTTGGGATATGCGAGGAAAACAATTTTACACTGGTATAGAAGTTAGGGTATGGGCAATAGCCTGTTTTGCTCCTCAGCGTACTTGTCGAGAAGATGCTTTAAGGTAATTATATATATATAATAATCCAAAGAAATCATTTTAGGTCTGACCATTCTTCAATGAATATCAGTCGTTTTTAATAAAAACTGGTGAATTTTTTTATGTTACTATACACATGTTATTATTATTATTATTTTTTTTTTTGGGGGGGGGGGGGGTGAACCCTTAAAACTAACAGAATAAAATAGGATATAAATAAATAATATTTCTAATAATATGTAAACATACTATTTATTGAGAGTAATTTAATAATAAGCATATTGTTAAATTATTTTTGTTGTATAGCATATAATTGCAGAATTTATATAACTGTAGTTAAGCCATTAGAGTAAAAGATGTGGCCTTTTAATGGAGGTTCAAAAATATCTTAATCCAGATAAAATTTCTGTAAATTAGAAATTTATAATTATTCAAACTTATATTATTTGTCTCTCTAATAATCATTAATACAAGTCTTTTTAACAGTAATTCAATTTTCCAGGCATTTTTTATACACTGGAACAAATTGCTCTGCTTAACATCATTTCTAAGTAGAAGAGATGTTATTAATACTAATTTTAGCTTTTAATTTTCAATCTTAAACATATTTAAAATTTTTATTTTGTCATTTAAAGTCATCAATTTAGAAGCCATTGCATATTATAATTTTATTAGATAAATAATGGTATAACACAAAATTCCCTTTTTCAAAATTGAACTTCATATCAAAGTTTATGGATTCAGAAATATGAAGTCTTATAACTTACTATTCTTCTCTACACACAAATTATTAGTGGTCAGTTCAAATCAGGAGAAAATAAAATTTTCTGCTCTCACAAAATGTGAGGCCTAAAAGAGGTACTAAATTGCACAATAATAATAGCATTGAGTTCTAAAAAGAATTTGGGAACAGGAAAAAACTGGCCCTGAAGGAGGTGACCCTCACTAGAGGTGTACATTTAGAGAAGTTTCACTGTATTACCTATTTTTTAATAGAAACTTTCAACTTATGTAAAAAAAAATCTGGTGTGAAAGAACCACACAACTTCCATTACCCGCTATTGCGCGTGTTTTATGCATTTTTGGGGGGTATAATGTGATCAGAAGAAATAAAATTGACCTAACAAAAGTAGACACCTAAAAATTTTCAGGTGAGAGAAAGTTGATATTTGTGTAAAGACTTGTAAAACTGATTTACATATATAGTTAAAAAATAATTGCTAGAGCTATTTTTTGAAATACCAATTTCCGAGAACTAAAACTGATCGACCTAAGTAGGATGACTATTAGTTTTCCTGTAATAACCATGTAAGACATGAGAAAGGGTATCTAAAATAGATTTCCGTTTTATGTTATGTAACAATCTTCAAGAAAATCGTTAGAGCCATTTTTGAGATACGAACTTTTACCAAAACTTGGCATACTGAATTATTAACCGGAAAGCAATTACATACAAAAAGATATTTAAAAGGAAGTTAATATGGCGAGTTTGAAAAAAATCTGTACAGTTTTTTTAAAGGAACACACTTGCAAGACCTGAAATTGAGCTATTTTTACAGGTCGCCTATCAGTTTTCCTGAACTAACCAACTGTATCATTTGAAAGGATGTTTAATAGAGTGTTTATATAGCAACTTTGAAGAAAATCATTAGAGCCGTTTTTGAGATAGGACTTATGGTCTCCCTTCCGGTTTCCAGTGACCCTCTTTCGGTTTTCCAATTTTCACGAAAATTTGGAAAATTCATCTGTACACCAGACCTGTCTAAATTCTGGAATTTCGTAGTTCTATCTTTTGTAGTTACGGAGATATAATAGCCAGAAAATTCCTCACATACATATACACACATGCATACATACAGTCAGTAACAAAAGTGTCTGAACACTAGCAAAAATTCTATGTAAAAAAAGTACACTTTATACGGTTTTGTTAAATAAATCCTTGTCGAATCATGTTCTTAGTCAGTGTAAGAACATGATTCGACAAGGATTTATTTAACAAAACCGTATGAAGTGTACTTTTTTTACATAGGAATTTTTGCTAGTGTTTGGACACTTTTGTTACTGACTGTACATAATACACACACACTGACCAATTGCCAAAAACTACTTTTTTGGACTCAGGAAGCCTTAAAATGTGTAAATCAGGTGAAAACTCAATATTGAATTTTTGAACCAAATACAATACTTCCATTACTTACGGTCTCGGTCGCAGGGTAATGGAAGTAAAAATTATATTTGGTATTTTTATAATATACACCATCGCTCGCCATCCTTTTAAACTTCATGAACCGCTAAATACACAATGTGAAATCCTTTGGACCACAATTCATAATTTAACATTCTACTGACCACTAATATGATTAAGAAACTCGAATATATTTCTAGAATTTTTTTCAGAGAATACTCATTTAAGAAATATGAAGTAAACTTTTTCAATATGAAACATTAGAAATACTTATTTTACTATAAGAAAAATGTAAATAATTATTTAATCATAAGAACGATGCTTAAAAGTTGTTTGATTATAACGAAAGAATTATAAGGGGAAAACATGAATACCTTTTTATCGCTTCCGTATTATAAGAAACTCAAACAAAAGATTTAGCTACAGTCTTAAATTGCTATTTTCCCATATAAAACTGTATTTATTAAATCTAGTAATGCAGATATTGTTAGAATATTAAAATCTAATGGGAAATTATATATTTTATGTACGTTTGAAACTATTAAAGACTTTAAATAATTTGATAAATTTAGAACAGTTAGTTAAGGCTGTACATTAGTCAGATTCCCCCTTTCTTCCTTCCTTCCCATGTTATCCTATGTGATTTTTGTTGCTTCGTTTTATAAGGATATCTCATTCAAAAATGAAGATTTTTGAATATTACTCTTTGAGCATGTCACCTTTTAGCTTAGTGAGCAATTTTTTTTCAAAAAATAAAATAAAATAATAATAATAATAATAATAATTTAAATATTTTATTTCATTAAATAAAAGTTTTGATCTGTAAATGAAATACTTTTTTCTTTTTCCAAGGAAAAAAAAAAAAAAACTTACTAAGCTAAAAGCAACATATTCAGGGAGTAATATTCAAAATAGAGAATTTGAAAAACTTCATTTTTGAATGAGACAAAAGAAAAGACAAAGAAAACTTATAAAACAAAGAAACAAAGACTTATAGAACACAGAAACAAAAATCTTATTGGATAGCATGGGAAGAAAAGAAAGAGGGAATCTGATCCATGTACGGCCTTAATTATCAAACGCAGATCAGAAAATCAGAACGGTAACCATGTCTGATATTCGCAATTCAAATTTTTATAATACAAACTTACAAACATTATTCTATTTGTCTTTTCTTTAATCCAGTAAATTCTGAAGTCTAATGTTCTGAGGTGAGTATAAGTGATACAGAAAATCCTAAGTTAAAATTAACTTCAGTGTAATTTCTAATAAAACATTAAAAAAATGGAAATATCACAATTTTTCTGCGCTAATTGATAAATCTGGTGTATGTTGGCAATTGAAGATAATCATTTGCAGGGTTGGGTTTCTTCCAGGACAGTGGAAGAAAGTGGAAAACACCAGAAGAAATGGAAGAAACCGGAAGAAATAGAAGAAACCAACAAGAAGACAAAACAAATGCTCATAATTAAAACATGTAAACTATATAAACTCAAAGCATAATATAATATCAAATCTTAACTATAATCCAATTAATATTAAAAATATTATTTTGGGAAAAATAAGTTATTATTTAATAACAAACTTTAAGTATATACAGATGATGTGCTTTATTTTAAGGGTAGGGTGTTTTTTTTTTTAAACTATTTCTGTGAATCATTTCATCCCAATGATTTTTTTTTTTTTTTTTAATATGAAAATACATAATTTTATATGTAAAGATTATTGTGCAACATATTAAAATAAAATAATAGTAATTAATTACATATTAGCTACTATTTCTTATATGTACTAGCATTCATATTTCAATGCTAATTTTTAAAGACTAATATTTTTAAAACTCATTGCATAGATACTATCTCATTGTTATTAAATGTTTAAATAGTACAAGTGATAATTACATAATTTTTTATTTGCTTAAGAAATATATATATATATATATGAAAGGAATAAAAAATAGTTAGATTTAAATAATTAAAACCCTATTTTAAAATCTAGAAATCGCTAATAATTCGTAAGTGCGCCTTTAAACTTTGTTTCACGGCAGAAGACTTCATAACGCGAAAGTCAGGAAAATTTAACAACTTTCAGAATAAAAAGTGCTGAATAAGTGCAATCTTCCTTTTCTTGTGGTTAAGTAATGCATGTTAATTAATCCTGGGGATCTAGGCCTGAGCTGGACTGTCAATCATAAAGTTAATAGCCAATGATTAAGCAGGGCAGGACTAAATATTCCCGCCGAAATAGACGGTATTTAAGCTGGGACACACGAGAAATCGTGGCCTTTTCCGATATTGACTTGCTTAGTAAATCCACGTTAAATATTACTCTCATCATGTAAAGCGCGCTAACGAACGATGGGGGCGCCGCTACGGAGAAGGGCCGACTTTGGCATCGGTACGGGACTTATGATGCTCAGGATGTCTAACATTCAGGCCAAGATTGCATCTTGAACTTAATAAAGGATTATTAGTGAACCTAATGGACTCCTCATCCTTTCTAAGATGCTCACATGACTGGAATACCGACCCACTTAATAATACGACATCCCCGATTTTACGTTACAGAAGTCGGCAGGTATGTACACCTAGTGTATGGAAACCCAAGAAAAAATAAAGCAATACCTGCTTTGTGGAAACCCTAGAAAGAAGAAATCATTAGTGATGGATTATTACTTATTTCTGAACGCTAACTCAATCGAAACTTTGTTGTGTTGGAGAGCGATGAGATCCAGAGATCGTAGATATTAAGATTTTTCGATGCAAGCAAGAAATCTATATTTCTGAACATTAAATCCAGAAAAAGATGATATTGAGAATATATTTCGTAGCTGTCATTATTTGCTGATGCAAGCCAAAGATTTTTCAATGCGCGAGATAAACAATGAACAATGTGCTTCCTCCCACTACTGTAAAGACCCAGTGCCTGCGGTAACGGTAATACTAAATTCCTGTGACTTAAGCATACTGCTGAAGGAGAAAAAGAATGGTCTGCCTCTCCAATACACGGTCACTTTTTGCTCTTTCCGAGTTCGGAGTTTCGGAGCGAGCGAACGCAAGTGCTGAAAAAGAGAGAAGAAAAAATAAGAACTCGCCTCTCCCTTTTCACGAGATTGAGAGAGAATTTCCGCGCCGCGCTGAAGTGATGAATGAATTGCCGTAATAGAGATTGTGATCCAGAGTCATAGGAGAGAAATCAAAACTCTTTTCATATAACTTAAGGGAATAATTACATCGGTTAAAAACAACGGCAAAAACAAGAGGGAAAAGCGATGGACTCTGTTATTTATCATTGAAAAAAAAAAAAAAAAAAGTTAGAGTCATTGCTGTTTATCGTCAAATGTAAAATCGAAAATAATTTCCGTATTGATCTGAAAAACCGCACTCGTGAAATAAGAGTTTTCTTTACTAAGATTCGAACGTCTGCTTCAAAGTGGTGCATAGACAAGTAGACTATGAAGTGGTGATGGTGACCCACTTTTTCGCTTCTACAATGAAAAAAAAAACAGATGGCCAAAGAATAACTACTGCCGTCGATCAACGAACTGAGTGACAAATTTTCAAGGTTAATCAACTAAAATGATTCAAAAGAGAAGGAAAAAAAAAAAAAAGAGAAAAAGTAGTAGAACGATTCATAAATCGTCATGAGGATTTTCTTTCTTCTATTTGTTAATACAGTGATAAAAAAGTAGATAGAAAATTTCATTTTTATGTGTGTATGTGTTTTTTTTTTTTTTGGTGATAGCAAATGATTCGCGAATAGTTTTATTTGTTTTGACAGATGAAGCTCGAGGTAAGAGAATATTTTTGATTTAATTCCAATAGCAGAAGCTTTTAATACAGTAAGTTATAAAAAATGTTAATGATAATAATCATAATGATGATGCTTTCAATTTATTTATTTATTTTATAACAATTAAAAAAAAAAAAAAAATTAAAATTTATTATTTTAATGAAAGTTAATTGTTAGTATTGATTTTTAATTTTCTGAATTATTGTTTTAAGGTTTTGGTATTTATTAAATATTGAATTTATTGGGGAAAAAAAATATTAAGCAATTTAATTTCTTGAAAATGTTGGAAAAAAATTACAGATTTTTATTAATTTCTTACATTAACTTAATATAAAATTTTTATGAGTTTTATTTGCTGCAATATGTCTCTGTAACATGTTATTTTTACAGAAAATTTTATTTCAAAAATATTAACAGACATTTGAGAATGAAATGATTTGATTATTTGTTTTCATTTTAATTTGTTTATGAAATTTTTGCATTTCATTTGGCTTATAGTGCACGATATCAATGGTTACTTTGAAGTGTTGAATTTCAATTTTAATAAGGATCAATACATAAAAAAATTTAACTTTAATTTTATTATTTGAGCAAACTATAATAATACTAAATAAATAAATAAAATAAGTATTTTATGGGTGTCTTATAATTTGGGGATCTTTAAGTTTATCTGAACAGTAGTAAATAAAAATAAATGGTCAAGTATGACTAATAGTTTTCTAGTATAATACCAATGATTTTTCAAAAGTAATAATTTTAATATACCATGTTTATCTTTTCCTTAGATTAAAAAAAAAAAAAAAATCTTGCATAATTCTTTTGCTTATTACTTGTTGCATGTGGTTAGTATTATATTTGAATATTTTTGGATGTGTCACTGCATAAAATGACACTGATTTAATTATAATATAAAATGTGTCGTACTTTTACCTTTATATTTAAATGTTTTATATTTCTAGATATATTGGGAAATAACTGCATTTCGTATATTACTAAATGTTTAGTATTTTGTGTTTTTTATGTGTTAGGCTTTTTATTATAAATATTCCATATATCTAGTGACTTTATATAATTTTAAAATTCATTAGATATCATATTTTATACGTTTTCGCATTTCATATATATGCAGAAATACCCATGTTAGATATTGCTCATAATTTTTTAATGTAAATATTTTAACTAGTACGGTTACTACAGTCATCACTATTTAAATTTCTAAAAATCATAGAATAATGCGTTGGTTCCAGCCCAACCCCTATCTAGAAAATTTTCGCAAATGTTGGCCAAGCCCAACTTGAAACTTGTATAATCATTATGAGCATCACATAAACAGTATGAAATACATACATCTTTCTTTTTTATTTTAACTCGAGTCAACAGTCAATCAACGATCTTGCAGGGCAAATATGAGTACTAAGTATTCCTGAGGTATCTCTTGGTATTGGGCGACCGGCCGCGACAAAATAAATTTTTCTGATCAAATGGGTACCGTGATCAGGAAATAAACAATCTATAACCTTGAGACCTCCTGAATAGGAAAATAAACTAATACTCATAAAATAAAGCTCCCTGGAATTTTTTTTTATCTCTCGTATTTCAACATGGTGAGAAAACAACACAAATGCTATATTACATATTGTTGAGGGTTTTTCAGGCCAAATGGGGTAAAAGCCATGAAACCTCAACAAGAATGAAAAATGCTCAGTGTTTGCTTTCACAAAAATGACTGTAGATAACTAAACAGATTATCTTGTGCATTAGTGTAAATAAGTTTTTTTTTTTCCTTTTATTCATTTACAGCTATATTTACTTTTCACGTAAACTTGTCTACATAAATATTAATCGCATTTTTCTTTTTATTTACTTGCTTTAGATAGGATATCATAAAATTTGAAAGATTAAGTTGTGAACTTTATAAACCACTAAGCAAAAATTTTAAATGCTAAGTCGTTATATTAAATGTCAGGCTTTGTCTTTCATTAAATGAAGAAATTTACTTACTATGGTCTCGTGTCACAAGTAATACTACTTTACAGCCACTGCAGAGATTGGGGCACCTGTAGTTGTTGTTAAAAGAAAGTACTTACCTGTGGACCTATGGGGAAAAAAAAAAAAAAAAAAAAAAAAATCCTATTTTAAAGTTTTTGTAGTGCTTTTATAGTTTAGTGTACTAGAGGAGTTTCTCATGTAGTTCCAAAATAATCATTTTATATGTTGATATACGGCTATACATTTTAGTTACTTTACATATTATATATTTTTATTGTGTGATTCTAGGCTCAAGTTTCATCAAAGGCATATAGCCATACTATGTCAAAATATTATGTTAATCTTATCTCAGATTTCTACATGTTATTTGTTTTCTTTTCTTTCTCATATAATATTTACAGGATTGTCGCTTTATATGCTTTGATATATGTTATAGTTGAATATTTTTATTTTTAATGTTTATTATTTTAGTTTAGCCAAAAGAATAGTATAAGTTAAAGTTTTCATTATAATGTTATTGTCAGATTATTCTGTTTTGTATATAAGCTTATGAACTGGAGTACACCTGCAAGAATTAACTATGTCACAAACTTAAAACTTCACCAGGACTATATTAGGACATTTTGTTTTATTCTTCTAGTTAACAATATGTAAAGAAAAAGAAAAAATAGTCAAGATATTGGATAGCTCATATTCTATAATTATATGTTTTTCAATGTTTATTTTACATTATTGAAATGTGTATTTTACAGTCAGTAGTTTACAGTCAGTAATTTTTTTTTTCATGTAACATATTTTATACTGCTAAAAAATTGTGCAAAATATTGTATCTCTTATGTACAGGCCAAAACATAGGCATCCTGAGCTGATTAGCAGATAAAAATTAATCCAGTAAAATTTACACTTTTATAAGCTTAAAAAGTCTACAAGTTAGTCCAGCAAAGTACAATTTTATCAGCAAAAAAAAATTTTTTTTGGGTCATCTTTCTCACGCCATTAACAATAATATCAGTAATTGCATAATAGTCAAATTTTTCACCTGGAATGTGGTCTACCTCCAGGTGAGCTCGCACGGCTTTGCAGGCAAACCCGGGGGATCTCGCTTGGGAGGGGGGGATATGAAAGGAATAAAAAATAGTTAGATTTAAATAATTAAAACCCTATTTTAAAATCTAGAAATCGCTAATAATTCGTAAGTACGCCTTTAAACTTTGTTTCACGGCAGAAGACTTCATAACGCGAAAGTCAGAAAAATTTAACAACTTTCAGAATAAAAAGTGCTGAATAAGTGCAATCTTCCTTTTCTTGTGGTTAAGTAATGCATGTTAATTAATCCTGGGGATCTAGGCCTGAGCTGGACTGTCAATCATAAAGTTAATAGCCAATGATTAAGCAGGGCAGGACTAAATATTCCCGCCGAAATAGACGGTATTTAAGCTGGGACACACGAGAAATCGTGGCTTTTTCCGATATTGACTTGCTTAGTAAATCTACGTTAAATATTACTCTCATCATGTAAAGCGCGCTAACGAACGATGGGGCGCCGCTACGGAGAAGGGCCGACTTTGGCGTCGGTACGGGACTTATGATGCTCAGGATGTCTAACATTCAGGCCAAGATTGCATCTTGAACTTAATAAAGGATTATTAGTGAACCTAATGGACTCCTCATCCTTTCTAAGATGCTCACATGACTGGAATACCGACCCACTTAATAATACGACATCCCCGTATTTATGTAACATATATATATATATATTACATATAATTATGATTTATTAAGCGTAGTAAAAGCCAAGCAACAGATACAAGATCACTGAAACCACAAAGACCAATAAGAATGAAAAAAAAATATATATATATGTAGGAGGAGCTCAAAAAGGTGAACAAAATTATATCAGGGGATGAAATACACATATTTAAAGAAACCAAATTTGCTGTTTTTTCCACTTTGGAAGAAACTTGCCAACCCTGATCATTTGATTTAGAATCTAGTATCATATATATGTTTGTATATACAAAGAAATATGTCAAGTAGCTAATGACTTTTTTAGAAAATAATGATTTAAAATTTGTATTATTTTGATATTTAAAAGATATTTAATTCTATTTTTTTAATTAGTAATTTGATATTGAGTTTACTAGTATCAGGGTTCCCATGGGTCAGGGAGAACCTGGAAAAGTCAGGGAATTTGAAATTATTGAAAATAGTTGGGGAAATGTCAGGGAAAACTGCAAATACTGACCAAAAACCTTGAAAATGCTTCTTGAGAAAGCAATTTATGTTGTGAATCGCATTACTATATTATCTTTTATGTCATGAGCTATGTTATGTTAGATTCCGTGAGCTATATTTTACGTCGCGAACCAAATTTTTTAACTGGAATTTTATAAAAATGAACCTGGTAATGTCAGAGAGTTTTATTTTTTATATTGAGTGGGAAACCCTGTAGTATATTTTCACTAATTTAAATATATAAATCCCTTCTGAATGTTAAAATATGTATCAAAACTATTTGATCTAGTATTACAAATAAAGTCTGACTACATTTTTATATTATCTGCTTTATATTCATTTATAAATTAATCTCATAAAAATCTATGTAACCGAATGCTTTTTAAAATAAGTGGGATGGTTAATTTTCACATACTTATTTTTTATTATTTAGATCATTTACCCAACAGCTACAAAAAATTAGTACTGATGCTGGCATGCCTATCTCTGGCCAGCCTTGTTTTTGCAAGTATGCTACTGGACCTGAACAAGTAGAGCCCATGTTTCGATATCTCATGGAACATTTTAGAGATTTGCAATTGGTTGTGGTAGTTCTACCTGGTAAAACACCTGTGTATGGTATGAAAAAATTATTTTTTAAATATAGATTGATGTAAAAAATCAAAAGTTATTAATATTTTTCTTCCTTTTTTTATATGCTTTATTTTTGTGTGTTACAAAAATAAAGCATTCACCTATTTGAAACTTATCCATAAATAACATAAAATTTAACAGGGGTTTTATTATTTATAATTATTATTATTTTTTTTTTTGACAATTATTTTTATAAATTATTTCGATGTTTGGATCCTACTCTCAAATATTTTCCTGAAAACTAAATTTCTAAATGTTTTTTTATTGTTATAAATTACATAAATAATGTACCTCTTATGTTTGTATAAATATGCATTTTTCAGGATCTCCAAATCTATTGAATTAATTTTAGAGGCTGTAAAAGTGTACTATGAGTTTAAATGTATCATTTGTCTTTTTTTTTTTTTGTTGTTGTTGTTGTTGTTTAATTAACTTGGCATAATAGTATTTTTAATCTTATCTTATAAAATTATCTCTTGTATATTATTGTATTACTATTATGTATATATGACTTATAAGTGAAATTTGTAAGTGTGTGTGTGTGTGGGGGGAGTACGTTCATGTAGCAAAACGCTACACTGCGGAAAAATAAGCCAAAATTGTGCACTTATACATCCAAATACAAAAAAAAAAAAAAAGCTAGGTAAAATCTAGTCATGTTTTAGGCTGGGAACTATATAGCAAGTATATTATATTAACATCTGCCGTAATTATATTCTTACATATATATTGAGCATTTTAATTCATTATGTTTGATTTCTCTGTTTTTTTAGCTGAAGTGAAAAGAGTGGGTGATACTGTTTTAGGTATGGCAACTCAATGTGTACAAGCCAAGAATGTTAATAAAACTACTCCACAGACACTTTCTAATTTATGTCTGAAGATAAATGTTAAACTTGGTGGAATCAATAGCATTCTTGTGCCAGCTATTAGGTAAAAATATTTTAGGCTTTTATTATTCTTAATTAGTCATAGTAACTGTCATATATTATCTTCTTCAAAACAGATTTGTGAGAATTTTATTAATTTATGATACTTCCTTGTAAAGAACTTTGAAAATTGGGAGAATTCTGTTTATCTGTTATTTTTGAAGTATGTCTCCTTTATTGCATTTTATTGCCATTATATTTTGTTTTTGTATTATTTTAATTAAATAAAGTGAAAAGCTCTTATTTTTAAACATCATTTGCAATCTGCACTTGCAGTTCTGCATTGTTATTTGCAGAATAGATGGATATTACATTCTTTCAAATAGGTAAATAAAGCTAACTAATTGCCAATTAATTTAGTTGGTAGAAAACTTGCACATTATGCCTTACCATTTAAAGCTTTTCCACTTTACTTTCATTTGATATAAAAATTTAAGTAAAAAAGCATTTTTTAACAGTAGAAGCTTTTTATTGTGGAACCCTGAAAAGCATAAAATAAAAATTTATTCTTGCAAAGACATGCTATAAATAAATGAAAGTTTCAATACTACGAAAATTTTAGAGAAAAATATAGATATTTCACTTTTGCAAGAGATCAAAATTTTTAAATATTCAAATTATTTTAAAAATCAATCGAGAGCAATATTCTTAATCGTTAGTTTCTACATAAGTATTTGTTAAACTATAAATTTCAAAGGTCTCGAAAGCTTTTTAAAATGTTTTGAATATTTAAAAATTTTGATCTCTTGCAAAAGTGAAATATTTATATTTTTCTCTAAAATTTTCTTAGTGTTGAAACTTTCATTTATTTATAGCATGTCATTGCAAGAATAAATTTTTATTTTATGCTTTTTAGTTATGAAGAAAAAATAGCTTTTACAAAAATGAATAAAAAATTCTTAGGATACTGTGTAGACTTTGAAAGATTTTCTTTTATCAATTGACACCTTTTCTATTTATTAATTTTTTGCAAAAATTAACACATTGGCCCTTCCAAAATTTACTGCTATGGAAATATGTGTTTCTGTTCTCCTAAGTAAAGCTTTTGTTTCAATTTATGATGATTTGCACTTCTTTTTACTTTCCGAACACTATAGTGAGGAAAGTATTGTAAATGTCAAAATTCCAAATTTGAGATTTTGATGTTTCTATACGTTTACGTCCCCTGAGTCCGTTTTCACAATTTTTACGATGATGTATGTATGTGTATGTGTATGTCTGTGAGTGAACACGCTAACGTCTAAACGCTTTGTTCTTATTAGTGGAAATAAGTCACCATAGTACGAACCCTATTGATTTTGGTGAATCTAGTACTTATAGTTTTTTTACAGGGACACCAGGAAAAATTCTTTATCATTATGGCCTACGGGGCCAAATTTTTAAAAGTGCGATAGCGTCTAAACGCTTTATTATTCTGAGCAGAAAATTTGTACACATGTTATAGGTCACAGTTGCACCAACTGTATAGATTTTGGTGAATTTAGCACTTACAGTTTTTTTACAGGGACACAAAGAAAAATTCTTTATCATTATGGCCTATGGGACCAAATTTTTAAAAATGCGATAGCATCTAAACTCCTTATTCATTTGAACTGAAAATTTATATGAATATTATAAATCACTGTTGCACTAACTATAAACATTTTGGTGAATCTAGCATTTATAGGTTTTTACAGGTGCACAACGAAAAATTCTTTTTCATTATGATCTATGGGGTCAAAGTTATGTAGCGTTAAATAAAACATTGTGTAATATATGGAGAAAAATACTGAAACACTCTATTATGGTTTTCTCTCTTTTGTTTGTTTAACAAACTCCTCTTTCTTTACTTTATCTACAAAACTGTTAATTACTCAATGTTTGGAAAGTCGAATGGAATCACTCCAGATTTTTTTCTTTTGTCCACATTCATTATTTTGAAATTGAAGACTAACTTGTGCACTAACTTGTCCCCATTTTTTTATATTTTAAAACTGTCTATTCTGTCACACAGCGCCACTCGCATAGTCCCCTATTGGTGATTTTTGGAACATTTCAGTGCCGTTCTTGCAATTAGATTGCACTGCAGAACATTGTAAGCACTGTCAGTTTAATTCTGGCCACTCTGTATATATAGTGTTATATACATTCCTTTGATTATTAAAATGTATTAAGGTACTGTATCTTGCAGTTTCCTCTCAAAGACAAAGTAAGTAGTGTTTTTAAAATAACAGTTTTGAGTATGATGTTTATGTATCTCACAAAAAATGTTTAGTGTTTTTTTTTCCTAATATCGTTTATATTTTTAGTATGTCTGTTTTCTTTGTTAGTAAATAGTTATTTAATTTTCCACCAAATGGAATTTATTCTTTTTATCTCTATAAATGTTTTTAATCTTATTATTATTATTTTTTTTTTTTTCTCCTCTGTCTTTGTAAGCGGGTACAACAGGGTTCATACTCCTCATGGAAAATAAATATTTTCATTAAAAATCAGGGAAAATCAGTTATAAAATCTGGAAAAACAATTTTTTTTTTTCTCTCAAGTTACGTTTTTCTTGTTTAGCTTCGTATCAAAATTTAAATGATTAAGTATTGTGAAAATACGCATGTAAATAATGATTTCTACCTGAATTTCTATCATGATCGGCAGTAATATGATATTATACAGTGAAAGTAGCTGTATTTTGTCCTGTCTAAAGGAGCGTTTCTTGTAATATGTCGCTAAAATTTTCTTGAAAATTGTCTAGGAACTCAGGGAATATTTTCCCCATATTTGAGTATGAACCCTGTACAACCTTAAGTCATTACCAAAAATGTGGAGCATTTTTCTTTTATTGGGGTTTTTATAGGATTTATTATATCTTATTATTATTGTTGATTAAATCTTTAAAATCTTTTTTTATTTATCTAGTTGTATATTTTTATGTGTAGGCCTAAAGTTTTTGATGAACCTGTTATTTTTCTTGGTGCTGATGTTACACATCCTCCTGCAGGAGATAGTAAGAAACCATCTATTGCTGCTGTAAGTTCATTTTTTAGTTTTTTTCCTGTTCAGTATTTTATTTAGCTGAGTATTATTTTAATTTTCATTTGACGAATGAAACTTTTTCTTTTAGATTCTATTGTTTTTATTATTTTTCATATTTAAAGTTTGTAACTGTTTTTATTGTTGCGTTATTTTATCCACTACTTTAAAATTTGCTTTCATGGCCTTGCTTATTTCCTGCATTGCTTCTTTAACAGATTTTTTTCTACTGCCTTTTCCAATATAAGGATAAAAATGAGTAAAATATAAACAAATAATTTTATTTTTTATTTTATTTATTTACTATAATTTATTTTATAGATCTCATTCAAAGTGTGTGCAGAGGTCAATACTTAACATTGACTTTTTATGGTATCATTTGAATTGTTAAAATCATGAAATTTTACAGTCTTATTTGTTATCTGTTTAAAATTTATTCACTGTATATATATATATATATATATTAATAACTTAGCGTTAATGATATATGTATTCTTTATTAAATCTTGCATTTTAAAATATGAGTGAAGAGTAAGTTAAGTATAAAATATATGTGTATATTCCTCTGAGCAGGTGTTTATACCCAAATATACTTATAACTGAATTTGCATAATTATAGATTCTAGTTTGTTTCTTAAGTATGGGGGTAACATGTAATAATTATATGGTTTATTTTAAAACTATCGGGTCTATACCCGGCTCTGCTCGTATTGAAGTAGTGTTTATAAAATTTTTGAATTAAAGAAAAACAAAATAAAGATGTGTGAAATGGAATTAAAATTAAATTAAAATCTTTTAGTTATATGTTATTGTGACTGAACATTTGACATTTTTGACTGAATGTTAGCACATTTTTAGAGGCATTAAAATTTGTATTTACATAGATACTAAACATGGAAATAAACAAAAGTTAGTTATTTACATGGCCATTGAGTTTTTGTATTAATTAAAGTTGAGAGGAAAATTTAAAGGAATGAAACGAAAGCAGTAAAATGGATCACTACATGTACTATCTCAACAAACTCCTAATTATAGCAATTTGAATTGTGAGAGCTTAAAGGAAAAAGACTGTAAATAAACAATTAATTCAATTTTTACTAATTAATAACTGTACCATTTTCCTAGTGATTAGTTGAATGGTGTAGCTTTGTATAGTGAACTAAAAATCCAGACAGATACAATGACAGACTTCCAGCTTTATATATATATAATATATATATATGTATTATAAAGGAGATGATTAGTTACTGTCACTTCATATTAAGATAGTTCACTCAATAAATATTCCAAAATAGTTTATGCAGTCGCTTTATTGAAGACACTTAGGCATTCTACAGGTTATTAACAGTCAATCAATCTAAGTACCAGTGGCGGATCCAGAACTTGACTTTTGGGGGGGGGGGGGGGGGCTAAGATTTTTCAAAGTGTTATTCTAGACCAATAAAAAATTTACAATTGCAATATTCAATTGTGAATTTGTGATTTTTTTTTTTTTTTTGGGGGGGGGGGAGGCTTCAGCCCCCTAGCACCTCCCTTAAATCCGCCACTGTAAGCACGCTGACATGTACAGTCGGTCAAAAAAAAAAAACGAAACACCCCCACCTAACTCATCAGTAAATTGTTGCAGAAAGACACCGAAGGTACCATTCGTCAGGGAATTTTGTTCTCTTTTAAGCTAATTGGAGAAAAATAGCTTAAGGGGTCGTCTCCATATTGAAATCGTGTCAAACATTAATTTTTTCAATGGTAACATATAATTTTGATTTCGGATATCGATTCTATAGTCAATTTCATCCCCAGATATGAATTTGGAAGTCATATGGTGTATAAGTTTAGGAGTTATACACGTCTAAACTTTCGAGCTTCTAATGTTAAAGTCTGATTACACATTTTTATTCATATCTCCTACATTTTTATTTTTTTTTACCTGGTTTTTTTTATGATGTTAATAACAGGTTTTCCAAACATATTTATGAGTTTCATTAAGATTTTAATGTTTTTTATCTATAGAATAAAAAATATTAAATTAATATTTTAAAAAATTATGTATTGTGACCTATAATTTTTCTAACAGATATCGATTTCTAGCACATAAAAATACGCGTATGCAAATTTGCAGCTCATTGGGCCAAATAGTTCTCGAGATATTTCAGAAAAATGATTGAAGATCAAGTTTGGGGGCCATATAACGATTACAAACTGTATTTACAAGTAGCATTCACAACAATCAGTTTTGAATTTTATTGCAGACGATATTAAGAAAAAAAAAGTTTTAATTCACTTTCATATATTTTTAATTATTTCAACAATGTTTTTTTTTTTTTTTTTCCAGCTGAAATAAATTGGAATTTAATTCTGAAATAAATTGTATTATAATATTAGACATGCAATTTAAAAATGTAGTTTAACATTTTTTTTTTTTTTTTTTTTAATTTATCTCTTTCCTTACTATATTATATAATGTTTTCGGAATTTTCTTTAGAAGAATTGTGATTTCTAATTTATATAGTCGCTATTATTAATAGTGTTGGAAATATAAATTAACCGATTAAAATAATATAATATTATTACAGAATAAATTATTTCTTTGAGTTGGACAGAACTTCATAGCTGAGAGATCAGATTTTTACTTTCCGAACTTACGTATGTAAAGGAAGTATTGTAATCGTGACAAAAAACCCGACCTTTGAGATTATGGGTTTTCTATACTTTTGAATTACACTGAATTCATTTTTACTAGTTTTCGATTATGAATGGGTGTATGTGTGTGAGTGAATACGACAGTGCCTAAATCCTCTGTTCAAATAAGTTGAAATATAGTAAGTTATTTTATGGCACCATAGCACGATCACTGTTGATTTTGGTGAATCTAGCACTTAAAAGTACTTTTTACAGTCACAAAAAAGAAATATTCTTTATCGTTATAGCCTATAGGGCCAAGTTTTTTAAACTGCGATAGCGTCTAGATACCATTTTCTTTTGAGCTAATACGCGTGTTATAAATGTCCGTCGCACAAAGTGTAGAGATTTTGATGTATCTAACATTAATAGTTTTTCACAGGGACACAACAAAACATTCTTTATCATTATTGTCTATAGAGCCAAATAAAATAAAATGCGATAGCATTTAAAAGCCTTATTCGTTTGAGTTAAAATTTTTTTATAAATGTTAATAATCACTCTCGCACAAAGTGTATAGATTTTGATAAATCTAGCATGTATAGTTTTTTTTTTTTTTTTTTTTTTTCCTTTTTACAAGGACAGAAAGAAAAATTGTCATTATGGTCTATGGGCCCAATCGTTTTAAAATGCGATAGTATCTAAACACCTTATTCTATTAAACTGAAAATTTATGCACATGTTATACATTACCGTCGCGCAAATTGTATAGATTTTGGTAAAGATAGCCTTTATAGATTTTTACAGGAACACGACAAAAAATTATATATCATTACGATTTATGGTTTAAAATTATATGAAGTGCAACAGCGTAAAATTAAGCAAGGGGAGAAAATACTTGAACTCCCTGTAATATTTTACCATATTACCATGTTTTTATTAACTTTGATTCTTGTTTGTTTGTTTGTTTATTTGTATTTTTTTTTTTTTTTTTTTTGTCCAGTACAAATCTTGCAATCGATTTTTAACTAACTTCCCGACTAGCTAGATATTTGCAATTTTCAGGACAGCTCACAACACGGTGACAATACATTTTTCTAATAATTTTAGTCAACTATTTCAGGTCCCACTGCCTTCGGCAGCGCTTATATGATTCGACAGAAACAAACTTTCCAACTAGCTAGACATTTGAAACTTTCAGAATAGTTTGAATACGGTGAAAATGCATTTTTTAAATATTTTTAACCAATTGCTTCGGGACCCTGCTCTCTTCATTAGCGTTACCAGTACAAAGCTTGCAATCAATTTTAAACTAACTTCCCGGCTAGATAGCCATTTGAAACTTTTATAACTTTAAACTTTATAACTTTTTAAACTTTATTTTTAGCTCAAAACACGATAGCAAGGGATTTTTGTAATACTTTTTTCCAATTGCTCCGGATTCCCACTGCGCTCAGTAGCGTTTATATGATTCAACAGAAAATTTAAAAACATGGTATATAAAAGTTCGTTATATCTTGTAATTATTTTTATTAACTTCGCTTCTTGTTTGTTTGTTTGTCCAGTACAAATCTTGCAATCGATTTTTAACTAACTTCCCGACTAGCTAGACATTTGAAACTTTCAGGATAGCTCAGAACACGGTGACAATACATTTTTTTATCACTTTTAGTCAACTGTTTCAGGTCCCTACTGCCTTCGGAAGCGTTTATATGATTCGACAGAAAATTTATTTAACTAACTTCCCGAAAAGCTAGACATTTGAAACTTTCAGAATGGATCAGAACACGGTGAAAATGCATTTTTTAATTCTTTTAGCCAACTGTTCCTGGTTCCTGCTGCCTTCGGCAGCGTTACCAGTACAAAACTTGCAATCGCTATTTAACTAAATTAACGACTAGCTAGGCATTTGAAAATATCACCTACTTTTATTTGAATTTAGGCATTTTCATTAAAAAAAAATCTCTATTTTTAATCATGGACTGGATCCTGCTTCCTTCTTTACCAAATACTTCAACATGCACAAATATCAGCTACCTTTGATTAAATTAAATTGTATTAAAATATATATATATATAAATAGAAAGGAAAGAAAGAAAACAAGATACACAATAAGTATACAGTTATAGACTTGAACCTGCCTCATTATTTACCAAATATTTCGATACACACAAATATTGCTTGAATCGATTACATTCTCTCGTACTAAATTTAAACAAAATAACAAATGAAGTCATGAACTGGAACCCGAATCCTTTTTTACCATATACTATGACAGCGAACGCTAATTTTTCTGTATAAATCCAAACTTTCTGCACCTCCGAAAACACTTAATCCCAAACTTTCATCAAAATCGATACATCCGTTTCCGAGTAACCCGAATTTTGGCGATATTTTGCAATTTGTCGATAAAGGTTTAACTGATCACGCCATTTTTTTCAAAAGATGAGAATAAGTCCAAACATTTTTGCATCCCTAAAAACACTAACCACAAACTTTATTTGAAATCACTATGTCCATTTCCGATTAAGCCTATTTCTAAAACTTGATGCAAATGGTCGATATATGGTAAACTGCGAACAATTTTTTTCTGAAGATAAGGATATGTCCAGTTCTTTAAGCACCCAAAAAGTTTTTAACACCAAACTATCATCAAAATTCCTATATAAATTTCTAAATAAACCCAACTTCTGCTATAATTTGCAACTGGCCGATAAAATGTTAATTGAGAACGCGATTTTTTCTGAAGATAAGGATAAGTCCAATAATTTTTTCTCATCTAAAAGCCGTAACTCCAAACTTTCATAAAAATCGCTTTGTCCATTTCCGAATATACTCAATTTCGACCGCATGTTGTAATGTGTCGATAAAGAGTTAACAACGAATGCGATTGTTTCTAAAGATGAGGATATTTCCAAAAGCTTTTTCTCATCAAAAAGTCCCAACTCCAAGCTTTTATGAAATTCGCTATGTCTATTTTTGTGTAAACCGTATTTCTGGCAAACGTCGCAATGGGCTTTTAAAGGTTTAACAGAGAACAAGAAATTTTCTGAAGAATCAAATAATTCTAATCAATTATGCAACCTCAAATTTTCATCATAATCCTTATACTTATTTACAAGTAGACCCAATTTTTGTCATATGTTGCAATTGGCCGATAAAGGGTTAATTGAGAACGTTATTTTTTTTTTTTCTGAAGATGAGGGAATACCATTCGTTTTAGCAGTCCCCGAAAAAACTTAGTCCGAAATATTCATCAAAATCGCTATATCCATTTCCAGGTAAACTCAATTTCTGCTATGTGTTGCAGTTGGTCAGTAAAGGGTTAACTGTGAATGCTAATTTGTCTGAAGCAGAGATCCAATCGTCTTTTCTCATCAAAAAGCTCTAACTGCAACCTTTCAGAAAAAACGTTTTCTCAATTTCCGTATAAAGATAATTTCTAACATACGTTGCATTTGGCCTTTAAAGGATTAACAACGACAAGGAATATTTATTACAGTGAGGATAATTTCTTCATCTAAGAATCCCCGAAAGCCCTTAATGCAAAACTTTCATCAAAATCCTTCTATCAGTTTCCAAATAAACCCAATTTATTTCATTTGTAGCCATTGGCCGATAAGGGGTTAACAGCCAACGCAAATTTTTCTGAAGATGGTGGTAAGTCTAATATTCCGAAAAAACTTAACCCAAAACTTTCATGAAAATCCCTAGAATCATTTTCGAGTAAACCCAACTTCTGCTATGTATTGCAATTGGCCGGTAAAGGGTTAACTGTAAACGCTAATTTATATGAAGATGAAATCCAGTTGTTTTTTCTCATGAAAAAGCCCTAACATCGAATTTTCATAAAAATCGCTTAGTCCATTTCTGTGTAAAGCCAATTTCTGACATACGTCGCAATTGTCCTTTAAAGGGTTAACAGAGACAACGAATTTTTATGATGATGGGGATAATTCCATTCATTTAAGCATCCCCGAAAGCACTTAATGCAAAACTTCCACCAAAATCCTTATATCAGTTTCCGAATAAACCCAATTTATTTCATTTAGTGCCATTGGCCGATAAGGGGTTAACAGCCAACGCAAATTTTTCTGAAGATGATGGTAAGTGTAATATTCCGTAAACACTTAACCCCAAACTTTCATCAAAATCCCTAGAATCATTTTCGAGTAAACCCAACTTCTGCTATGTATTGCAATTGGCCGGTAAAGGGTTAACTATAAACGCTAATTTATATGAAGATGAAATCCAATTGTTTTTTCTCATGAAAAAGCCCTGACTTAAATTTTCATAAAAATTGTTTAGTCCGTATCCGTGTAAAGCCGATATTTGATATACGTTGCAATGGCCTTTAAAGGGTTAACATAGACAGCAAATTTTTTTGACGATGGGGATAATTCCTTTCGTTTAAGCATCCTCAAAATCACTTAACGCAAAACTTTCATGATATCCTTTCATCAGTTTCCGAATAAACCCAATTTCATTTGTTGCCATTGGCCGATAATGGGTTAACATCCAACGCAAATTTTTCTAAAAATGGTGGTAAGTCTAATATTCCGAAAACACTTAACCCCAAACTTTCATCAAAATCCCTAGAATCATTTTCGAGTAAACCGAACTTCTGCTATGTATTGAATTGGCCGGTAAAGGGTTAACTGTAAACGCTAATTTATCTGAAGATGAAATCCAATTGTTTTTTTCTCGCGAAAAAGCCCTAACATGGAACTTTCATAAAATTTGCTTCGTCCATTTCCGTGTAAAGTCGATTTCTGACAAACGTTGCAATTGTCCTTTAAAGGGTTAACAGCGACAACGAATTTTTATGACGATGGGGATAATTCCATTCGTTTAAGCATACTCAAAAGCACTTAACGCAAAATTTTCATCAAAATCCTTTTATCAGTTTCCGAATAACCCCAATTTATTTCATTTGTTGCAATTGGCCGTTAAGGGGTTAACAGCCAACGCAAATAATTCTGAAGATGATGGTAAGTCTAATATTCCGAAAACACTTAACCCCAAACTTTCATCAAAATCCCTAGGTTCATTTTTGAATAAACCCAACTTTTGCTATGTATTGCAGTTGGCCGGTAAAGGGTTAAATGTAAACGCTAATTTATCTGAAAATGAAATACAATTGTTTTTTCTCATGAAAAAGCCCTAACTTCAAACTTTCATAAAAATTGCTTAGTCCACATCCGTGTAAAGCCGATTTCTGACATACGTTGCAATTGTCCTTTAAAGGGTTAACAGCGACAACGAACTTTTATGACGATGGGGATAATTCCATTCGTTTAAGCATACTCAAAAGCACTTAACGCAAAACTTTCATCAAAATCCTTATATCAGATTCCGAATAAACCCAATTTATTTCATTTGTTGCCATTGGCTGATAAGGGGTTAACAGCCAACGCAAATTTTTCTGAAGATGGTGGTAAGTCTAGTATCCCGAAAGCACTTAACCCCAAACTTTCATCAAAATCCCTATAATCATTTTCGAAAAAGCATAACAGAAATCTAATTTCAATTAAAATCTTTTGAAAATGCGATAATAAAACATCAATTTTGAATGCCGGTGCCCCTCCTCCTCCCCTTCACACACACAGGTGTTAATAGACCCTCCTGTGTTAACCTTTTTGGACAGAATATTTCTTATAGTTCGAAATTTCCACATTAATATGCTCATTGAAATTATATTCCTTTTGATGTATTTATAAATTTGTAGATGAATGAAACGCACTGAATAATAGAAGAGAGCTCTAATAAATTCGTTGAATCTGACCTAAATGATAAAAAAATAAACTTGGAGATAACCCCCTAAAGAAAAACCTTAAATATCTCAGGAACCAATGTTGATATCTTCGTGCAAATTTATATCTAGGCTATTTTGATGCTCTAGAATCGTTTTCTGTCGTCAAATTAGTGGGTTAACATTCGAATTTTCAAAGTTGGACCCATTTTTAATATGTAGACGACCCCCAATGTCATTTTTTCCTACATACAAAAAAAGTAGACATAATTTCCTGATGATTGGTGCCTACTGCATGTTTCTGCGATAATTAGGTAATGAGATAGGTGGGGGTGTTTCGTTTTTTGTTTGACCGACTGTACATCCATAGGCGAGTCCGTCTGAAACCGTCCCATTAACAGCGGATCCGCAACCAATTCCCCTCCTGGGACCATTAAATTAACTTTTATTGACGTGGATTAATCAAGCAAAAGCTTACATGAAAAAGGTGTCATTTTTCGTGCGCTCCCGCTTAAATACCACTTAATTTGGGGTTAGGCCAACTCCTAATATGAATTCTTATTGAATAATTAGTTGCTAAAATTTCACCTACCTTTTATCATTAGTTGACCCGGACATCTGGGGTTTAGTATTTTGCAATGTTTTTCTGCTTATTTTGACTATTGCATAATTTTGATTCTAAAATTTATTCTTAAATCCGATTCCCGCACTATGGCGTGTTTTGTTGGAAAACTAACTTTACCTGGGCTCTAAAATAGAATTCTCATAAAGTTGTTCTTAAAATTACGATTTATTCTGAGATAATACTATTAAGATATCACTTAATATTAATTTATAGTAATAATTTTAGAATCTGAATTCTTTTAATGCTTTCATATATATATATATATATATGTAATACATCTTCCTTTTAGTAGGATAATGAATTCCAGTCACTCCATATTAAGAGAGTTCACTCAAAGAAATACTCCACAATAGATGATGCAGTCGTTTATTTGAAGACAGTCATATTACACTTTATTAACAGTCACATCATTTTGAGCACGCTGTACAGATCCGTAGCCGAGTCGGACCGAAATCGTTCCATTAACGGCGGAACCGCGAATCAATCCCCCTCCTGGGACCGTTAAACTAAACTTGTTATTGTCGTGAACTATTTAATCAAAAGCTGCCATGGAAAAAGACCCCGATTTTCGGGTGCTCCCGTTTTTATATGGATATTTCGGCTGGAACCGAAACTATTCTTATGAATGCTTATTGGATAATTAGGTCAGCTAAAATCCAGCCCACATTCTTTCATTGGCTGACCCGGATATCCAGGATTTCGTATTTCGCAATGCATTGCCGCTAATTTCAACTATTGCATAATTTTGATTATGAAATAAAATAAAAGAAGATAAAGAAATAAAATTTTCATAAATATTTATATAGAAAATTAATTTTTTTTTTTTTTTTGAAAAATTTTATTCCTTGTTTTCAGAAATAAGAATTTTGTTGTATGCTATTTATTACTATAGACAAAGAATAGCCAGAAGTATTTATTTTGAACGTCAATAAAGTTGATTTATTTGTTTATTATTTATATTTATTTATTATTTGGATTTATTTAGGTGATATAACAACTGTGATATTAAAAAAAAAAAAAAAAAAATAGACTATTTATATTGATTGTGATATTTAATTTATTGAATACTTTGTTAAAGCTGTGATAATTAATAAATACCGAATTTAATTAGCAAAATTAAGTAAATTACCTGTTTCAAAAAAAAAAAAGTTTTTCTTTTTCAAAATTTTGAATTGTGAATAAAATTAAACATGTCCGAAAGTGACACCCCAACATGTTTATTGACACCCCCTAAGGGAACAGAGGAAAATGTACTTGTGGATACCAATTTAGAATATAACCTACTTAATGTGAGTAAACTGCCCTCCCCAAACACACTAGTAAAGGCAATGAGTAGTGCAAATGATGTAAAGAAATCTTTAAATATAAATAAATCTCCCACTGTAAGAGAGGACGATGTCCTCATTGCTTTTTGCCCTGAAAACGGCATGATGTGGACGTCCTGGCTAATGTATTTTCAAGCCTGGTGTGAGGAGAATGGAAAAGATGAGGTTTGGTGAGTCCGTAATATACAAAGATTTTTGAAGGGTAAAGCCCTCACAGTATATATCAACAACAGCTTAAACATGCTTCATTGGGAGGAATTGGTTGAAATTTTTACAGAGGAATTCACGACACCAGGTGAAACATCTTTAACAGATTTCTCGAGCATTTGCTTTAAGGCAGGTGAAAATGTCATAGAGTACTATCATAAAAAACTCCAAGTAGGGCGAGCACTAGGCCTAGAGCCCAAATTTCTCATGGAAGGATTAACCGACGGATTGCCACTGACTTTAAGACAACTTGTTGTGGCTAATGCGCCAAAAACATTAAATGAATGGAGGGATCTTGTCCACAAATTAAATAAACTGCAGATATCTGAAAAATCTGCTGATCCCCTTCCAAACAAGTTGCCAGGTCCATTTCAAAGGTTCACCTATCCACAAGACAGAGAAAATAGAAACCCAGTTCAATATGCTCCCTGACCACAACCCTGGAGTTACCGGTTTCCTCATGTGCAGAGACCACATATGGGATACCCTAATCAAAACAGACCAAATTTCACAAACAATACTCGAACCAATCTAAGAGGGCCTAGACCCCATTTTTCAAACCCAAATACACACATTCACTTTCAAGGCACTTTGCCTCCTCTCCCATGTAAATATTGTTCAAAACTCAACATCCCTAATGCCTTTCATTGGCATAGTGAATGCCCTTTCAAACAAGAAAATCCAACTCATGTCAAAGAAGAGTCAACAGTGGTAGATAATACAGCAGAAGGAACAAATAACACCTATTGACAGTTTGCAGCGACCGGTCGCATTATATACAAGGATATCCAAAGAAAAAACAAGCAAACTAATCAAGGTGTTAAACATCCAGAATCGTACTCTACCATTCCTTTAATCTTCGATACGTGCAGCAGCTTAAGCATCATTCCTCAACATTTTGTCCATAAATTTAAACTTCAAACAAAAAAGGTCTCACCATTACACGTCATTCAAACACAGGGGATGTTGACAATTCGAGAAAAATGTTACTTTAAATTACAAATTGGTAATATTACCTAAAATATAGAAATGTTTATATTAGATAATCACTTACCTTATTCTCTCCTTAGCTTATCACATTGTTGTCTGTTTCAGTTGAATATTGATTGTGCTAAAAAGCTGGTAAAACAAAATAATACCATTCTTCCATTGTTAAAAAATATATCTAAATGTACACAAACTTTACATATAACTTCTGAAAGTGAAAATACCAATAGTCAAAAGAAAAATTTTAATATTCCAACAAACAATAGAGTAAGGGAGTTCAAGTACACTCAAGCCACTGAGAACCACGTAAATCCTCAGTCTGCTAGAAAAGGAAAACTTCCTACTTTATTATCAAAATATGTCCAAATTTTTGCAAAATCTAAATATGATGTTGGAAGAATTCATATGGAACCACAAAGGATTCGTTTAACTTCAGATTTACCTATTTCTCTCAGAGCATATAGAACTTTCCCTAAGGAAGAAGAAGAAATTAAAACCCAAGTTCAAAATTTATTACAGGCCGGTATTATAAAAGAAAGTTGTTCGCCTTATTCCGCACCTGTAACTTTGGTGTATAAACGAGAAGAAGGCAAAAAGACGCGATTATGTATTGACTTCCGTAAACTCAATTCGATCACTAAAACAGATGCTGAACCACTTCCCAGAATAGATACTTTGTTAGATAAGCTAGCTAAAGCAAAAATTTTTTCCACTCTTGACTTGACAAGTGGATATTGGCACATTCCTATCCACCCAAAAGATACTGAAAAATTGGCTTTTGCTACAACTTTCGGATTATATGAGTGGAAATACCTTCCCTTTGGTCTTAAAAATGCCCCTGCTATCTTCAATCGAACCATTAGAAGGATTCTAAATAAATACAAAATAGACTTTGCCTGTAATTATTTTGATGATATAATTGTATTTTCACAGTCAGAAGATGAATACTTCCAACACCTACAGCAACTTTTTGATATATGTGTTAAAGAAAACTTAAAATTAAAACTATCAAAATGCAATTTTGCCAAAACAAAAATTAACTTTTTAGGATACGAAATAACTAATGGCCTAATTACCCCTGATAATCCAAACATTGAAGTAATAAAAAATTTGAAACCGCCAAAAAATGTCAAGGAATTACAGAGAGTTTTGGGATCCGTTAACGTTTATGCTAGATTTATTCCAAAATATGCCGAAACAAGAGCTCCTTTAAATAATTTATTAAAGAAAAATGTCCCCTATGTTTGGGACCAGAAATGTGAAAAATCCTTCCAAAAATTAAAAAATGCTCTTATAAGTAAACCTATTTTAAGACTTTATGATCCCAGAACTCCCTGTCAGTTATTTGTTGACGCCTCGAGTCATGGTGTGGGATGTGTTGTTAAACAGGCAGATGTGAATGGTACTTTACACCCAGTGGCATATCGTTCAAGAAATTTACGAGATTATGAAAAAAATTATGCAATTACGGAATTAGAATGTTTAGCAATTATTGATGCCTTAGATACCTTTTATCATTATTTGCACAGTCAAAAGTTTGTCATACATACGGATCATGCGTCTCTCACTTGGTTAAAAAATTTTAAAAATTTAAGAGGAAGATTATTCTGCTGGTCCCTTAAACTTAGTATGTTTGACTATGAAATTAAATATCAAACAGGATCAACAAATATTGAAGCTGATATGCTATCTAGATTGCCTGTTTTGGAAAATGTGTCACACCATGTACACCTCCTAGACTTAAATGAAATTAAAGAAAACCAGAAAAAAGAAAACATAGGTATTAACATTAAGAAAATTCTTGAAATTGAAGATGTAATTGTAATTAAAAAGAAAGGTTTGTATAAGGTAATAGTCCCGATGTCATTAAGATTACGCCTCCTACAGAAAACCCACACTCAATTTGGACATCCAGGAATTTATAAAATGATAAATTTAATTACACCACAGTATTATTGGCCTAATATTAATAAAGATATTGAAAATTTTGTAAAACATTGTCATACCTGTCAAATAAATAAAAAATGCAGACAAAAACGGTTTGGGTCATTACAGGAAGTACCGCCAACAGATAAACCTTTTGAATGTTTGTCTTTGGACACTGTTGGTGGGTTTAACTACTATAATTCTACAAAAAAATATTTGCATTTGGTCGTGGACCATGCAACCCGTTATGTGTGGGGATTTCCATCAAAAAGCATTACCACTGAAACTTATACAAACTTTTTAAAACAACTTTTTCAAATTCAAGTACCTAAAAAATTGTTAACAGATAGGAATGCAGCATTCACGGCATCCCGTTTCAAAAAATTCCTTCGAAATTATGATACAAAACATTTGTTAACAAGTAGCCATCATCCCGAATGCAACGGGAAAGTCGAGCGCCTCAATCAGACTATTGTTACGCGTTTAAAATGTAAGGTTAACTCTTCTTAAAATAAAATTCCCTGGACTAAATTAATTGATGAAGTTTTACATCAATATAACTTAACACCTCACTCTGTAACTCAATTCCCACCTAGTTATTTATTATTAGGAGAATTACCATATGATCCATTATTAGTAAACAATAGTTACTATCCTTCAGTTGATGAAGCTAGGAAAATAGCAAAAGAAAAAACAATACAATATCATAAAAAAAACAAAATCCGATTTGATGCTCGATTTCTCCCTGTTAAATTTAAAGTTGGTGATGAAATTATTTATGAAGAATTCCAATATCCCAACACACGTAAGTTAAGTCCACCTTATTCAGGCCCTTATACAATCTTAAAACAAATATCTGAAGTTAATTTTGAAATAGACAAACCCAGTCCCCATTTTAAAAGAAATTCAGAAATTGTTCATTCATCTAAGTTAAGATACTATAATAACCCTCAAAAATTCAAATTAAGTCATGAATAATTTTAGTTAGGGATCAACTCCATGCCCCAAGTATTTTTTTTTTTATTTATTTATTTATCATTCTCGTGATCTTCTGATCTTCACCACTATAAAGTGATCAGAGAGTGCGGGAAAAATGATTTGTTTTTGCCCTCTGTAAAAATTCACCAATTACCACCTTTATCCCAACTCACCTTTTTGGAAAGACTTGACTTCTCACAAGTTCAGGGGTCAAGTTACCCACAAAAACAAATTTTTTTTGTAGGCTTGCCAATGGCTGACCAAGCTCTATGTTGATGCCAATGTGGTATTTTAAAACAATTAATTATTAAATAAAGTGATTAAGTTGGTTTTATGTAAATAGTTTGTAAAAAGAAAAGACCTAGTAGTACTGGTATTCTTAATATTAGTAGTAGTATTATTAGAGTGTATTAAACACTATTGTATTTATTAAATAGTTTTATGTGTCTGTTAAATGTTATATTTATGAAAAAATTATTTGTGTTAGTATGTAAATAAAGTTTCTAGAAATTGTTAAAAATGTACTATGATATAATTATTTTTCATATACTTTATGTTTGATTAAAAAATCTTTGCATTATTAAAAAGATACACAAAGAAAAACACAGATTTTGTGAAAAGAAAAGTTTGTTTACAATTTACAAAACATTTTTTACAATGTACTGTTAAAATTACAGTGTTATAATTATTGTTATACATATTCTATATGGACTCAATAACCAAGATCAGACTTTTTACAACAATTATTTATTGTCAACGATCAATGTTATTATTCAAGACATTCAAAAACTTTATTGGCTAAAAAGAACTTTATATTTTAAAGACTTTCCTCAGCAAACTAGTTTGTACATAAGAAAGATATCTTGTCAAAAATGTTATGCCGGTAAACATGTTATGTTATAATTTTTTTTCAGTATGTCATACGTTTTCATACATTATATTATTAAACTTTTCTTATGTTTGTAAACAAGTGCTGTAAATACCATTATATGTATCAGGCGAGCACGTTGACCAGTCCAACATACAAGTAAATAAATTAAAAAAGAAAAATTAATTTTTTTTATAAATAAAGGGAAAGGCCATAACTCCTACTTAAAAATGATTCCATAACAAAATATTTCAGACAAAATTTTCTAAAAAATAAAATTTTCCATTTTTAAAATAAAATTTTCCATTTTAAATAAATTTTTCAAAAACTTAAGTTTTATAATTTGTCAAATTTTCCATTTTAAGTTTAACTTTCTCCTGGAGTATCTTCTACTTCTGAGGGACTTCCCACATACTTGCAGGCAAGTATGGGGGAGCGTCGGCTTGGAGGGGGGGGGGTATGAAAGGATAAAATAAGCAAGATTCTAAATTAATATTTAAATTAATATTAAATGATATTTTAATAGTATTAGCTCAGAATAAATCTTAATTTTAAGAACAACTTTGTGAGAGTTCTATTTTAGCGCCCCAGTAAAGTTAGTTTTTCAGCAAAACACATCATAGCGCGGGAATCGTAGTTAGAAGAAGTTTCATAATCAAAATTATGCAATAGTTGAAATTAGCGGCAATGCATTGCGAAATATGAAATCCTGGATATCCGGGTCAGCCAATGAAAGAATGTGGGCTGGATTTTAGCTGACCTAATTATCCAATAAGCATTCATAAGAATAGTTTCGGTTCCCGCCAAAATATCCATATAAAAACGGGAGCACCCGAAAATCGGGGTCTTTTTCCATGGCAGCTTTTGATTAAATAGTTCACGACAATAACAAGTTTAGTTTAACGGTCCCAGGAGATCATATTGCAAAATATTGCAGTTCCATTCAAATAATTAAAACTAATATAAGGTGCTGACCACAACTTATTTCATGCTGACTTGTTGGCTTTCCTTTACAGGTAGACTATCTTGCCGGCTTCATTGTAATACATCTTCCTTTTAGTAGGATGATGAATTCCAGTCACTCCATATTAAGAGAGTTCACTCAAAGAAATACTCCACAATAGATGATGCAGTCGTTTATTTGAAGACAGTCATATTACACTTTATTAACAGTCACATCATTTTGAGCACGCTGTACAGATCCTTAGCCGAGTCGGGCCGAAATCGTTCCATTAACGGCGGAACCGCGAATCAATCCCCCTCCTGGGACCGTTAAACTAAACTTGTTATTGTCGTGAACTATTTAATCAAAAGCTGTCATGGAAAAAAACCCCGATTTTAGGGTGCTCCCGTTTTTATATGGATATTTCGGCGGGAACCGAAACTATTCTTGTGAATGCTTATTGGATAATTAGGTCAGCTAAAATCCAGCCCACATTCTTTCATTGGCTGACCCGGATATCCAGGATTTCGTATTTCGCAATGCATTGCCGCTAATTTCAACTATTGCATAATTTTGATTATGAAACTTCTTCTAACTACGATTCCCGTGCTATGATGTGTTTTGCTGAAAAACTAACTTTACTGGGGCGCTAAAATAGAACTCTCACAAAGTTGTTCTTAAAATTAAGATTTATTCTGAGCTAATACTATTAAGATATCATTTAATATTAATTTAAATATTAATTTTGAATCTTGCTTATTTTATTCTTTCATATATGTATATATATATATATATATATATATATATATATATATATATATAGAGAGAGAGAGAGAGAGAGAGAGAGAGAGAGATGTGTAGACATATTTTTTATCTCAAACTAGAACAACTTTTGTTTCAGTGCATTATAAAGACCATGTGATGTAAACAACATTATAGTTATTTTCAGTGGGTTACATATATATATATTATTATTAAGAACCTTTTTCTTTTTCCTTTTTATATTTCTATAAATCAATAAATAATTTAATTTATATATTTTAATATAAATTAGTCATTGTATGTGTGTGGGTTATATCTTACATCTTCTTCCAAACCACTTAACCGATTTGAACCAAACTTGACACAGTTATTGCTTATGACCACTGTTGAAGTACTGTGGAAAGAAGTGAGGCGAAATCTTTCTGAAAACTCAGATTTTTGTATGATTTCTACAGTAATAATGCAGCTATATAGAAACCAGATTTGATATGTGGGCTGCTTCTAATGTATAGATTCTCCGTATGTAGAGGTTTTAAAAATTCAAAATTAAAATGCAGCGAAATGGTTAAAAATACATTCCAAGATTAGGCTTTCATCAAAATTTCATGCATGCAATTTAAATATTTTACTGTAAATACTTTAAAATGGACTTAATACTTACACTGCATAAAAAAAGTAGACGGACACTTCTTTACAATTTTTTAAAACCCCGTCTTTGTTTAATATTAACTGTCAATTAAAATTCTTTAACATGTTTATACTTATCAATCTTCATATTTTTGACAGACAAATAAAAATATTCAATTATTTATAATATTAATGTAGGGAAATGCAGAAAAGAGAAAAGATATACATTTGCACAATATATATATATATATATATTTTTTTTTTTTAAGTAGACGGACACTGGTCAAAAACTGCAATTATCTAAGTGGGTGTTTCTTGTGGAATACCAGTTTTGCATGTACATGTACATTTGGCATTTTGCCAATTGCTAATGTGCTTGACAAAATAAATGGTTTTACGTAGTTAAATTTCTTGGAGATGAATGCACCATGCCATGAGGAATTTCTCTAACTGATTACCAGAAAGGACAGATTATAGCATTGAAAAATTTTAATGAAGGAGTCAAAGAAATTAGTAGGCTTCTTCTAATAAGCAAAAGTAGCATCAGCGATTTTCTACGTGCTCCTGAAGCCCATGGAGTATAGAAAAAGAATGGCCGGCTAAAGAAACTTTCACTTATAGACCAAAGAAAGATTTTTACTGAGCTGAAAAAAACTGAAGCATCAATTCCCAGAGTTCGAATAAGCACAGGAATTACTAACGTAACTTCTCATACAATTTATAACTACATTAAGCACTCAGAGCTCTTTCAATATAAGAAGAGAAAACATCATCCATGCTGGAAGGATCATCACGTGACAGAACGCCTACAGTGGGCTCAAAACCCTTGGACTACAGAATGGATATCTGTAGTTTTTTCAGATGAGAAAAAATTTAATTTAGACGGCCCAGGTGGATATCAATATTATTGGCACAGTTTGGAGAAAGAAGCGGAAGTGTACTCTACTCGGCAAGTTGGTGGTGGTGGCGTGATGGTGTGGCTAGTTGTTGGCTATGGTGGAAGGACAAATTTAGTGCTCCTAAGTAAGAAGCAGACTCACAAAGATTATATTGAAACACTAAGCAGTGAGCTTTTGCCATTTGCGTGTGACCTTGGAGGAAAAAACTGGATTTTCCAACAAGATGGAGCGCCAATACACACCGCTAACAACGTTAAAAAATGGTTTCATGAGAACAACTTCAATGTTTTCCCTGTCCAGCCAAGAGTCCGGATATAAATCCTGTACAAAACATTTGGGCTATGCTTGTTCATAAAATTTATGAGGGTGGACGCTAGTATGAATCAATTCACCAGCTCAAAGAAGCTCTTACAAACATTTGGGAAATTTTCTGTCAAAAAAAGATTCAGAATATCATTGATTCACTGCCTAACAGAGTATACGAACTTATTAAAGCAATTGGGAGACAAACCCCTTACTAAAAACGTTTTATTTTAGAGATATAAGATGTGTCCGTCTACTTTTTTAAAGAAAAATTACAGTGCAAATATGCACCATTTTTGTTTCCTGAATTTTTCCACTACATAATTCAAAAGGATTGAATCCATAGCCAAAAAATAATAATATATAATGTCTCAAGAATATAATTATATTAGAGAAATGTACCTCATATCTGTAATTAAAGAAATAAATGGCTTTAAAGTATTACAAGTAAGTGTCCGTCTACTTTTTTTATGCAGTGTAAATATAATTAAAGTCAAAATAACTTTTATCATATGTTAGAATAGAGTCTCTTTCAGAAAACTTCCCAAATGAAGTATACTTGGCTTTGAAAATGATATTATTTCTTAAGTCATTCATTTTGAAAAATACATTGTAATAGAGACAACTGCTATGCTTTACTGTTATTGGTACTATGATTTACTGCTATTATGTCAATGGCTTTTGTTTAGTAGTGATAGAATTAATTGTAAGAAATAGTAATCTTAATTTCATATTATAATATAAGTAAAAAATTCTACGTATTTATCATATTGTTCGTGATATAAATATGGGAGAACAATCAGATTAAACAATTAAAACAATCATCTTCTCTACACTTTATGGTTGTATTTTATATGACCGTCGGTTATATGTGCTCGCTCCTATTTGGTAGACGTAATGGCCGAAGGTGATAATTAATAAAATTTTTACTTACAGTTTTCCTTGTGCAGTTGGAGCAAATTTTTATATCTTCACAATCATGACACCTGTTCTGGGAAAATAAGCTTTCTTGGCTAATTGAGTCAATCATAAAACAGAAATCTAACGAACATTTTAATTCCTTTTTTTAAGAAGATAAAAGGGGAAGAAATTGTAGGAGCCGCTATTAATTTTATTTGTTTTAGTTAAATTAATATTAGGGAGATTAGGGAATCGAAGGGTGAATGCCGAAATATATACATCGCTGGAGCGATGTTTTTCCTACAACCGTTCCCGTCGGTAGCTTGGATGGGAATGAGACGCTCTGCGGGCTTCTGGCCAATCACAGCGCTCCTTTCAAAAGGTGTACTATTTTGATCGTCAAAAACATGGACGTCGGCTGGAAACTTTGTTTTTTTTAAAGGAAAAATAATGAGAATTATAAATTTAGATAATTAAAAGTATATTTATATAAATATTAATATTGTTATAAGTTAAGTATAAAATCGGAGCTATTTAATTTAAAGTTTGAATAACTAAAACGTAATGAAATAATACTTTATTTATTTAGGGGATATGACCGTTAATTTAAAAAAAAAGGGGGGGAAAGTATAATTTTTAAATAAATTTAAACTCTAAATGGACAATTTAATTATTGAATTATTTCGGCGGGGTATATTAAAAAAAAAAATGTCATATTTACGATATGACATACACCGGCCACCCAGGAAAAATTTATGCAATAAATTTTTGAATTTAAGTTAAAAATTTAAATTTATAGCGGAAACTCCTACTCTTGTGAATTTTTGTATAGGAAAGATAAAAGGTTACAAAGTAAGGTGTTTCCACCTTGTACATGACAGGTAGGACAATTACCCTCCTGTTGTGTTTTTACATTCAAAAGACTTTCTGATAATAATACAAAATACGACATCAAATTCTGTCATTCAGTAGAATTTTATAAGTAGGATTTACATTATCCTGAAACCTGAAAAAAAAAACCATAATGTCCTAATAATAATATAGGTTTTAATTTTTAAACAGACATTTTTGTTTACTTGATTAATTTCTGGAGGCCTCCGGAGGTGATGCATAAATTTAAAAATAATGTCTATGGCATCAAAATCATTTATTCATAAAATTTCATAAATGTAAACCTAGGTATTATGGTGAGGTACACTTTGTATCACTCCCATATTTGGACCAACATCATGATGTATATCTATATATGTATATAATACTGTATTAAAAAAAAAACCAACTGCAGTTTTAATATAATCAGGTCTGATTTAAGTAAGTATGAGAAATATGTTCTAGAATACCATAATATATCATCAACCATAAAAACAATTATAAGACATCAACAAACAAAACACAAAATCCTTGTAACAAGTATATGGGATTTTTTTTTTTTTTTTTTTTTTTTTTTTTTAGGCATTGGAACATAAAATATTTTGAAGTGTAAAAAAAAAAAACTTTGGGAAATATTTATATATATATATGAAATTGTGATTTACAAACAATAACCATTATTGCAGATACTTTATGTCACATTGCACATGACTTTAGCGTCTACAAAAAGTAAATAAACAACAAGTGAGGGTATGGGGTAAAACAGAGACTAAGGGTAAAGGGTAAAATAAGGACCTTGGGATATGGTAAGGATAAACAACCATTGGGGGTTGGGTAAATGTAAAAATAAAAACGCAGAGGGGTTGCGCAAAAGGTAAAACAAGTAATGAGGGTAGGGAAAGGGGTAAAACACAAATATAAAAATAAAATAAGGGTAAAATAAATGGGTAAAGCTTGGGTAGTGTATACGTAACAGTATAGGGCAAAGGGTATAGTTAGGGTAAACATTTGTAAACAAACAATAAACAAATGAAAGTTTCAATAAAATACTGTTTTGGGTAAACATTGTAATATTTGGCATTTAATTTGACAGTTAAAAGTAAGAAAGTTATTGTATTAAAGATATAAGCAATCATACTAAATGAAATAAACATCAATACCGTGAAATGGATCCACCATTTCAGTAAAGTTTAGCAATTAATAAGTAGCAAAATTTTGTATAACCATCATTAATTATCATAAGGAAATGATTTTCTACAAAGTTTCCTGAAAAAGAAACATAATTAGCTATTAAAAGACATTTGTTTTACATTGAAGCAGATTGTTGTATTTCAGGATGCAAAGAGTCTTCAGGAGAAAGAGAGTTCTGTATTAATAATAAAAGTTTCTGAAAAATAAATTTATAGTTTTAATAAAAGTTTTTAAAAAAAAAAGTTGTCGTTATTTGTTGGTGTTGCAATCACAGATACACATCTTACATTTTAAATTGGTGTTGGACATCACAAGTATTTTTCGCCAGCAAAATTTATACCGATGATGAAAGAAGCAAGAAACAGTGGAAATGGTACCTATTTCACTGCTTTGCCTTGGAACGGAGGTTATATCTGTGTCCGCTAACTGGTAAGTTGTTATTTCTAGTTGCTTTTGTTGAAATCTGTTTATTAGCATTAGAAGTTGAAGCTTGTGGGTCGTTCACAGCATCTGGTGTATTATTTGACGGTTATGAAATTGCTATATCTGTCCTGGGTTGACTGTTGTTATGTTGCATATCTGACTTCCAGAAAAATTCTTTCCTTTTGGGGGCTAATAGGAGTCGGTTGATATGGACTTTTTGGATGGGGCCTGTAGGTTCTTCTAGGACTTGTATCTTGTACAGTACAGGTGAGCATTTTTCTATTACCTGATATGGCCTATGGTCATAAGCTCTTTTGAACCTATTGGATTTATCCAGATAGACAATATCTTCCACTTTTAGGTTTCTTAATTTTAATTTTTGGTTTTGGGTATGATTTTGGAGGTGTTGGTAGTTTTCAAGGTTAGTTTGTACATCCTGATATAATTTATGTAAATTTTCCATCAGTTTATAGTAATCTTGATGGACGTCTAAACGTTGAGAATAATTTTCAGGGGTGAAAGTGTCAATAATAGTTGACATACTTCTGCCAAAATGAACTTTATTGGGTGACATCTTAATGGTATTATGAAACGTGTTGTTATATATTGACTCATGAATTTTTACTGCACAAAAGAAATCATACCCCTCTTTCATAAGAGCTTTGATTGTAGATTTAATAGCATAATTTATGCGTTCGCTCACCGCATTCCCTTCGGGATGACTTACTGTGGTGTGTTTTAGTTTGATTCCTATCATGCGATTAAATTCGTCAAAAATTTCAGCTGTTAGCTGTTTTCCGTTATCGGAAAGAATCAGCTCCGGTCTTCCGAATGTGGTGATATAATCGAAAATTGAGTTAACTGCATTCATTGCTGTGATGTGTTTCATAGGGAATAATTTGATATGTTTGCTAAAATGGTCTATGACTGTAAATAAGAAAAAATTATTTTTGAACGGTCCCACGAAGTCAATCGATAAAAATTGACCTGGCCTTGTGGATATTAAATTGTCCTGTAGAGGTGCTTTGGGAACCCTTTGTGGTTTTGTGGTGAGGCAAGTATGGCAAGATGTTACATAGTTGACAACATCTGCATACATTCCACGCCAAAAATATTTGTTCTTTAATGTACTAAGAGTCTTTTGGACTCCATAATGGGTAAAGTGGCTAAGACGAAGACATTTCTCCTTTAGAGCTTCTGGTATAACTATTTTTAGATTCTGTTCATCATTAATTGGTACATATAACAGTAAATTTGACTTAGGGCATATAATATAATTCCTGTATCTTGATTTGGTATTATATAATCTTTCTTTCTTGATAGATTGTATGTATTTACTATTGGTTTGAGCTTCTAAAATTTCTTCTAAGGTTATGTCATTATTTTGTATGTTTATATTGTTAAGTACTTCGTCGTTTGGGTTATCTTCATGGTGTGGTAAAATTTCTTCTGAGTAGATAAGATTGGGATTTTCATTGAGAGATTCTGTAGTATTATCCAGTGGTGTTCTAGATATATAATCGGCTAAAATATTTACTTTTCCAGGTACGTGTTGAAAAATGAAATTGTATTCCTCGAGCTGCATTAACCATCTCGTGATTATGTCAGCTGGAGAAGTAATTTTTCTTGTTTTATAGTGTTTTAAGGGTTTGTTGTCTGACAAAATGACAAATTGCCTACCATAAAGCATGTATTTGAAAGCTATAATGCCCTTTACTATCGCCATGAGTTCTAGTTTAAGTGCGGGATAGTTCCTTTCTGATGGTTTTAATGTTTTAGCAAAGTATGCAACGGGAAGCAATGTGTCATCTTGCTTCTGCATCAACACTGCACTGAGTGCTACATTTGATGCATCCGTGTTTAAATAAAAGGTGGCATTATAGTCAGGTTTGATTAGAAAAGGGCTATTGAAAAATATTTTCTGTAATTCGTTGAACGCGTTGTCTTCAATTTCTGACCATTTGAAAGATATTTTTGGAGAGGTCAGCTTTATGAGAGGTTCAGTTAAATCTGCGTATTTAGGTATGAGACTTCTGTAGAACCCACAGAGTCCAAGGAATTTCTTTACTTGTCTTTTAGTGTGAGGTCTTGGGAAACTTTTGATTTTTTTAATATTGCTGGTGATAGGGTATATTTTATGGTTTTTAATTTTAAAACCCAAATATTCAACTTCATTTTCAAAAAATGTGCATTTCTTTAGGTTAAGGGTTAGGTTATGTTTTTGTAGGACTTTTAGAATTTTTCTTAATTTAAATAGGAATTCGTCGAAATTATTTGCACCAATGAGAAAATCATCCAAATAAACTTCTATTCCAGGGAGATTAACTTCTTGAACTATAAGGTCTGCTCCTGCTTGGAATATCCCCGCAGATATTTTAAGTCCTTGGGGAAGTCTTGTGTATCTAAATGTTCCCATATGGCATGTGAAGGAAATTTGATCACGATATTCCTCCGGCAAATCAATCTGGTGATATGCCGAAGGCATATCTAATTTGGCGAAAAACTTAAAATCTGAAATATTCCGAATTATAGTTTGTATCTTGGGGAGTGGGTAGGATGAATGTTGGATGACAGCATTAATGAGACGAAGGTCCAAAGTTGTCCGATATTCTATTTTTCCGTTTATTTCTTTCTTTTTCACAAGGATCATGGGGCATGCCCATGTGGCGATGTTTTTTTCTATTATTCCTGCCTCCAGCATTTGGTCTATCTGCTTTTTCACCTCTCCCTGTAGGGATTGAGGAACAGGAAAGGGGAGGGCTTTGATGGGATAGTCCGTTGTAAAATTTATTTTTGGACGGACTATGTCGGAGTGTCCCAGAGAATTAAGTGATCCTGAAAAAGCTTTGAAATTATCTTCTAGGGTGGACATAAGTTGTTGTTTTTGGTTTCTGTTTAGGTGGTCAAGATTAATTTTTGTATTTTTAAATTCTTCCTTCCTTAAATTAATGATATCAGTTGAAGGGATAATTGTATTAATGGAATCATTTGAATCTTGGTTGTTTTCGGACAATATGTGTTCTTCGTCTGTAAAAATTTTTAAATTTCCTATGACTGTGTTTTTCTTTATAAAGGTGTTTTGCTCTGAATTATTTTCAATAATAATATATAGAACTTTTTGATACGTAGGGTTTTCCGTATTTTCCTCAATTTTTTCTTCATCTTGAATTGTGAAGTGATAAATGGCATCATTAATTATGGTATTTTGAGGAATGTTCGTAGGTGTAAATATTAAATTTTTCTCTAGGAGGTCACCATGTATATTAGTATATGCTTTAACATATGTGATTTCGTTTGCAGGTAAATGGCAATATTGTGAAATTACGACTTCTGTTGAAGGATCAGTGATCACTATTGTTTCAACAGGGTTATTTTCTAATAATGATTTTTGCTTTGGTATAAAAGGTTTGGCATTTACATGATTAGTTAAATCATTACTATTGACGCTTTTAGTTAATGTATTTTCATCTGAAATGACATTTATGTTTTCCTCTAATGGAGTATTTTGATTTGGAATTTCGTTACCCTGATCATTGAAATGTAGGATCTCATCTTTGTATTTACAGAATCCTAAGTGAGGGAATATCAAAATGTTGAATTTTTTTATAAATTCATAACCTATTAGCATGTCGAAAGGCGAATTGTTTGCTAGATTTGCCAAATAAAAGTTGTGCTTGAATCTAGATTTCCCAATATTGAATGATAAATTTATACAGCCAGAAAATTTAACTTGCGAGTTGATTGTAGACACTGACACTGGGCGTGTCGTCAAATTTGTGTATTTAAAATTTGATTTGTTGTTATCAAAGAATTGTCTTGATAAGACAGATAATGAGCTGCCTGTATCGATAAGACATTTGGCTTCTTGTTTGCCAATAATTGTAGTTACTGTTGGTATAATGGGGTTTGGTGTTGACACATTTGCGATGAAATTGTTCGCTGAAGAAAAATTGATTCGCTGACTTTCCAGCACTCCAGCCTGCTGGACGTCAGCTACACATTTGGGTTATATGTGATTTGGGGAACATTGGGAGTAAAATTAGCATTAAGGGGGGGTGGGGGGTTTGTAAAAAGGTGGCACTGAGGTGCACTGTGTCCGTAAATGGAACACAGCTGACACCTTACACCTCCTCGATTCCCATTTTTATAATTAGAAAATGTGCTCCTCCCTCTGTTTCTTGTATTTTGAAAGTTTGGATTAAAGTTATTTTGATTTTTGAATGAGGATCTTTTTTGTCCTCTCCAGTTCCTGGATTTGTAGTTAGAATCCTTAAAATGTTGAAATTTTTGTTTCCGAGAATACTCTTTATTTTTCGAGTATTTGGAATCCAACTGTATAGAGTTGACTAGCTGTGACAACTCGTCACTTTTTGTTGAAGTAGAAGGTTTGTTATTGTTTTCTAAAATGTCATTTGTTTCGATGCATTCTTGTATCAGAGTTGCTTTCTTGATTGCCTCGTTGTAATCCTTAATTTCCGCTTCACGAATTTTTAAACGAATGTAAGATGGCAAAACTTTGACTAATTTATTGAATTTAATTTCATTAAGTGTTTGTTGGTCTTTAATATTTATATAGGCTTTTTGTGCCAAAATATTTAGTCGATGAGTTAAGTTTTCTATGGTTTCTCCTTCTAGCATTTTAAAATTTTCAAAGTTCAGAATATGTTGGGCATCTGAAGGGGGTTTGAAAAAAGATAAAAGTTTATTGAATAATTCTTCAGAGGTATTAAATTTTTCGACCTCTTGTGTTTGTATGACTAGGTCAAGTGCCTTTCCAATTAATTTGGATTTAGTAAAGAGCAATGTATATCTATCAGTCCAATTGCACAAAGTTGCATTTTCTTTGATTTGAGAAATAAAGAAATTTAATTTGTTTGCATCTCCATCGAAGTTTTGTATATTAACAGCCAAGTTATTTGATTGATTATTATTAGTTACTGTATTATCTAAAGTAACAGATGCGGCGATCGCCGGTTGTAATATCGGCATAGCAGTGTTTGCCGCTACTACGGCATTACGGGCTTTTCGCCCCCTATTTCTATTACTATGCATGTTAAATTATAACTAATTACAAAATATATCTCAAACTATTACTATAAGAATAAATATATATACGTTTCTACACTTAAATTTTTCAGAACGTAAGCATTTTCTCAATTATTGTGATTACTCTGGTATTGAAGGCATTCTATTTCACCGTACAGATCGTAACGGTTTTTTTTTTTAAAACAAACATAAAAATACATCTTATTCATTACGTCTGCCTGCGAGAGAGATTTCGGCACCATAAATATCATATTGTTCGTGATATAAATATGGGAGAACAATCAGATTAAACAATTAAAACAATCATCTTCTCTACACTTTATGGTTGTATTTTATATGACCGTCGGTTATATGTGCTCGCTCCTATTTGGTAGACGTAATGGCCGAAGGTGATAATTAATAAAATTTTTACTTACAGTTTTCCTTGTGCAGTTGGAGCAAATTTTTATATCTTCACAATCATGACACCTGTTCTGGGAAAATAAGCTTTCTTGGCTAATTGAGTCAATCATAAAACAGAAATCTAACGAACATTTTAATTCCTTTTTTTAAGAAGATAAAAGGGGAAGAAATTGTAGGAGCCGCTATTAATTTTATTTGTTTTAGTTAAATTAATATTAGGGAGATTAGGGAATCGAAGGGTGAATGCCGAAATATATACATCGCTGGAGCGATGTTTTTCCTACAACCGTTCCCGTCGGTAGCTTGGATGGGAATGAGACGCTCTGCGGGCTTCTGGCCAATCACAGCGCTCCTTTCAAAAGGTGTACTATTTTGATCGTCAAAAACATGGACGTCGGCTGGAAACTTTGTTTTTTTTTAAAGGAAAAATAATGAGAATTATAAATTTAGATAATTAAAAGTATATTTATATAAATATTAATATTGTTATAAGTTAAGTATAAAATCGGAGCTATTTAATTTAAAGTTTGAATAACTAAAACGTAATGAAATAATACTTTATTTATTTAGGGGATATGACCGTTAATTTAAAAAAAAAAAGGGGGAAAGTATAATTTTTAAATAAATTTAAACTCTAAATGGACAATTTAATTATTGAATTATTTCGGCGGGGTATATTAAAAAAAAAAATGTCATATTTACGATATGACAGTATTCTTTGCACACACACACACACACACAAAAAAAAAAAAAAAAAAAAGAAAACAAAGCCAATTAATTTGACCTGTTGTCAAGAGATTCCTTATTCTGGGTTCTAATAAAGATCAAACTTTGTTCAGATCTATTAAAAAATTCTACTGGAATTCTCTGCAATTTTCCACATGCAAAAAATGGTTATAAATGCTAGATACACCACCTCTTACTCTCTTAAGTGTTAAATTTAGGAGGATTCTCATCTTTTATAATAATTAGGGCCTAAAAGGAGAGATTTGTTTCTAAATTTCAAACTTCTACAGAAAACCACTGCAACTTTCGACATGCATTTTCATTCTTTTCATATCTGTAGCTAAGCAAATATTAAAATGCAAAATAAATGTTCTGTGTAATACTTCGTAAAACAAATGTTTATTTATTTTTTCACTTGGAAATTGAAACTTTTTACATTGATAAATTTACACAGTGATGGTAAAACACTTTGCTTTCTAATTGTTATATTCTAGACTTAAATGTTGATTGTACAACCACATGTGTAAGTTGTTTATTTAAAATATAGCATGTTAAAATAATTTTTTAGGTATTAAATTTTGTAATAAATCTAGTGTTTAGCTGTAAACCACTCGTTTCTGCAACGACGAGACTGCTGTCAATATCTGCAGAATCAAGAAGCAACTAAAGAATAATGAATAGTTATTAATCTATTATGTTTTTATATCTAATTGTTATATTCTAGACTTAAATGTTGATTGTACAACCACATGTGTAAGTTGTTTATTTAAAATATAGCATGTTAAAATAATTTTTTAAGTATTAAATTTTATAATAAATCTAGTGTTTAGTTGTAAACCACTCGTTTCTGCAACGGCGTGGCTGCTGTCAATATCTGCAGAATCGAGAAGCAACTAAAGAGTAATGAATAGTTATTAATCTATTATGTTTTTATATCTATGGATGTTATTAAATTCTATAAAAACAACTCACTGCACTGATAAATACCCAGTTTACACAGATTTGTATCATTGTTTAGGTTGTTGGTAGCATGGATGGCCATCCAAGTCGTTATGCTGCAACTGTAAGAGTTCAGACACATCGGCAAGAAATTATTCAAGATTTGGCTAATATGGTGAAAGAACTTCTTATACAGTTTTACAAGTCCACTCACTTTAAACCTATGCGAATTATATTTTATAGAGATGGTGTGTCTGAAGGTCAATTTAATCTAGTAAGTAAAAGTATAACACACACATATATATAAAGTCTTTTTTAAATGATTAAATTGTTAAAACAATTTTTTAGCACTTTTAAAATTATTAATTCAGGGTTCACATTAGAGACATTCCCATGATATTTTGGAAAATTCTACTCTAAAATATGTCCTATCGAACTTTTCCCACAATTTTTTTCTATTGTTCATTCAGCATCTATTTTTTTTTTTTTTTCTTTTAAGTTGTTTTGGTTAATATAATAATGGCTTTAAGGGGAAAAACTGGATTATCATTTTACTTCTTAATTCTAAAGATTTTTTAAAAGTTTAGAAAAAGTGTATATTTTATTAACAAATTGCAGCAAAGTTGTAAAATTAGAGTATTTATTTAATATATATACTGATGTATATCCAATTACATTGCAATAATACATGAAATAATCTTCGTTATTCCAGGTACTTCTGCTTTTAACAAATGCTCTTTAAGTACTTAACTGAATTTTGAAACAAATTAAGTGATAACATAAGAAATTCTATCTGCATTTCCGCTGAAAATTTAGATTATGAATATTTTGACTTTAAAGAAACTAGGGAAAAAAGCATTTACATTAAACTTTCATTTTAACAGTTACTTGCTTTTTAAAAGCTATATAGTTTGCATAGTTTTTAATCCTTTGGGGGGGGGGGGGAATGCAATTTCTCACTAAAGTTTATATTATGCTTTCTTCTGTTATGCTTTTTTTCCCCTTGAATAATAGGACAGGAGTTAACAGTAATTTTCGAATAATTAAATTTCAATGTATATTCCATTCCTTCTTATATCTATAAACACATGTAATGTTTTTGAAAACCTAAAAAGGTAGTTGAGATTGAGATTATACAAAATACACTTACTGTACCCATTCAAAAAACCTAAATCTTTACGTTTTTCTAAATATAAAAACTAAGTTATTTTTTTTAAAAAAAGAAAAAAAGAAAAATGCAAAATATTATTTTCCCTCACATATTTAGATGCTGATAATTACAAAGACGGTCAAGGTATTTTGTTTACTTTAAGACTGAATAAATCGCATATTGATTTGCGAATTGGTTAACTACAAGTTAAACTTGATTCTTATACATAAGCTTTAACATTCTCTCGGGCACATATTATTTAAGATACTTCAAGAGAAAAAAACTAAAACTTACATGGATTGAAGTACAAAAAGTTGTATTTTTAAGAGACTTCACCATATAACTAAAGATATTTCAAAATAAGGTCTAAAGTTGCTGAAAAATTGCGATCAGATGTAGAACTATTGGTTTGGTTTTTACCAAGAAATCTTGTGCAAAATCAAAGCTGTGTCATAGATGTTGAACACTCATATTCCATCTTTCGACTCTACAAAAAATGTCTGCTGTGGAAATTGCCCATAATTTTGATGGAAGGGTTTGAGAGCCAATATTTACACTATTTTAATTAACATACTAATATCACAAAATATTTCAAAAAAAAAAAAAAAAAATTAGTTATTAGTTGATATGCATAAAATCAATTCTGAGTGTGGTTAAAAACTTTCAGGCTGTTTTTGTGCTTCATATAAAATCCATACATTCTGTATTTCATGTGACACTCAATGATAATTGTATCTCACTATTCGTATACTTAAGCAGATTCACATTACATTTTTAATGTTCCTTGAATGTCTGAAAATGTTATCAGGGCCGTCGGCTAGGTATTCTGCCGCCCTCAGGCAAGCTTCAATTTGCCGCCCCTTTATATGCTGAAACTTAACTTAGACGAATTTTTATAACTCGAAATTTTCTGTCAGTTGAAGTTTTTATAATGGTAACTCCATTTTCCCTTCTTAGTCATTAAGACAAGTGTACATAAGACCGTAACAAAATGAAATGTTAAAAAAAATTCACGGTCTTCTTTTAGATTTATTCTAAAATTTTAGCATCCCCCCACTTTTGCGTGATGTCACTTTTTTAAAATCCGCAATTTTAAGTAGACTAATCAAACATTGCATAAAAAATGGTTTTAAAATAAATTGATTTAGGCACACGAAACTTTACACAGGTTTGTAAAACAAATAGAAAATACATTGTCGAGTCTAATGGCCCATCAGCGGCCGAGTGGTTCTGCACTCTAACTGGTTGATGGGAAGTGCCGGGTTCAATTCCAGGTCGAACTCATCCACGTAGCCGTTCCTAATTTTCCATGGTTTTCTACGAAACTCACGTAAATATGGGTAGGACCCCTTAGAAAACCCCTCACTGAAGACATTCCACCCATATGCCTAGGACCCTAACGTTGTTAAACAGCCTCAAAAATCCTACATCATTGTTGAATCTATTGAAAAGCATTTTTATTATTTTAAGCACAAAAATAGTACTAAAATTCGAGTAATATGTCTTAAGGAAAGTTATCAACAGGTAAGTAATTATCCATTTCTAGAGTGAAAATGAAAGATTTCATCTATATTTATTGAAAACGGCATTTAACTAAAAGAAATTTTTTGTTAAATTTATTTGAGGAAAAACTTTTGAAATTGATATCATGTAAAATGTTAGCAGTATTGTTGTATTAAATTTCTTGTTTTTGTCTTTCATGTATAGGCAGATAGTAACATTACAGAATTTATAACGTTTTCCAATTATATCATTTTTTAAATTGCTCGTCTTAAGCTAAAAATTTAATTATGACATTTTTAGAGACGAATTTCATAATAGGAATGTGTATAAGTTGACTTTAATAAGGGGTTGGTAGTCAGATTTTTTTTACTCCTTTTTGCTTGTTATCCTACGGGATTCTTGCTGTTGCATATTATAAGGATATCGAAATCAAAAATAAAGTTTTTCGTATTTTTTTTTTCCCTGTAAAAAATCTATGAGTGTTAAATTCACCAAAATCTATGCAGTTTGTGTGACTGTGATCTATAATATGAGTATAAATTGACAGCTTAATCGAATAAGGCATTTAGATGCTATCGCACACGTACTTTAAAAATTTTGAACCCGTAGACCATAATGATAAGGAATTTTTCCTCGTGTCCCTGTAAAAAATCTTTAAGTAGTAGATTCACGAAAATTTTACAGTTTGTGCTTAATGACTTATAACATGTATATAAATTTTCAACTCAGACGAATGGACGCTATCGCATTTAAAAAAATTTAGGCCCATAGGCCATAGTGATAAAGAATTCTTTTATTTTGTGTCCCTGTAAAAAAACTATAAGCCCTAGATTCACCAAAATTAATAGAGTTTGTGGTATGATGATTTACAAAGCATTTAGGCGCTGTCGTGTTCACTCACTCACTCACACACACACACACACACACATCATCCTAAAAACAGTAAAAATGAACTCAGGGGACAATGTGTAGAAACACCAAAATCTCATAAATTTTTGACATGATTACAATATTTTCCTTACATAATATGTTAGGAAAGTAAAAAGAGTTTAGTTTAAACTTAATGATTCCTTTAAAATGTTGTATCTCAAATTCAGTGTTTTATTTTTCTTTCACACTGATGGATTCGATTCTGTTTCATACTTGTAGAATAATTTTGTCTTTTTCTTAAGATCACCCATGTAGAATTTCATACATTGTATATATATATATATATATCCCTTATTTCTTTTCAAATTAACAATATCCGGTCAGTAATAGTTTTTTTTTTTTGCGTACCGACAGGACTGGGTGAGATTATCCAGGGTTCCTAGGTTCTACCATACTCGTCTGTAGCGGTTCTACCATACTCGTCTCCAATTAAAGCTTTCTCAGAATGTATCTGTCTAGGCAAGACAGGTGTTATCTTGAAATCTTCCAAGGAATCGGACATCGGACTTATGTAAAGATAGTTTCCTATTCCAAGCGAAAGGCTTTGTGCCTTCACATTTCTCATACCCTCCTTTTCACACATCTTGTTTTATTTATTGACGAATTTTAATAGCAGCAGTTTTCTCAACCAATTTAGATTCTTTTGTGAGGAGGGAAAGGGGGGGGGCTTTTTTTATCAATGTATATTTTTGTAATTTTTTTTTATTTTAAAAATCTTGCATATATATATATATTTTTTTTTCTTTCTTTGTTTTAATGTTTCAAGTGCTGCCCTTAGACAACTGCTGCCCTCAGGCATTGTCTGAGTTGCTTAATGCCTAGCGGCAGCCCTGAATGTTATTATGTGAAGAACAGCTAATTTTACTAGCACATTGACCTAAATTGACGCACAAAAAAATATAATGGATGTCTGCTTTAACTTTTAACCAAAATATCGATGAGAAATTACTAAAAATTACTTATGGAAATTTCAAATCTTTATGGTATTTTTTGAAATGGAGAGAAAACAAATAATTTGTCTAAAATACTTTCTAAAATATTTTTTACAGATATAAGGGTTTATTTAAATAAGATTATATGAATTTTTTTAACATTCATACCTTATTTTGTAAGTTACTTTTATAAATGTCGAATTAATTATTTATGACTTGATATAGTTGTTTTTTGTATGTATTTGAACTTGAAAGTAGTGATAATTAATTTTAATTGAAAGTAGGATATATTATTTAAGGATTATTATTTTTTTTTTTATGTGTGAAAAATTTAACAAGTTGTCAATTTTTTTTTTATTTATTTTTTTTTTTTTTTATGTGATGAGAATTGAGCAGTTTTGTACTCTATGAAAACTCTTATTTATTACTATAAGAGACATTATTCAAAGAAAATTTTATTCTGTAAACTCTTTCTTATAGGTTTTAGCATCAGAACTATTAGCTGTCCGAGAAGCTTGTTTAAAATTAGAATCTGACTACAAGCCTGGTATAACCTTCATTGTTGTTCAAAAACGTCATCACACAAGATTGTTTTGTGCTGACAAAAAGGAGCAAATTGGCAAGAGTGGCAATATACCTGCTGGTACAATTGTAGATACTGGAATCACTCATCCCTCTGAATTTGATTTTTACTTGTGTAGTCATGCTGGTATCCAGGTTTGTTTTGCTTAATGTCTTTAGATTAAATATTTCATTTGAGTTAATTCTGTTATACAGTTAAATGTTTTATTCTTCTTGTGCATGCCATATATATCAGCCATATTTCTTTTTCTGTTTTGTTTTTAACATATCCTTTCCCCTTCTTTTCTATTGAATATATTAATGGGCTGTTCTTCAATAAGTGGTTAATTCATTCTGTGATTCAGGGAAAAATAAAAGTTATATTTTAATTTTTTTTTCTTTATAAATCGATAAAGTAAAGTGGGTAGAATAATATACAATGTACTAAAAAAACCTAATTATTTTTTATGAGTCCTGTTGGTTGTGTTTCCCAACCTTTTTCACAGTTGCTCGTTGAATGTGGTTGAACCTCTACTTCCTCACACCATTTAGCAAGCAATGCCGTCTTACATCAGTCTTGCATAGTGCTCTTTGATTCTATTTTTATTTCCATTACCCACCTACTGTAGGTAATGAAGTATTGAATTTGGTTAAAAATTTTAATATCAAGTTTTCTCCTGATTTATATGTTTTAAAATTTCCTGGGCACAAAAAATGTGTTATTTATTTATTTTTATTATTATTATTATTATTTATTTTTTTATTTTTATTTTATTTTATTTTATTTTATTTTATTTTTTTTTTTTGCAATTGTCTATTGTGTATGTTTGTGGAGAATCTTCTATCATATCTCTAAAACTAATAAAGACAAAACTTCAGAATTAAAACATGTCTAACATACAGATGATTTTTTCAACATTTGGTGAAAATTGGAAAACCTGAAGTGGGACTGTAGATCCATATCTCTAAAAGGGGCTCTAACAATTTTCTTTAAAATTGTTATATAAACATTCTTTAAGATATCCTTCCGTATGTATTAGTTGGTTAGTTCAAAAAAATTAATAGGCCTCCTGGGTAAAGTAGGTCAATTTCAAGTTTTGCAAGTGCATTCCTTTAAAAAGAGTTCTACAAATTTCCTTCACTCACCATATTAACTCCCTTATAAGTATCCTTTCGTATTTAATTATTAGATTTTGGTGAACAGATGAGTTTGCCCAATTTTAGTGAAAATCGGCAGTGGGATCAAAAATCTGTGTCTCAAAAATTTCTCTAATGATTTTCTTCAAATTTTTAGGTGTCCTTTAGCATTCTGTTTAGGTAGGTCAGTTATATATCTCAGAAATGGGTGTTTAAAAAAATGACTCTAATGATTTTTTTTTAACTTGTTATTAAAAGTCTTCAGGATGTATATATATATATCAGTTTGCTCTTATAGAGAAATTGTTAGGTATCTAATTTGTTAAATCAATTTTACTGACCTCACTATTTCCAAAAAGAATGTATAATATGTGTAGTAGTAGTGGGTAATGAAACCTATTTTAAAAATTAATTTATATATATTTGCAGTTCCTTTTTTTTTTTTTTTTTTTTTTTTTTTTTGTCTTTAGCATTACAAATTCTTTGTAAAATGTTTTTATTTAATTTTATTAGTATGGATTGACTTGTTTTGCTTCAAAATTTAATTTATTTGTGATTCCTTTGTTCTGTGAGATGGAAGTGGTGTATTTGGGTTTTTCTCGGATATTTTCTTAAATTTTATTAAGTTATTTTTGGATTGTTTCTGTTTCTGTATTGTTTATAATAGCAAAAACATTGTCAACATATCTAAACCAATATTTAATTTTATCTTTAAATTCTGTAAAAATCATTTTTTCAATTAATCTAAATTTCAACTCTGCTACAAAACCTGCAGATATGAGGGATCCTATTTGAAATAGCTTTTGCTTAAAATTAAATTATTAGGTGAGATTAAAGTTGTACTTGTAGAATTCTCTCTCTTTCTCTCTCTCTCTGGAGATCGTTCATCATTACTGAATGGACATATTCAGCACTGACCACAGGTCTCCGAGCTAAACCCAAAATAGCTGTATGTGCATTTATATATTTTTATTTTTTATTTGAGCAACATATTTATAGTTTTTTATCTTTATTTTAAATTTATATTGTATAAGCACTTGTTTCTTTCTCAGGGAACAAGTCGTCCATCACATTACCATGTCCTGTGGGATGATAATAGATTTACTTCAAATGAACTCCAGTGTTTGACTTACCAGTTATGTCACACTTATGTAAGGTGCACTCGATCAGTGTCAATTCCAGCTCCAGCCTACTATGCACATTTAGTAGCCTTTCGAGCCAGATATCATCTTGTGGAGAAGGAACACGATAGGTAACTTTGAAGATATTATTTTATTTATTTGTTTTATAAATAATGTCTCTGTGTAAAAATGTAAAGAATATTTTTTGTTTCAAAATGTTTGATTATCTTCTTGAATTTCACCTTGATTATTATATAAAGAAAAATATGATTTATAGTAACATTTTAAACATTTATTTTTGATATAAGGAGCATACGGGTTAGGAACAAATGTTTAGAAATTATTGTATTAGTTCATAATTATGAGAAATTGTAAGCCATCATTCTGTAAATAGATGCAAGGCATATAAAAACTAGTATGTTGTGGCCACCACCAGACTTTCTTCTATATTTTCCTACACAAATTCACGCAGTAACAATATTAAAAAAAAAAAAAAAAAAAAAAAAAAAACGATTTTTTTTCAGTTTTTTTTTTCGTTCAAAGTAAAAAAAATCGATAACTTTGTTTTAAATTACCACATATTTATAGTTCAACTATTCGTTTTAAAGGTATTGACGAGACCTTTCGAAAGATACCGATCTTGAAAATTTACACCCCCCCCGGGGGGGGGGGGAAGCGATGCCCCAAATTTTTTTCCCTAATTAACTACTACTATTGTCAATAATTCATATTAATTTTACAATCACAAGTTAAGAATAACTCTCATTATGTACATTTATACGAAATTTTTTCCTATACTGCCATGTTAAAAATTTAGAAAAAATACGATCACAGCGCCACCTGTTGAGCGATTGATCCCCAAGTCTAATGAGCCTCAGTTTATGTCAGGGGCCAACTAAATACCAAGTCTTGTTAAATTTCGTTAAAAAAAAAAAAAAAAAAAAAAAACGATTTTTTTCTAAGTTTTTTTTTCGTTAAAAGTAAAAAAAATCGATAACTTTGTTTTAAATTATCACAGATTTATAGTTCAACCATTCGTTTTAAAGGTATTGACGAGACCTTTCGAAAGATACCCATCTTGAAAATTTACTCCCCTCGAGGGGGGACTTCCCCCCCAGGTGGGGTGGCGCGGCACCTACGCATACAAAATTTTTTTTCCAGCTGACTATCTCTATTATAAATAATTCTTGTAAATTTCATAATGATTACTAAAAAATAATTCTCTTTATGCTCATTTATACAAAATTTTGTCCTATATCACCATGTTAAAAATTTAGAAAAAGCGGGATGGCAACGCAACCTGTAAGACAATTTTTACCAAAAGTTGATAGGCACTAATTTATGTCAAGGTGCAACTACATACCAATTTGTATGAAATTCTGTGCAGTAGTTCTTGAGATACAGTTGCCACAAAATTTTGTCACACACACACACACAGACAGACAGACAGACATTTTCTAAAAATGGTCAAATCGTGTTCTACAGCTCTCAAAACGTGTAAATTCATCAAAAACCCGAGGTCGAAAATTTTTACGAATCCAATACTTTCCCTATATTTCATATAGAAGAAAGTAATAATGGTACAATTTAGGGGGGAGGGGAGGGGATCACAATAAACACTTTTTATGTGGTAGTGAATTTGAAAGTGTAACCTGCACTTACATTTTAGATTTATTATGGAATCCATATACACTCGAGCCTCGTTAACGTTAATTTTAAGGGGAATAAAAAAATTGTCTATGTTATCAATAGTTATGCTATCAGAAACTGATCTTCATTTTGACGGGGATTGAGGAAAAACTTTTATGTTAAAATTAATTCAAGTTAAGCGTGTTCATGTTAATAAGGTTCGACTGTATTTTATTGAAATATTAAAATTTAATTTCCTGGTTATTAGCACATTATTGTTTTCTTTGATTAACAATGATTTTATCTTCCAAAAAATCAGATAAGCATTCATATACCATAATCCATGAAGCCACAGTTGTTACTAATCTACCATGTTAATCTCAAACAGTATTTACATATTATTTTATTGATTTGTAAATTTGTATTACTTTGTATTTTGTTTGTGCTTTCACAGTTAATTTTTTTTATTTTTTATTTATTTATTTATTTATTTTTTTTTTTTGTGACTAGGAATTTTTATTGCATTGAAATTTTATAAATTCTGTTACAGTCTATTTTGTAACCTATTTCAGTAACATATCAGAATGTTGATAATTAGGGAAACCATGGAAAAATCAGGAATCGTGAAACTTTTTATTTTTCCTTGCAAACGTGACTGAAAGATCACCAAACAAGCAATATCTTATCCAAGATTGCACAGGTTTGGCTGCTTTCTAGTCAGATCTCATGAAGTTAACATTCATTTTAACCCTTTTGTGGAAGAGAAGAGAAATATGTACTTCGTTTTCTTCATCAAATATTAGTGCACTAAAGTGAATGTAGTAAAAACGAGATATTTGAATTCTGCATTTCCTGAACTTAGCACGGCTAAAGATTTGCTTAAAGCATTGAGGGATGTGACCTCTACTTTTAGATTAAAAAAAAAAAAAAATCTTCAAGTATCAATGGGGGGTCTCAATATTAATTTAAGGGATGCACATGAGTTTTTTTCAGATTTGACTTTATAATAGGATGTCCTCATTCTTTGTACACTAAGCTCATTTTAAAGCTTGGTGAGCATGTGACACAGAAGTGCAATATGCAAAAAATTATGGAATGTATATAATAAGTAATGGAAATCTTTCCAAAATGATCAGGGAATTTTTTTCTGAATTTCTGTAGCCACCCTGTATATCAAGGCTCGAAAATTATATTGCCTGACGTGCCTGGGGCATGTAAAAATTCAGATTGGGCATGTATTTTTTTTCCCTTACATGCCCAACTGGGCATGCAAATATTTAATCAAAAGTAACTTTAAAATATAGCATATCTTGTCTAAAACTTTTACATAAATTAAATTGAAATAAAAAAAATACTGCTATAGGTTTAATGTTGTTAAATTCTTTTCACTGGATATGTGAATGTTTTTATTAATAAGCATTTGTTTAAAATATTTGGACATGTAAAAATTTAATTCAGGCATGTATTCTCCAGACTAACGTGCCTGATTAGGCATGTAAAAAATTTAAGATTTTTCAAGTCCTGCTGTATATGTTACCAGTATAATTTGTAATCCAAAAGCATGTTATTAATTAAACCTGAATAAACTACTACGTCAGAAACGCCAAAGAAAAATATTGGAGTTATATTGCATTTCCAAAGAAAAATATTGCATTTCCAATATTTTTCTTTGGCGTTTCTGACATAGTAGTTTATTCGGGCTTTATATTCCAACGCCAAGTCGCCTGTTATTACATGTTATTAATTGTTTGCTTCCGTGTTTTATAAGTACTTTTATTATAAATAATTACTATCTTTCTTGTTTATTTTCAGTGGTGATGGTAGTTTCCAATCTGCTAATGGAGATGACAGATCAGAAACATCATTGGCTAGAGCGGTTACTGTTCATTCGAATACGAACAAAGTTATGTATTTTGCATAAATGAAAGAAACTAAATAGCAACCACAGGCTGCTATTGAATCATGAGCTTTCTAATTTTATTGTATAAAAATTTAGTGAATGTATGAGATTAATCTAATCTGCATATTAAAATATGGAGATTGGGTTTATTTTTGTTCTAGACAGCATTTAAGTTATTTCAAAAGTCTTTGGTAGCAAAACATCTGTGATATTTATTATAAATAGTTTTACTCTATCACAACATGATCTGTAAATTGTTATGTATGTATATGTTTTACTGGCACATCTTTTGAAATAAGATATTTTAGAAGAGTAAATTTTGTGCACGTATTTATATATTTGCCAATCATACGATTTGATTTTAAACTGTGTGATGTTCAAAGTTGTACTATCATTATCTAGATGAAATATGCAGTATTGACAATTGAATTCTCTTGATCTCATCATTGTATATAGTAAATCATTAATACTTAAATGTTACAGTACAAATGTACGTTCTTTTAAAAATATCATCGCAGTTTTTGCATATCTCAATGATAAAGAACATTGTTTTAATTAATTTGAGCTCACTATAAATAAATTATTGTTAGTTATTACTATTATTTTTTTTAATTGTTTAAAATGTCATTCAGTTATGTGTTAGATTTAATTATTGACGACTGATTCAATGTTTACTTTTTAATTGTTGACTTTGACTATTCTTTTAATGAGAAATGTGTACATAAAATATTTCTACTTTTAAAATGTTTAGATTGTGGCATATTTTTTTAATATTCATATTTTATGTCATAATAAGGCATCAATGCCTATGCAATTTTTATAGATGTTAGAACCAAAGAATTCATTTTTCTTCTTTGTTGAAAAATGGCTTTTTCACTGCTAATTAAAAATTTACAGTGAATCTACTTACAGTAAATTATATACATAATTGTAAATATTATTATCTGAATAAAATAAATCTATTTTGTTAAAATTTACAGAGATTTTGATTCTTTATTAGAATTTATTCTTTTTTGAATATAAATTGATATTTATTACATAATTATTTTTAAACCAGAAATTGCATGTTTTTAAAATATTTCTGTGCAGTAAAGAAAAATGTGAAAGAAAATTGATCTCTAAACTCCTGTTAGGATTGAATTTTTTACCTATTAGAAGAGGAATCCAAAAGGATGTTCAATTTAAGGCAAAAAGTAAGACCATAGTATTAAAATTTTTTCCATTAATTTTCAAAATGATACACTTTCTAAATTTATACAACCTCTCTAGACAAATATGGACAGTTAAAGTTTTTTTTACTTTTGATATCACAATATTTTTGTAAAGATTTCTTTTTAAACATCATTAAAAAAAAAAAAAAAAAAAAATGTGTGTCGGGGTAGAGAATTTTTAGAAATTCTTACCAAACAAGGATTATTTTCTTTACAACAAATTTTATGCAATTGTAAAGGTAAATCAACCATGTAGTAGAATTATTTCAAGTTCCCAAAGCATCATTTCTTAAAATACAATGTTCAGTATAGAATAATAACGTCTTAAATGATAATACAATTTAAAGTAGTTGCCTATTCAAACACTCTTCATGCTCTTGGGAGAAGTATTTTGGCTGTTTTATTACTTTGAATATTGGCAATGAACTTGAGTGATTTAAAATTCACTCGCCACATCCAATAAATTACTTGCCAGTGGCTAGTAGTAAATCCAGCATTTCTCCTCTTCTGGTTATACTTAATTGAAAATTGAATATTGTGCAAAAGAACTGTATACCAAAATAGGAACGTATTCTTGTGACAGGGCCCGAAATTTCAATTCAGATTAAACTCTCCGAAAAAAAAGTTTTACTCGCCACAAAATAGGGTCGTAATTTTTTTTTTTTTTCTTTTTTACCCATTTTTGGGTTCTTTCATTTTTCCTAACTATTTGTAATGTTTTTACAAATATGCCTATAATTATATATATTAAAAGTGTGTCATATTTCATCATGTCTCATAATCATCTGTAATTAAAAATCATTATAATGTATTTGAGATTTGAAAAAGATTAAAATATCTTAATAACATAAATGCAAAGAGTCATTAAAGAAAAAAGAAGAAAAAACTCGTTGTCAAACAATATCCTGTGAAAATCTTTTTACTACAAAAGATTAAGCCTCCTTATTTACCTATTTATTTAACTTTTTACATCAGAAATGTCTTTTTCGTCCATTTTATATTTGTAATCAGACGGAATATCGATGTGTATAAGTTGTTCATTGTTGTCATTTGGAATAACTTTTTCGATAAAATCTTTGCTTTATAAATTATTACAAGCCAAATTCTTGGCGTTTCAGCAAAAAACTGGAAAATGTCAACTGTTTTTTTATCAGTATCTTTAAAAGGGCCCGGGCTCATTTTCATGCGCCAATAAGATGGCATGATTTTGCCATATTTAAAACTATAAAAAGAATGTTTTCTGTCACCGTATCGTATAAGAATTCTATCTATAACTAGATTTTTACTCGCCACATTGAAAATTCCACTTGCCGCTGGCGAGCGGAAAATTCACGCCCTGCTTGTAATAAAAATTATCACTAAAACCATTTTTGCATGTTTAGGGTAGATTTGTGATCCAATCACACATTTTTAAGTTTATTTTATTTTATTTTTATTGAAACTGCGATTTTTTTTTTTTTTTTTTTTTTTTTTAATGAAAATAATATATATATTTATACAAATAAGTAATCTAACTTATCATAATTTTCAAAACGATGTTATAATAAATTAATTCACACAAAAATTTGAAGATTTTCATTTCTTTTGAGATTTGCTTTTAACCGTCTGACTGCAACTGATGAATATATTCAGTCACTGTTGTGTTCTCTTTTCTACAATACACTTAAAAATTATATACAGTTTATCTCTTTTATGCATGGGCAGAAGGGACTGTGACAAAAATGTGCATAAGTGAAAAACATGTATAAATGAAAAACCACAAAAGGGAGCTTAGAAGTTAAACGTCAGCACAGTGTACATAGTAATTGCTAATTAATGCTATGTACATATTGAAAAACGTAAATGAAAT